>JAJEJO010000162.1:289116-347777 GCA_020662805.1 Glaucomys volans
TACACATTCAGGGGATCGCGTCTTTGTGGGCAACAAAGACGGCGATATATATATATGATTTTATTTTGTTTACACCAAGTATGAGCTATATGTACTGCCAAGCTATAACCTAGAACAATAACCAAGTATTATACCTGAAATGATTGTAAAACAAAACACAGAATGCCTAACAGTTCTTTAAAAATGACTTACAACTTATTATCATTTTGATGCTAACATTTTACTTCACAGAATTTCACATAAAGTTATACAGTGACTGAAACTATTTTACCTTCAAGAGTGAAATACTTGAAAGAAACTGTGGTATATATGCACAGTGGAATATTACTCAACCATTAAGAAGAACAAAATTATGGCATTTGCTGGCAAATGGGTGGAGTTGGAGAATATCATGCTAAGTGAAATAGGCCAAGCCCAAAAAAACAAAGACCAAATGTTTTCTCTGATAAGTGGATGATGATACATAACAGGGGGGAGGGGTCATGGGGAGGAGACAAGAGAAGAAAAAAAAGAATGAAATACTTTTAATTGTATTACATCCTTTAACAGGATATGCTATTTGCTGAACATTTTCTATTACTAGACAATCACAAGCATTATTTTAATAATGATATAAACCCAACAAGGTAAAAATCCCATTTATGGAGTAGAAAACTTGACACTTAGAGATGCTAAGTACCATGCCCAAAAGCAGATAAAAATAAAACTTTGAGGTCAGAATTTGGACCAAGACCTGTCAGACTGAAGATCATTGTCTTTCCATTTTGCCTCTTTACTTTTGGTTGGGTATATGTATTAGTTGGCATGTTATTTGGGAATGTTCTTAAATCTTATTCTCAGGTGTGTATTGTATCTTTTCAATTATATTATAATATCTCTATAGTGAAGACTATCTTTTTACCTTATGCACAGTGCCTGTTAAGGCTTCCACGTATAGCAAGTATTTGATAGTGGTTGTGTGACAAACTGACTAATTGAAAAGTCCTTCAAATAAACCTCAGCAGGAGCAAGATGATGGAAATTGTTTCAGAAGAGGCAAGTTGTCAAATCTCAGTCCTGGTTTATGTATTGTTACTTCTCAGCAAAGGTACTACTGGCATTTGGAGTGAGGCAATTCTCATCATGAGAATCATGCAGGTCAGTTTCGAACTTTACAGAACATTTAGCACCCCTGACCACCTATTACTTGATAATATCAGTATTTCATCCCAGTCATTTTAACAATAAAAACTTTCATGCAATTACAAATGTAATTTATAAAGGAAATGATTTAGTGATTGAGATTTACTATAACAGTACCTGGCACAAGTAGATGTTCAATGAAAGTTTATTGTATAAAAGAAACAGAAAGAGTATCCCTCAATGAAGGTACCTCATAGCTATGAAAATTGAAATTGAGGATATCTCTTCAGACATTCTTGTGGGGAAGGGATTAAGATGGTGGCTACAGTCACTCCTGAAGTGCCATTCACTTTGTAAGGTTTCTTGGATTAGTCTAAGATTCACCATTTCAGTAATGGCCAAGATTCTGTATAAAAAAAAAAAAGGAGAATCCATGGGAAATAGTCCTCAATCATCGAGAAAAGACCACTCCTTGATTATTATACTGAGTGAAAGATCCAAATTCTTCCTCACACCATGTGAGGAATTGGGCAAGTATGGTTGAACATGCCTCTTGTGAACAGGAAACAAGAAAAAGAACTCATTAGCACACAATACACCACACTCCAATAAAAAAAGCTATTATCAAAAAGACAAAAGATAGCAACTACTGGCAAGAATTTCGAAGAAAAAGGAACCCCTGTACTCTGTTGATAGGAATGCAAATTAGTACAGCCATCATGGAAAACAATATGGAGGTTCCCCAATAAAATAAAAATAGAGCTACCAAATTATCCAGTAATCCCACTCCTGGATATGTTTCCAAAATTAAAAAAAAAAAGTATGTCAAAGAGACATCTGCACTTCCATGTTCATTGCAGCCCTATTTATAATAGCTAAGAAATGGAAGCAACCTAACTGATGAATGGATGAAGAAAATGGTTCATATACACAATAGAATACTATTCAGCCACTTAAAAAGAATGAAATCTTGTTTGTGACAGCATGGATGGAACTGTAGGTCCTTATGTTAACTGGACATAAGCCAGGCACAGAAAGACAAATACTGCACAATCTCCCTCATATGCAGAATCTAAAAATATTGACCTCATGGAAGTTGAGAGTGAAATGGCAGTTATGAGACACTGGGGAACATGGGTTGGGGAGGAATGGAGAGAGGTTGATCAATGGGCAGTAAATTACATTTAGATAGAAGCAAGTTCTAGTGTGCTATTGGGTGACTGTAGTAAATAATGAACTGTACTTTTCAAAAAGTTAAAAGAGAGCAATTTGAATGTTTTCACCATATATAAAGAATTGATATAGATTTGAGGAGATAAATTTAACATGATTCAAGTGTCATATGATGTATATATGTATCAATATATCACATGGTGCCCCACAAATGCATACAATTTATGTTTTGCTTATCTGTTTAAAAATTAACTTAAATATAAAGAATAAATTAACAGGGGCTGGGGATGTAGCTCAGTTGGTAGAGTGCCTGCCTCGCAAGCACAAGGCCCTGGGTTCAATCCCCAGCACGGCAAAAAATAAAAAATAAAAAATAAAAAAATAAATTAACAGTTCTCAACTCTGGCAGTGCCTTAGAGTTACCGACCAGTTACACCATAATTTAAGAATAAGCCCTAGGTATGTTTTCTTAAGCTTCCTGGTAATCTAAATGTGCAACTAGTATTGAGAAAAATTATTTTTAAAGAAAAGGACTAAACAGATGACAAAATAAGTTTTTCTCATTCCTGTCAAAATAGTAATTATCAAGAATACAAATAATAATAAATGCTGGCAAGGATGTGGGAGAAAAGGTACACTCATACGTTGTTGGTGAAATTGCAAATTTGTACAACTACCCTGGAAAGCAGTATGGAGATTCCTTAAAAGATTAGCAATGGAATGATCCTATGACCCAGCTATCCCACTCTTTGTTATATATTCCAAAGATCTAAAATCAGCATAGTGTAAAGGTATAGCCACATCAAGGTTTATAGCAGCACATGTCACAATAGCCAAGTTATGGAAGCAGCCCAGATACCCATCAGCAGATGAACGGAGAAACTATGGCCTATAAACACAATGTATTTCTACTCAGTCATAAAGAAAAATGAAATTATGGCATCTACTGGTAAATGGATGGAACTGGAGAACATCATGCTTAATGAAATAAGCAAGACTCAGAAAGTCAAGTGTCAAATGTTTTTCCTCATATGCAGAAGCTAGAGCAAAGTCAGGGGAAACAGGAAGGGCATCAAATATCATACAGATAAAGGGAAGATCAGTGGAGTAAAAGGAGATTGCAGGGGAGGGAGGAAGGACAGGAAAGGAAATCAAATGCAGAGTGAACATAACAAAATTATGCTATATTTATGCATAAATATAACACAGTGAATTCTACCTGTATGTATATCTATAAACCACCAATTTAAAAAACTATGAATAAATGAAAGGACCAGTAGAACAGAGGAATGGAAATGGGGGGGGAGATAGGAGGGGTGGGAAAGGGGAAGCACTGGGAACTGATTTAGAGCATATTATAATCCGTGCTTGTATAATTGTCAAAATGCACCCATAACTATGATGCACTAATTAAAAATTAGATCTTTCCATCTTCCAAGGTCTTCTTCAATGTCTTTCTTTAGTGTTCTGTAGTTTTCATTGTAGAGGTCTTTTGTTCTTTTGTTAGATTGATTCCCAAATATTTTATTTTTTTGAGGCAATTGTGAATGGGGTAGTTATCCTAATTTCTCTTGCATTGGGTTCATCACTGATGTATAGGAACACATTTAATTTATGGGTGTTCATTTTATATCCTGCTACTTTGATGAATTCATTTATTAGTTCTAGATCTTTTCTGGTGGAAATTTTTGGTTCTTCTAATTATAGAATAATGTCATTGGCAAATAGTGATAGTTTGAGTTCTTCTTTTCCTTTTTGTATCCCTTAAATTCTTTCTTCTGTCTAATTGCTCTGGCTAGAGTTTCAAGGACTATGCTGAATAGAAGTGGTGAAAGAGGGCATCCTTGTCTTGATCTAGTTCTTTGAGGGAATGCTTTCAATTTTTCTCCATTTAGAATGATATTGGCCTTGTAAAAGATAGCTTTTACAATGTTGAGCTATGTTCCTACTATCCCTAGTGTTTCTAGTGTTTTGAACATGAAGGGTGCTGTATTTTGTCAAATGCTTTTTCTGCATCTATTGCGAAGATCTCCCACACTCTTGGATAGACAGAATTAACATTGTCAAAATGGCCATACTACCAAAAGTGCTACACAGATTTAATGTAATTCCCATTAATATCCCAATGACATTCTTCATAAAAATAGGAAAAGCAATCATGAAATTCATTTGAAAAAATAAGAGACCCAGAACAACCAAAGCAATCCTTAGCAAGAAGAGTGAAGCAGGAGGCATCACAATACTAGACCTTCAACTATACTACAGAGCCATAGTAACAAAAATGGCATGGTATTGGCACCAAGATAGACAGGTAGACCAATGGTACAGAATAGAGGACACAGAGACAAACCCACATAAATATAGTTTTCTCATACTAGACAAAGGCTCCAAAAACATACAATGGAGAAAAGATAGCCTCTTCAACAAATGGTGCTGGGAAAACTGGAAATCCATATGTAGCAAAATGAAATTATACCCCTATTTCTCACCCTACACAAAAATCAATTCAAAATGGATCAAAGACTTAGGCACTGGAACAAAGACCTTGTGCCTAATAGAAGAAAGAGTAGGCCCAAATTTCCTCCATGTCAGTTTAGGAATTGACATCCTTAACAAGACTCCTAAAGCACAAGAAGTAAAATCAAGAATCAATAAATGGGATGGAATCAAAATGAAAAGCTTCTTCACAGCAAAGGAAACAATCAGTAATGTGAAGAGAGACCTATAGAATGGGAAAAAAATCTTTACCACATGCACATCTTCTTTATATACAGGAGATATAAAGAATTCAAAACACTGAACACCAAACTAACAAGGTCTTTTGTTAAGGAACTGAACAGACACTTCTCAGAAGAAGAAATACAATGGATCAACAAATATATGAAAAATGTTCAACATCTCTAGCAATTAGAGAAATGCAAACCAAAACTATACAGATTCCATCTCACTCCAGTAAAAATGGCAATCATCAAGAATACAAGCAACAATAAATGTTGGAGGGGATGTGGGGAAAAAGATAACTCATACATTGCTAGTGGGACTGGAAATTGGTGCAACCACTATGGAAAACCATGTGGAGATTCCTAACAAAACTTAGAGTGGACCCACCATTTGGGTTCACCATTTAACCCAGCTACCCCACTCCTGAATTTATACCCAAAGGACTGAAAATCAGCATACTACAGTGACACAGCCACATCAATGTTTATAGCAGCTCAATTCACAATAGCTAAACTATGCAACCAACCTAGATGCCCTTCAACAAATGAATGGATAAAGAAAATATGGTACATATGTGCAATGGAATATTACTCAGCCATAAAGAAGAATGAAATTACAGCATTTTCCAGTAAATGGATGAAATTGGAGAATATCATGCTAAGTCAAATAAACCAATCCCCCCAAAATAAAGGCTGAATATTATCTCTAATCTGTGGATGCTGATTCACAATAAAGGTGGGAGAGAATAGAGGCATTTTGGACTAAACAGAGGTAGTAAAGGGAGAGGAGAGGGTATGGGGGTAGGAATGATAGTAGAATGAATCAGACATTATTACCCTATGTGCATATATGATTACATGACCTATGTAACTCTACGTCATGTACAACCAGACGAATGAAAAGTTATACTCCATTTATGTATGAGGTGTCAAAATGTATTCTACTGTCATGTATAACTAATTAGGAACAATAAAAAAGTAAAACATTAGAAAAGATGACTTCAGTGTGCTATGGCAGAAAAAGCATAGATTGTAGAGTCAGAAGGACTTTGTAACATTCCTGGCTTAGTTGCATACCTGTGTGATCCTGGAAGAACTACTTACTTTATTTGGACTTTGCTTTCTTCATCTGTAAAGTAAAAACAAAAATAGTGCTTATTTTATAGGGTTGTTGTAAGGAAAACATAAAATTATGTGGTTGAATTTAGACAGTTCTTTGTACTGATTGGCTCAATAAATCTTTTTAAATATGGAACATGAAATTATAACTTCTGAGCTACACAATACCATTCAGCAGCCAGGGAAATGTAGGAGAAAATTTAATTTGAGGCAGCAAATATCCAGGATGACATCATAAGTAAGGAAGGACAGTCATTTCAAGGAGGAATGTAAAAACCTCCACGTTCTAGGTTCCATGAAGATGAATCTTTTGGCCTCATTCACTGCAGACTAGTGAAAGGACATCCCCAGAATCTGTCCCCAGTATAGGTGACTCCTCAATCAAGTCATCAGCATAGCAATACAGAAAACAGGAAACACATTTGACTATCATCAAGGCTGTTTCTCACGTCCTCCCAAAATGCATAGCACAGATGGAGAAACAAATTAACATTAGAAAGGTCACCTGCTTCGAAATTGTGAGGACGGAAATGCTCTCAGCTAGGCATAAATCCACAGTCTTCACAATGTGGGGGACTAATTTACTCCACTGCCCCCATCAAATAGTTAGGAATGGTGCAGTGCTCACTGGTAAACACCCCTGAGAAAACGCCAGGGTCTGACCGATGCTGTGGTTTGAATTCCTATAAATTAGGCACTTTATGGCATCATCAGAATTTTGCTTCTGGCCACTGAAAGACCTTTGGAGTTTGAGAAATCGACACTGCACAGTGCTGGGTGCCCGAAAGGTATTGCATCTATGATATTCAAATATCTACAGGCAGTGACAATGAAGACATCCCCGTTCATATATCACAACGTGGGAAAAAGATCCAGGTCTGGGGAGGAAAATATTTGGGCACCAATTTGGTCGCTGATACATGACCTCATTCATCCCTGAGCATTAATGAGTTAGCCTTTAAGTTGTTATCCCATAACCTCCATTTCAGCAAAGGCTGCAGATGCGGCGAACAGAATGACTCATTCTATCCTGGGAGGTGGTGATGCCCCAAGATAATTAAATTTGGGGACAGCGTTCTTCAATATGTGGAGTTAGCCCATCACGCCACAGCAGAAGCTCATAAACCGGTTCAAATATCACCTAATGTACTACAATTTAGCTTGAGAAAGGACAATTTCTCTACTTAAAATGGCTACAAAATTCTGCATAGTAAAGCAATAGAATTAAATGAATGTGTCCACAAGGGAAATGTCTATAAAGTCTACTTTTTAAAAAATTTTCTTGCCTTACAATCAATAGTTTAAACCCTTTAAATGCATAATAATACATATTTTCTCCAAAAGCTGCTAATGAGCCAGCACTAAAGAGACTGAGGTTACTTTGGCCTTTCAAATGTGTGTGTGTGTGTGTGTGTGTGTGTGTGTGTGTGTACATGCAAGCACTCACACATGTGCATGAACTGGGGAGAGGAAATTGAATGTATGTCAGGGATACTATTAATTTACTATTGATTTTTGTATCCCCCACTCCTAGCCCAATGACAGGTACATGATAGAGGTAATAAACAGTTATGGAACGTAAAAATAAAACAAGAAACAGAAACAAGTCTTCCAAAACCCAAACCTGGTTTGATAAAAAATGGAAAAGTATGGTGCAAGGCAACTGGCCCCCAGGTGCAAGACTATTTTATTAGAACACTGAGTGCCACTTAGAAATTTTATTGACCACACAAAAACTAATTAAATAATTCTTCGATGTTTAAAAGTTATTTATAGTTTATAATCAGAGTAAAGGGTTGTATAAACAAGGTTATATACCAGATCATAAAATGAATATACTCTTACCCTCATCTTCTATATTTGACCATTTTGCACATAATTACTAGAATTTCTACATTTGGGAAAACAATTTGTATTTTAATTGTGGTTAAGACTTTTAACATGCCTAAAAATGCATTTTAGATACAATGTTTATAGCACAATATATCTCATAGTGAATTTTATCCTTCCAATTTTTTTCTAAAACATCTCTAGAATAATTCAGGTCCCCAAACTCTCAGTATGAATCAGTGAAAACAACTCGTTGGTGGTAGCTCTCCTTACTGCTCCAGTTACCTTGGATGTCAGAGATGCTCAGCCCCTGGGCTTATTTTCCTGGGCATCTCAGGAGACCAGTCAAGAAGGCAGAAACTTTGCTGTATTAATGATTCTGCCAATTACATAGAAATGGCCAACCCCGGAGGGGGAAGTGGGTAAAGATTATAACTTGTAGCTTAGTTTCAGAGGCTTTACTGTTGTGACATACAAACTCTTCTGTGCTTGCCAAGGGAACATCTGGAAAGAGCCCAACCACCAAAGGCAGCCTGAAGCGTTTTGGATGAGTACACAAATAGGAAGTGTCTAGTGAATACTCACAACTTCTAGAGACATTCAAAGAAGGAAGGTGAGTGATAAAGGACAGGGATACTTGTAGACACAAGTTTGAATGGCCCATATATCCAGTCATCCCAAATCAGCCTCTACATGGGCCATACTTCTGTGTAGAATTTAGAAATTTATTCTTGCCTTTGTCACCAAGCATCTGAGGGCAATGTAGATCTTTGTATGGCTGACTCCTCACCATTCAGATTCCAATTTTTAATGTCACCTCCTCAGAGAGGATTTCCCTGCCTCTCTACTCAATGTTGCTTCTCCAACCCTGAGTTTTCTGTTTTATCAATTCATTTTACTATCTTTACAATTAATTTTTTTATATAAAACATCAATCTATTAATTATTTTTAAATTTATTGTCCATATTTCATGTTAGATTTTAAAGTCCATCAGAGTAGGGACTGGGTCAGTCTTACTTGCTGTTTTACCCCTCATTCCTGTCACACTGCCCAATATGCACCAAGCACCTAATGAATATTTATTGAATGAAGGAATGTATGCATGCTGAAGGATAGTGCACCTAATATTTTTGTAGCTTGGATTCATCATCTGCAAAATTAAGAGAAACCACCTTGATTATTTTCAAGATTGTCATGATGAAAAGAAAGGATAGATTTGTGAATATCTTTAAAAACCTTTAATAATCCCCACTTGTAGGTTATCACATTTAAAAAAGACAGTGTGGATAAAACAGTATCATTGGGATATTGCAGATCTGTGTTTGGATGTAGACATATGCCCCACTATGAGAACTGGAGCAAGGTATTAGAATTTCCCAAGTCCTCATGGTCTGGTTTGTAAGATGAGAGTAATCACAGTGGCTGAGGAGGCTGAGGTAGGAGGATCACAAACCAGCAACTTAGTGAGGCCCTAAGCAACTTAGCAAGGCCACTGTCTCACTAATAAAAAGGGCTGGGGCAGGGGCTCAGCAGTTAAATATACTGCTTAGAATTGTTAGAAGATTAAATTAAATGATTCATGTCAATCATCCCATGCAATTTGTAGCACCTACTGGGTACCTTGTTAATGGGAGCTATTACTCTATTTAGGATAATATCTAAGTTTTTATGAACTAATACTGTATACCATGGAAATTTCAGTTCTCAAAGATGATCATAAAAGGGACTTTAATGGAACATCTACCAAAAGAAGACAGACAAAGCTTCAGAGGGGCAGAATGGCATCAGGCATTTTACTGAACAAGTTGCCAGAGGCTGATCTACTTTTCTCTTTGAGGGTCTGATTGGGAATCCATAAGAAGGTGGAGGCCACTGTGAAATCCAAGGTGGCCTGAAGGTATTAGGGCAGCACCCAGGGAAGCAGGGACTCAGGAACAGCAATTTAACAATTGTCATAGAAATTGTTTTAAGTTGATTTGGCTATCCCAATGCATGATCCCTGTGTATCTACCCTTACTATATTTACAGTGTACAGAATATTTTTCTAGAGGCTCTCATCTTTGCAACAAACCTGTGAGATTAGTAAAACAAGTGTTATTATTCTTATTTTACAAATGAAGATCCTATGACTCAGAAAGGATTTTCTAAAGGCTACAGAGCTCAAACAGTATATATTAGGACTCAGATTCAGGTGTTCTGACTCTAAATTCAATGATATAAATCCTCTGTGCAATGTTAAAGTTTGTCCTTCACTATCCTATCTTGTAACAGGAAAAAACAATATTAAAATAAAGTACAGTCAGACATTGGCCATCTCCCTGATTAAGAGAAAGGGTAGACATGGCCTTAAGCAGAATTTAACATTGCTATTTCTCAGGCAACTCTGGGTGAAATAGTCCCCTGTCCCTATGTTCTGATGAGAACAAGGATTTCATGTTGCTGAAAGAGAAGAGATCAGAGGCTGTGACCCGCTAGTAGGAAGAATATTGTGGCCAGGACACAAGGATGCCAGTTTCTTTTTGATTCACAATAATTTTATATATCTCTGGGGTACAGTGTGATGTTTTGATACATGTATATATTATGTAATGATCAAATAAGGGTAATTACCTTAAACATTTATTACTTCTTCATAGTGAGAACATTCGAAATCTTTTGTGGGGGGGAGGTATCAGGGATTAAACCCGGAGGTTCTTAACCACTGAGTCACATCCCCAGCCTTTTTTAATATTTTATTTAGGAACAGGGTCTCACTGAATAGCTTAGGGATTACTTTTGCTGAGACTGGCTTTGAACTCATGATCCTCCTGCCTCAGCCTCTCAAGCCAGTGGGATTACAGGCATGCACAGCTAATCTTCTATTTTAAAATATAAATGTAATAATATATAAAATCATAAATAAAATGTATAATTTAAGTAAAAATATAATCTATAATAATATATAGTATTAGTATCTAATATTATTATATATTATTATTACATATATCTATTATCTATATGGAATAGATAATAATATATAATAATACTATATATTATTATAGATTATATTTACCATGCTGTGCTGTAAAACACCAGAACTTATTCCTTCTAAGTGCAGCATTGTGCCTGTTGGTCAAACTTTCATCATCTCCTCTACCTCCTACCCCTCCCAGACATTATTCTATTCTCAACTTCTATGAGATCAAGATTTTTAGATTCCACTAATGAGGAATATTATGTGTTATTTGTCTTTCTGTACCTGGCTTCTTTCACTTAACATAATGATATCCACTCCCATTCATTTTTTTTGAAAATGGGTGGGATTTCATCCATTTATAGCCAAATAATATTACATTGTGCACATACACTATATTTTCCTTTTTTTAAATTAGAGCATTATATTGGTGGAACCTCAAATTTGTGCAACCACTCTGGAAGGCTGTGTGGAGATTCCTCAGAAAACTTGGAATGGAACCAACATTTAACCCAGTCTTCCCACTCCTAGATTTATACCCAAATGACTTAGAATCAGCATACTTCAATGATGCAACCACATCAATGTTTATAGCAGCTCTCTCTCTCTCTCTATTTATATATACACACACGCAATGGAATATTACTCAGCCTTATAGAAGAATGACTTTATGACATTTGCCAGCAAATGGATGGATCTGGAGATCATCCTGCTAAGTGGAATAAGCCAGTCCCCAAAAGTCAAGTTTTCTCTGATAGGTAGAAGCCAAACCACAATAACAGGAGGGGAAGTGAAGGGAAGAATAGAAATGCAGTAGATTAGACAATGGGGAATGGAGAAAAAGGAATGGGGAAAGCAAAAGAAAGTGTAATGAATCTAACATACTTCTCCTATGCACATGTATGAAAACAACACAGTGAATCCCACCACCATGTACATCCATAAGAATGGGGTCCAAACTAGAATAAGATATATTCCATGCTTGTATAATTATATCGAAATGCAATCTGCTATCATGTATAACTTAAAAGAACCAAAAATAAATAAATAAATAAATAAATAAATAAATAAATAAATAAGAGCGTTATAGTCATATGTAATAGTTGGGTTCATTTTGATATGCATGAAATTTGATTTATTCTATTTCAGTCTCCAGTACCCCCATTTCCCCCTCTTCCTCCCTCCCCCTGTTCTTCTTCCTCTATTCTACTATACCACATTTCACTACCCATTCATTCAATGATGGTCACTTAAGTTGATGCCATGTTGTGGCTATTGTGAATAGTGCTCTGATTACATTTCCTTTAGATATATACTCTTCTTTAGTGTTAGCTAAGGCACTTCTCGTGTTTTATAGTGCCTCAAAGCATTGGAATCTCACAACAAAATGATTAGCAACAGGAGTTCAATAAGAAAAGGATTCTTAGCAAAGGGCAAACAGCAAAATCTAAAAGGAGCTTATGTGTAGTTTGAGCAAATCCACCAGGAGCTCTCTGATCATAATGGCTAACATTTACCATGTTCCAGACACTGTGCTGAGTGCTTTACACGAAATATCTCATTTTATCTTCTGGTAAATTAATGATGTAGGAAATACTTGGTACTCTCAGCTTACAAATGAAGAAACTGAAACTCAGTTAGGTTAAGCAGTTTGCCCAGGGCTACACAGCTAGTAAGTTGGAGTTGGATTCTAAGCCATATGTGATTGACTTTGGGGCTTGCCCTCTTACTTCTACATTATATGGTTTGATATTCCCCTTCCACTTATTCCTGCTCCTCCTCCCGCTCAAAACTGATAATGAAAGGACTAGCAATTTTGTAGTCTCCTACCCAGTGTAATATTTGTTCCTTCACTGTGCTCAGGCTAGGCATTAGCTAAGGACAGGTTTGATGTGAGGAAGTAGAAGGGTATAGAAAAAGGAAGGAAATTAGAATACATTGGGTACTTGCTCTTCTCATGCTGTGCTAGAAAATTTTGCATGCCTCTACCATCACATGCAGCCCTTTTACAACATAAATGTAAGAGAATACTCAGAGAGGTTAAGACACTATGTCAAGGTCAGGGAGACAGTAAAAAGCCAAAGATGAGATTCAGACCTGTTCTTCTGACTCTAAATTCCATCTACATACCTTTTAACTTCCCAGTCAACAGGCTAGGGGGTGGCAAGAGAAGAATGATCCAGGATAAAGCCATTTTTTTTTTGCCATGCTGGAGATTGAACTCAGGGCCTTGTGCTTGTAAGGCAGGCACGCTACCAACTGAGCTGTATCTCCAGCCCAAGCCTTTTCCAGAGTCAACACACATGACATGTCACATCCTAATAAGCCAGGGCCAGATCCTGCAGGTCTTGTTTAAGGATTTGAGCTGTGTATGCCTTACCATTGCCATGCAACTTCCTCTTACAAACCTGAAGGGACCACATGGGAGTAGGTAATGCCAGCAAGTTGAGAGAATTCTTCTTTATGGGCTTGCTGATAAGCGTCAGCTTCAGCCGATCTTTGTTCTCTTTCTCTTCACCTATGCAGTCACGGTAGTGGGAAATCTGACTGGTTCCTGATTTCACACCCCCATGCATTTCTTTCTTGGCAATCTATCTTTTGTTGAATCTTTAGCAACAGTCTCAAAACATTGATAGGCTTCTGTGATTACCAAATCATCTTCTTCTCTGGTTGCATGGCCCAGTTGAGCTGCTCTTTTATCTTTGCTGACATTCATTCTTCCCCTTGTCTTTCATGGCCCATGACTGCTATGTGGTCATCTTCAATCCTCTGCCGTACCATGTCATCATATCCCCAAGGCTCTGCTTGCAACTAGTGGCTGCCAATTATGGAGTGGACGTTCCTCAGGTTCATAATATTTCATCTGACCTTCTATAAGTCTCATATCATCATGCACTATTTTATGTGTTTCCCCCCCCATTCTAGCACGCCCTTTTTTGCAGTACTGGGGATGGAATCCAGAACCTCACACATGCTAAGCAAGTGCTATATCATTGAGATACACACCTAGCCCATTATTTAAAATTTTATAGCTAGGCATGGTTGTGCACAACTGTAATCCCAGTGACTCTGGATGGTGAGTCAGGAGGATTGCAAGTTCAAGGCCAGCCTCAGCAACATAGTGAGACCCTGTCTCAAAATAAAAAATCAAAAGGGCTGGGTTTGTAGCTCAGTAGTAAAGAACTCCTAGGTTCAATCCCCAGTACCAAGAAAACGAAAATAAAAAAATTATTTTGAGTCAGGGCCATATGAAGTTGCCAGGTTGACCTCAAACTAGCAATCCTCTTTCTTCAGTCTCCCAAGTAGCTGAGATTACTGGTGTGCACCACCAAGGTCAACCCCAATGCTCTTTAAAATCTTTCCTGCTCTGAAACACAGGTCCTTCTGCTTTTTAATTTTGCCTCCAATAGGTTTAAGGCATCTGTATCTGTGTCCCTGACAATGACCCTTTTCTCCTATATATATATATATCTTCCTTATTATCATGAGGATATGTTGGGCTCAGTGAGAGAAGGCATTCCTTGCTTGTACTTCCCACGTGACTGTGGTCAGTCTGAACTGTGGAAACACAGTGCACATTTATCTGTTCATATCCTCTCAATGTTCACTAAGCTGGGGCATAGTGATCTCCATATTCTCCATAGGGGTCATTCCCATGCTCAACCCCAGTCTGAGGAATAAAGATGTGAAGGAAATACTTGGAAATGTCCTCTTGAAGGCTTCATGGTCTCTCTCACACCCCATGCCCAGATTTTCACTCTTTGTCCAATGTAGCAAAGGAATGAAAGGAAAGGAGAGCAAATGGAGAGATCTGTCACTGACCACATCTCGGGTATTATTCTAGGAATTTTAAATAAATTGTGCCTCGAATGCTCTTCACAAAGAGTCCTATTCACAACTGTGCAAGTCAGAGATTATTGACTCAATATATAGATGAGGAAATTGAGGCTCTGAGTGGTTTGGTGAGTTGTCCAAAGTCATACAGCTTATCTGTGTTGGAACATGATTCCAATTCAGGGCAATGTAACTGAAACTCCTTTATACTAAATTACACTGTTTTATTATAAGGCACAATGCTACCCTCTTTCCTTGCTCTCAGAGCCAAAGGTTTCCAAAATATTTGTCCTTCTGATAAATTTTGTCTCTCATTTATAATAGATTCAGCCTCCTAAGGCCCTCTCCTTTTCCCAAATCTGATGTTTCATACACTGGATTACTGGAATGACTACCAACAGGTACCAAAGAATATAAATTGTGAGGTTGCTATTCAAGAGAAGGAGCACAGAGCACATTGGGTTCATGAAGGGGCACCTAGGTATATATAGGTGGTTTGAGTAAAGTCAATAAATAGTGAGATGTGGTAGGCATGGACATGAATTGTGAAGGGAATGAAGGAAAATGGGGATCAAAGGCTGACACAGAAGGATCGGATGCATAGAGATCTGGTCTGTGTAGACCAATGTAGAAAGCATATTAATTAAAAGAGGGCTGGGGATATAGCTCAGTTGGTGAGCTATACACAATGCCCTGGGTTCAATCCCCAGCACTGCAGAAAAAAAAAGATATTGAAGAAAAGAAATGGCTAGGTAGAGCTGATATCTTTAGTAACCTTTATAGGTATCACTGACATCTCAAAAATCGACTACTACTGTTTGTAGAAAATACCCAAATAACTTCCTGATTTCCTTAATTTGGCCCAATAAGCTTTGGGTATGATTGCTGACAGTGTGGTAGGAGTCAAGTTTAATAGAAGCCAAAACCTATGGCTTTATTATGTTCTTCATCTGCAGTCTTCAGATTAGCCAGATGACCAATAAATTTGAGCTCTTCGTTGCAGAGCCATCAGGAAATTACTTTCTAACTCAAATCAACACTTAGGTTGATTTGGGCAAGGTCTAAGCAAGTGTGGTAAGTGAAGTCCCTTCACAGAGTATTTTGCTTGCTGTGCCTTCCTCCATCTTTTGAGAAGCCCCAATGCCCTAGAGCCCTGCTGAACAACAGCAAGGATTCCAAAGTCTGGCCCCTCATTGTTCTATCATTGCCCACCCCAAACTGTAAAATCATTCATCCTCAGGTGACTGGAAGAAAGCTCCTAAGATGTGCTCACTCTAGAAACACATGCTTTTCCTGGTGGATAAGGGGACTTGTAATTGCCACTGCTTTTGCCAAGTTTGATGTGATCAACTTGATTTAGTATTCCTTCTTGGCTCCATTGTTGTTGAAGTGTCTCATTCTCTAAAGTAAGCCATCCTGAGAGTACCTTGACAAGGCAGGGCTTGGATTTATTAATATCACCATTATGTATAATAGTAATAACAAACAAGAACATCTCCGACTTTTTGAGTGCCTACCATGTACCAATTGGGATATCTGTTGTTTTACCCACAATTTCTTGTTTCACTTTACAAGACTCTGAAAGATGAAACAAATTAACAGAACAAGAAAAATAATGTCAAGTCCTTGTTACTATGAGAATATTTTAACATGCCCTTCTCAGAAACTGATAAAGCAGATATGAAAGAATACGTAACATTGAACTATATAATTAGAAAATTTTGAGCTATTATGATGCATACACTCATACATACTGAATATTGGGTTCAACAAATAGAGTTTCTATATGTTATTTTCAATTACATTTGAAATATTTACAAAACTAAAACAAAAATCAGGTATCAAAGGAAATCTCAATAAATTAAAAATGAACAATATATTAACATTTTTTATCAAAATGAGATACAAGAGAGGTTAATGGAAATATTCCCCAAACCCTCCATATACCGGGACAAAAACCATTCTAAGGAGAATAAAGAACAAAGTAAATGGAAATTATAAACAACTATAACTTAATGACACATACAACATTATGGAGTATAGCCAATATGGTAGTTACAAGTGAATGTGATACATGCAATATGAAACAAAATAACTGAATATTAATTCCTAAGTACTTAAAAGGTTTGGAAAATATCATGAAGCTAATCAGAGGAAAGAAAATTAATATCAAAACAGGAATAAATGAAAAAGGAAACAACAATATCAAATAAAAATGCTTAATAAGACCAAAACCTAAATTTTTAAAGGTTAAAAATTAGGCAAGACTCTGATATGAATGAGTAAGTTGAAAATAATAAAGACCTGAATAAACAACATTAGCAATGAAAATAGGGATATTACTAAATAAATATTTTATATTTTATATAATATATATGATAGGAAATATATCAATGAATATGAAAAATTTAATAAAATGCATGATTATGTAGAGAACTAAAAATCACTAAAATTTTATTCAAAAAAGGATATGAATAGGAAAAGAAGAACCTAAACTGTCACTATTTGCATATGATATGATTCCATATCTAGAGGAGCCAAAAAATTCCACCAGAAAATTTCTAGAACTTAAAAATGAATTCAGTAATGTAGCAGGATACAAAATCAACACTCATAAATCTAATGTATTCTTATTCACAAGTGATGAACCTTCTGAAAGAGAAATTAGGAAAACTACCCCATTCACAATAGCCTCAAAAAAAAAAATACCTGGGAGTCAATTTAGCAAAAAAGGTGAAAGACCTCTACAATGAGAACTAGAGAACGCTAAAGAAAGAAATTAAAGAAAATCTTAGAAGATGGAAGGATCTCCCATGTTCTTGGATAAGCAGAATTAATATTATCAAAATGGCCATACTACCAAAAGTGCTATACAAATTCAATGTGATTCCAACTAAAATCCCAATGACATTCCTCATAGAAATAGAGAAAGCAATTATGAAATTCATTTGGAAGAATAAGAGACCTAGAATAGCTAAAGCAATCTTTAGCAGGATGAGTGAAGCAGGTGGTATCACAATACCAGACCTTCAACCATACTACAGAGCAATAGTAACAAAAACATCATGGTATTGGCATCAAAATAGGCAGGTAGATCAATGGTACAGAATAGAGGACACAGAGACAAACCCACATAAGTACAGTTATCTCATACTTGACAAAGGAGCCAAAAACATACAATGGAGAAAAGATAACCTCTTCAACAAATGGTGCTAGGAAAACTGGAAATCCGTATGCAGCAAAATGAAACTAAACCCCTATCTCTCATCCAGCAAAAAACTCAACTCAAAATGAATCAAGGATCTAGGAATTAGACCAGATACCCTGCACTAATAGAAGAAAAAGTAAGTCCAAATCTTCATCATATCAGCTTAGGACCAGACTTCCCAAAGCACAAGAAATAAAAGTGGGAATCAATAATGGGTATAGATTCAAACTAAAAAACTTTTTCTCAGCAAAAGAAACAATCAACAATGTAAAGAGAGAACCTACAGAGTGGGAGAAAATCTTTGCGAAACACACTTCAGATAGAGCACTAATCTCCAGATTATATAAAGAACTCAAAAAACTTTACACCAAGAATACAAATAACCCAATAAATGGGCTAAGGAAATGAACAGACACTTCTCCGAAGAAGATCTACAAGCAATCAACAGATATATGAAAAAATGTTCAACATCCCTAGTAATAAGAGAAATGCAAATCAAAACTACCCTAAGATATCATCTCACCCCAATTAGAATGCCTATTATCAAGAATACAAGCAACACAAGTGTTGGCAAGGATGTGGGGAAAAGGGTACACTCATACATTGCTGGTGGGTTTACAAATTGGTGCAGCCACTCTGGAAAGCAGTATGGAGATTCCTGAGAGAACTCAGAATGGAACCACCATTTGACCCAGCTATCCCGCTCCTGGTCTACACCCAAAGAACTTAAAATCAGCATACTACGGTGATGCAGCCACATCAATGTTTATAGCAGCTCAATTCACTATAGCTAGATTGTGGAACCAAACTAGATGCCCTTCAATAGATGAATGGATAAAGAAACTGTGGTATATATACACAATGGAATATTATTCAGCCATAAATAATAATAAAATTATGGCATTTGCAGGTAAATGGATGGAGTTGGAGAATATCATGTTAAGTGAAATAAGCCAATCCCCAAAAACCAAAGGTTGAATGATTTCTCTGATAAATGGTTGATGACACATAACGGGGGTGGGGGGAGGTGAGGGAAGAATGGAGAAAGGATGGATTGTACAGAGGAAAACGAAGGGTGGGGAGGGGGCAGGGAAGGAAAGATAATAGAATGAGACAAACATCATTACCCTATGTATATGTATGAATACGCAAATTGTATAATTCTACTTTGTGTACAACCAGGAAAATGATAGTTGTACTCCATTTGTGTACAATGAACCAAAATTTAAAAAAATTTTATTCATATTTTTATTGAAAATATGAATAGGCCATTAAATACCAAAGAAATTCAATTGGTAACCAATACCTCTGCAACCAAAGGTACAAGTCATGTATGGTTCTGCAAACAAGTTTTATCAGACTTCCAAAGAATTTTGTATTATATAAAATATTGTGGAGAATAGAAAAAGTGAAAAAAATGGTCCAATCCATTTTATGAGACTAGTGAAACCTTGATATCAAAACCAGATGAGATTGTCAGAAAGATGAAAAATTAGACACCAATCTCACTCTCATAGAAGTCCTAATTTTAATATTAGTAAATTATAGAAATGATCTATGCATCTATAACCAATTAATTTTCAACAAGAACATACATCGGAGAAAGGAAACTCACTTCAATCATATCAAATCAAAATGGATCAAAGGCTTATACTAGGACCAAAGTTATGAAACTAGGAGAAACACTACAGAATATCAGTATGGGTAGAGATTTTTTGGTTATCACTCCCAAACCACAGGCAACAACAGAAGAAACTGATAAATGGTATTACATCAAACTAAAAAGCTTCTGAAAAGCAAAAGAAACAATCAACCGAATGAGAAAACAACATACAGAATGGGAGAAAATATTCACAAACTATTCATCTGTCAAAGGGTTAATATTGAACATCAGGAGCTCAAACAACTCAAGAGCAAAAAAAAATAGCATCTTTTAAAAGAAGATATTCAAACATCTGAGAAATATATGAAAAAGTGTGCAACATCACAAATCATCAGAGAAATGCAAATTGAGACCATAATGAGATATCATCTCACCCCAGTTAGAATGGCTTTTATCAAAAGGACAAAAAAGTAACTAATGCAGGAGAGGATGCAGAGAAAGAGGAACAAGCATATACTGTTGGTAAGAATGTAAATTAATCCAGCCATCATGGATAACAGTATGGAGCTTCCTCAAAAAAAAAAAAAAGGCAGAAATTGAAAGGCCATATGATCTATCAATCCACTGCTGGGCATATATCCAAAGGAAATGAAATCAGTATGTCAAAGAGACACTCACATTTCCATATTTATTGCAGCACTATTCACAATGGCCAAGGTATGGAATCAACCTAGGTGACCATCCATGGATAATTGAACAAAGATAATGTGGTGTATATGTACAATAGGACAATATTCATCCATAAAATGAATGAAAGTCTGTCATTTGCAACAACATGGATGAAACTGGAGGACATTATGTTAAGTGAAATAATATGTCTCACACAGAAACACAAATACCACATGTTTTCCCTCATACAAGCAAGCTAAAAAGTTGATTTCATAGAAACAGAGAGTAGAATAGTGGTTACCAGAGATTAGGCAGGATATGGAAGAGAATGGATGGAGAGAGCATCATTAATGATTATGAGGATGCAGCTGGATGGGAAGAATAACTCCTAATGTTTTAAAACACAGCAGAATAACTATGGTTGACGATTAATCGACTATTTCAAAATAGCTGATAGAAGGGACTTAGAATGTTCCCAACACAAAGAAATGATAAGTGTTTGAGGTGACAGATTTGCCAATTATCTTAGTCTGATCAATATACAGTGTGTTTATGTATTGAAATGTACACTGTATTCTATAAATTCATACAATTATCATTCATCAATTAAAAGTAAAAATGTATTGAAAAATTAGTAAACTGAACTCAGCAAATGAATAAAATACAATACATTTTAACCAAATGAGCTTGATTTCAGGACTTAAAAGGATAGCTTAAATTTAGAATATCCATTACAATTCACAGCTTAACCTGATTAAAGAGAAAACAATGTGTACTGATCTCAATAGATAAAGAAAAATAAATAAAATTTACCACCTCTCTATCAAAAAACCTTTGAACAAATAAAGAATAAAGGGAAATATTATTCAATATGATAAAGGGTAGCTACTGAAACCTACTAATAATGTGGAAACTTCAGGAACATTCTCACTAGAACCATGAACCAAGAAGATACCTGCTCTCCAAACTACTATTTAATATTGTATTCACAAGGAAATTTCAATTCAATAAGACAAGGATAGGAATGGATTTAAGGACTGAAAAGAAAACACCATTATTCACACTACTTTGCTTGCCATGCTGGGTATTGAACCCAGGGCCTCACACATGCAAGGCCACTGAGCTACACCCCCAGTGTCATTCATGGACTGTTTGATTGACTACATAAAAAGCTAATGGGAGTTTTCAGACAATTTAAATATTAAGGAAGTTCATAAATACTGTTGCATAGTTTTTTGAAATTTCTTTTTAGAGATACATGACAGTAGAGTGTATTTTGACATATCATACATACATAGAGTATAACTTATTCTAAATAAGGTCTCATTCTTGCCCAGCTTGGTGGCACACACCTGTAATCCCAACAGCTCTGGAGGCTAAAGCAGGAGGATCGTGAGTTCAAAACCAGCCTCAGCAACTTAGTGAGGCCCTAAGCAACTCAGTAAGACCCTGTTTCTAAATAAAATACAAAATAGGGCTGGGGATGTGGCTCAGTGGTTGAATGCCACTGAGTTCAATCCTTGGTAGTCCCCAGAAAAGATCCCATTGTTATGGTTGTACATAATGTGGAGTTTGGTCATGTATTCATTGATGAGCAAATAAAGTTATGTCTGATTCATTCTACTGTCTTCTCTATTCTCATCCCCCTCCCTTCCCTTCATTCCCTTTTGTCTAATCCAATGAACTTATATTCTTACCCCCCTTATTATGTGTTACCATCCACATATCAGAGAGAACATTTAGCATAGGAGATATTTTTAGAAATCAATAATATTGATCTATAGAAGCAAAAAGCAATTACAAAATATTACTTTTGAAAAGTTCTCATTCACTGGATGAAAGGAAAATATCGACAACATCAAGGTTGAGAATGTTGGGCAACTACTAGAACTAGCATATGTATATGGCTGGTGGGAATGCACAATGGTAGAGCCACTTTGTGAAACAGTTTGGCAATTACTTAAAAAGTTAAATAGTCACTTATAGTAAAACCCAGCAAACCTACTCTCAGGAACTCATCCCCTACTCTCATGAAAACATCCCCACACAAAGACTTGCCATGTGAATGTCCGTAGTAGCTTTATTCATTAAAGGTAAAATCTATAAACAATCATTAAGTGGTATGTGAATAAACAAATTGTGGCATATCCATACAATAGAATATTCCTTAGAAATAAAAGGGAAATTTTTCATACAAATGAAACCAAGGATGAATAACATAAACATTATGCTAGGTAAAAGAAGCCAGGCACAAAGGACTATATACAATATTGTTCTATTTATATGAAATCCTCAAAAAAGACAAACTATTAGGACAAGAAACAGAGCAATGATTGCCAAAAACTTACTGAGTAGGAAGATGACACTGACTTCAAGGGGCATGGAAGATCTTTTCAATTTGATGGAAATGTTCTACATTTTAACTATAAGTGACAATTATACAATTTTGTATATATTTGCCAAAATTCATAGCATTACAATTGGTGAATTTTATTGTTTGTAAATTATGCCTCAATAAAGCTGGTTAAAATAAAGTTATCACTGGGTGTGGTGACACTCTCTTGTAATCCCAGCAACTTGGGAGCCTGAGGCTGGAGGATCTCTAGTTCAAAGCCAGCTTCAGCAATGGCAAGGTGCTAAGCAACTCAGTGAGACCCTGTCTCTAAATAAAATACAAAATAGGGCTGGGGATGTGGTTCAGTGGCCAAGTGCCCCTGATTTCAATCCCTGGTACCACCTCTCAAAAAATGAAATAAAATTACCATTCATAAAAATAAGTAATACTATTAAGTAACTAAATACAAATGCTCATGATATTTATGGAAATAGTATTTATAGCAGTAAGGAAGGCCATAAAGGAAGACCTCAACAAAGGGAAATATGTATGTCATTTTCATATATAGGAAGATTCAAGCTAAGGATGTCCACTGTCCCAAAAATTAATCTGTAATTCAAACAATTCCAAATAACATTTCAACAGAAATGTTTCATGAGCCTTGACAAGTTGATTCCAAATTTTATATGAAAAATTGAAAGATCAGGAATATCGAAGACAATTATGAAGAACCAGCAGGAAGGACTAGTCCTACAGATATCAACTTTAAAAAGTAATTTAAGAAGGCAACAGTTCAGTGAGAGAGGAAAAAAAGGGATCCAGACACAAACCTGAGAACATAAGGAAACCTGGTGTATGAAAGAACTGTCATTGTAAATCATGGGAGGAAAGGAAGGACTGTTTAGTAAATAGTGTATGAAAAATTCATTATTCATATTGGAACAAATAGAATTGGATTTCTGTATTATATAATATACAAAAATAAATTCTAGATAGATTTAAAAACTCAATGCTAAAATTGACTCAGGCTTTGAAAGAAATTTAGAAGAATATCTTTATAACATCAGGGTGGGAAAGGATTTCTTGAAAAAGATACAAAAACTATAAATTGTAAAGGATTGACCAATTCGATCATATCAAGGGATAAAAGCCTCTTATTCTATATTGTAAAATATTATACTAAGCGAAGTCAATAGGCAAGTGACTTGAAGCAAACATTCACAGCAAATAAATAGCAGACAAATATAGACTACATACAGGACTACATTCAGTTTTAAAAATCCAAATTAACCATAGGAAAAATATTAATGGACAATGCACTGAACAGAAAAACCTGTGTGACTAGTAAATAGCTGGAAATATGCTTGTCCTCATTAATAATCAGGGAAATGCAAATTAAATTAGCATAGTGATACTATTTCATACCCATCAGATTACCCCAAATAAAAACATCTGCTAATACCACTTGCCAAAAAGAATGTGAAGAAACAACTGCTATACACTGCTTCTGGGAATATGAGTTTATATATCCACTTTAGAGAACATTTGGCAGTTCTTAGTAAAAATGAAAATATGTATATACTCTGAGTCAGCAATTCAATGCCTAGGTGCCTTATGGAAATTCTAGAAACATACCCAAGCATATTCATTGCAACATTTGTAGTGGCTAAAATATATTAACATAAATGTGCATTCTTTTCTAGCCCTTCAAAGTTTCAGGTTTTCAATTTATTTTTTGTTTCAGTTTATAAGAATTTCTCACCCTTTTATTAATTAATTCAGTGCAATTTCAAAGCAGCAATTTGAGAAAAATAATTACAATTGTAGGACTCCTTTTAACAAGGAAGCTATAAGGTAAAGCAAACGAACCAGCGGTATTAAGTATAATGAGGAGCAAGGTAAATTAAAATGAGTGAATGAGAATTATACATATTGAGGCTAGGGATATTGCTCAGTTGGTAGAGTGCTTGCCTCGCAAGCACAAGGCCCTGGGTTCTAATCCCCAGCACTGCAAAAAAAAAAAAAAAAAGAGAGAGAGAGAGAGAATTATACATACTAACAGGAATAGGTCTGAAAATACAAATGGGATTTAGGAAAACAAAGAGAGTTGCAAAATGTGATGATGCCAGTTGTGTGAAATTTAAAACATATGTGATATTGCCATATATTGTTCATGGATACATTCATAGTAGTAGATGGATAAAACATGAATATGCAGGACACATAATTAAGATGGTGCTTACCCCGGTGACTCAAGAGAAATGGGATTGGAGGAAAAAGGAATTTTTACTGTACCTACAATATTTTATTTCTTAGAAAATCAGCTCTGAAGCAAAAATAAATAAATAAATCCTCATTCACATGCTAGGACACTATGCAAATGTTAAAATGAATGAGATTGATCTGTGTGTTCAGATATAGAAAGATCTCCAAGATACACTAAATTTTAAAACTCCATAAAAGTATTATGTATTGTGTGATCACTTTTGTGTAAATATGGGAAAAATATAAATGTATAAAGCCTATTAAAAGCATACAAAATTTCTTAAGGCACCCACAACACACTGCTTATAGTAGCTGCCTCTGGGAAGAGGAATTGGAGGTCTGGGGTTGAAGGGAGCCTTAGTTATACTGTTTTAATTATTCACGATGTGCAAAATTATGTATTGTTCATTAAATTTAGTTTTTGAAAAATTCATAAACAGAATAAAAGACCTGGAACCTTTTGTGATCTTTAGATTAGTATTCTTTTTGTATAGGAGATTATGTGATGTTTATTGAATTTTCTTTTAATCAAACTTCCTACTGAGCCTTAGTGACCAGTAAGTTGACAATTAGGAAAGAAGAGTCACTGTGGTGAGCTGTCCAGCTAAAAGAGTTTTTCATTTCCTTCAAAGCTAAGAGTTCTATCTATATCCTTATATTTCCTACCATATCAACTACAGAATCTTAATCTGGTAATGAATTATATTCATATCTACATTCCTCAACTTGTTCACTCTACTCATGTGATGAAGTGTTATTAGAGAACCACTATAGTTTACTGCAAACAGGAAGCATTTCAAGTTTTTTCTTTGTATGAATTTGTCTTGGATGGCCAGAGATTTGGGACTGGTGTTTCTACAGGAAATATGATTTGACATCTAATAATCAAGTCACACGTTAGGGTTTGATCCATGTGTTAGAGAATACTCAGGAAAAAATATTTTCTTCTTCCAAAAATTACTTTTGATAAAACTCAGTGATGATGAAAGAAGAAAATGACCTTAGTGATAATTACAATAATATTACTACTGCCCCAAATCATTACCTCCTCTCCTTTTCCAGTGGCTACCATTCTCTCTTAGATTGAAGTGACAGCTTCCTTTCTGGACTTCCTGTCTCAGGTCTCTTTCTTTAGCTATCACTTATTTGCATTGCCACCAAAAGTTTATAGTGTTTAAAATACAAACATGACTGTTTTTTCCCTATTCAAAACCCTTAATGGCTCCTCACTAACCTCAGATAAAGTTCACACTCCTTAGGATAAGTTGCATAGCCACCCATCATTTGGTGTCTACCTATTTCTCCAGTCCCTTTCCTGTTTCTCCTTAGTGTCACAGGCTTTTCCTTGGACTGAAACTCTTTCTACTTCCTTGTTAGCTTGACAGACTTCTCTCCTTCCTTCAAAACTCAAGACACTATAAAGATTAATGAAATACTAAGTAAAAATTCATTTTGGAAAAAAATGCAGATAGCAGGTCCTCCTGTAGACCTTCAGTTTTCCTACCTCCAGCAAACGGATCCCTCAGTTTCCTTCTCCACATTGCAAAAATTTGCATTGTTGGCATTTGCCATGTTGCAATTTTATTGCTCTGTTTACATGTCTTCCACTTCTGATAAACATTGAGGTCCTAAGTCATGCACTCAGCTTTTCAGACTTTCTTCCTATTTATATCACCAGCAGTTAGAGTTTTGCTGGACACAGAGGAAGGACCTGACATTGTTTGTGTACTTTATAACTGAATGGTGATAAGGATGATGTCCTGGGATAACAGAGGCAATGGCTATATCTCTGCAAGTCCTCTATTTTATGTGGTGTTCACACAGCTTTAAAGGATGCTCACATAGCTATCAATTAGAGGAGAGTCCTCACTAAGTGCTATACAGAGAGGCTTCACTCCCCCAGCCAACTCTTTCTGTACAGGCTGGAAAGCAATAAAAGCATACAAAATCAACAGTAAGGAAACCTACCCAGGTGCCATCTGCAATCTATCCACCAAGGATGGAAAAATGACTAGGTAACTGATTTGAAAAACTGTCTCTGACAACTTGTGTAAGAGGACTTTTAATTTGGTTATAAAATCAAACCATAACAGTTGTGCTTTTAATTAGGACATGGAATTCACTTAAGGTTGACTGAAAGTTTGGGGGAAAGGGGATTTGGATATTTTTAGGCTATATTTAATGATATAAAAAGCTAAGAGTTCTATTTCCAGTTATAAGGGTCCAAGCTTTCCTTGAACATTAAGACAAAAGTATCATCAACTTCCATGATCACCAACATCGTTCAGATGCTTCTTAAATGTGATGCTAGCATGGAGCATGAAGCTTCCTACTTAATAAAGGCGTTTCCCACAGAACATTACATTTACATCCCACAACAACCATGTGAAGTCAGCAGGACAGGAATTCAAAGTAGGAAAAACTGGCACTAAGTGAAGGTAAGTGATGCTGGATTGCACAGGCACTGGAAGCTACAAATCTAAAATCTAGATTTTTCTCACTCATTTCAGCACTCTTCCCATTGTACCCTCCCCAAACTGTTGCTTGGTACTTTCAGCAGCCTCTGGAGGCTGGCTTAGATGGATCGTGGCTCTGACCCATGTGACATGTCAGATACTCCAATATCCAATTTCACACCATTAGTCAGCAGTCACTGAATGGAAGTTCAGGATGTCATGAGAATCCAACATCGATCTCTCAATTAAAAAGCAAAGCTCCCCTGGGAGCCAAACTTAAAGATAATTGGTTTTCTTATTTGAACTGTGTCTACCAGTCCCTGCTTGCAGAAGGTTGGAGTGTTTAAAAGATACATTGGCAAGCACTATGCTCTTTCTAAACCCAAAGGAGGTCACTGCAGGAGCTAAAAATGCTTTGGCCACAACCACCTGAAAACTCAAAGTGTCTTTAGGTGACATACTCTTAGTTCTTCCTTTTGGAAGCCTTGTGTGCTTCAGGGAAGTTAGAGGGGGAAAAAGTGCAATTGTGCAGGTAGAAAAGAAAAGGTGGGAAAGCTTTGGTTCCCAAGGTTCTGTATGATCTTTTTAGAGGATATATTATATGTCTGCCATGCTGTTACTGGATCTACTCCTGGTCAGACAAAACAGTAGTGGTACAGCAAACCAGCTACCTATCTTAGCAACCCACTTCAGACTCGGCCAAGTATTTTGGGCTCCACAAGTATAGATGGAACAAGAAGACAGGCTCTGAGGAAGCAAAGTGAACATCTCTGCCATGGCCTCTTCGTAGCCATCCAAGGATGGCTTATGTCTCCAAACTCAAGTGGAAGGAAAAAGAAGAGGTAATATCTTCATAATCACTATCCACTTTTATCCTCTTCTCTATCTTGTAAAGGATGATAGTTCATTCCTACCTGAAGATAATGCTTCCAATTGTGTATTTCCCCATTTTATTCCCTCCAATCTCCTTGGAGACCTTCCTTGCTCCATAATTCATCCTCTTGCATGTCTTTCTTTTCTCTGGAGCTAGATACTTTGCCTAGACTTTTAGTTTCTCCTTTACTAAAAAGCGAAAAGTGAGAATAAAAACTTTCCCTCTGTCCTCTCTTCTCCCCCTAGCTTTGTGGTTCTCTCTATCTCCTTCCTTTGCTTTACCAACAATGTTCTTGAAATCATAATCCATATTTGTTGTTTTTTTTTTCTTTTCACCTCCTTACCTTACTGCACTCAGGACCCCTGCCTAAGCACTCTCATATTCATGGCACCTTCTTTACTAATTCTAATGGCTCCACTTTTTCCTTGGACTCTATGACATCTTTCCCTTTATTTCTCATTTCTCTGAGTCATTTTTGCAATCCATTTCTGATCTTTCTTTCTCCAAAACTATGTGTGCTACTACCTTTTCTGTTCTCAGTCCCCTACTCATTTAGCCCAAAAGTCCTTCCAAAACTAATAGCCAGCATGGGTTTCAGGTTACTAGACCTTTTTGCACATGATTCCCTCTGCCTGGATTGCCTCTCTATTCTTCTCCTAAGAAGATTTTAGTTTTTCTGGACACCTACCAAAGCTCTGAAACTGTACTATATCAAAAACAGTTTGCTTCATTCTACCTTCTAAACTTGTTTTTGCTAAAGCAGATTCTTCTTTTATCACCATCATGAAAATCTTCCTCAATTTCTTACATCATGTTAAGATGATGTTAAGATGATGGCGACCACATATGGCTCCTGTTATCCAGTTACCTGACCAAAAATCCATAATATATTTATTATCTTGTAAGTTCACATTTACATCAACACGAATAACTTTTTTTCCCCAGGAGGAAGAGTCAGAATTGAAATACAAGCACCATGTGATAGTGGTGCCCTCATGGTTCTGTTTTCTCATCTGTAAATCCAATGAGACAAAATCCAAATCCAAATACCTCACAAGATAATTGAGAAGATTAAAAATAATAAAGGATCTGAAAGTTCTTCAAAAGGTATTGTGCTCCAGGCATGTAAATTACTAAATGGAAGGTAAGTCTTTTTTCAGTACTTACATAGTATACATTAAGATTCTTATTCAAAGCATTGAAGGGAGATGAGAAGAGAGCAAGAAATATAAGAGCATGCTATAATGGAAGGAGTGACGGCCAGAAATGAAACCTTGGTGTTAGTTCCTGCTCTGTAACTAGTAGACCCCAGATCCTAAGAAAGACACTTTACCTGTCTGGACCTTCTTTTTCAGTTAGAAAATTAAAAGTTTGATCAAATGACATTTTAGAAGTTCTTTCTATCTTCAGCGTCCTCTGGCTTGATAATCAGTGGAAGGAAGTAGGAGAAACTTAACCTTTACCATGTATAATTCTTCACTCTAAGTTTTAAAAAAAACAATTTTCATGCCCCACTTTCCTTCCATTGTTTTACCTTGGCAAACCCCAAATCTGATTTAAACTAACTATCTGCCTACTCTATCCTGGTAGCTAAATATTGCCAAAGAGTATCACATAAGAAAAAGTCTGATTGTGTCTTCTTACATTCATGATCTCAAATATCAAATTGCCACTCAATACTGACTGGAAAACATAGGATTTATTCTAGTAGGTTATAGGCCACTCATTGCCAGATATGATTATTTTATAGCTTTTCCTCTGTTCTCAGACCTCTCACATGCCCTTCCCTACCTTCACTCTTAGATGATGACCTTTATTCCTACATCACTGAAAAAACAAGCCATAAATACAAAGTCAGCCATCTTCCCTAAGATCACATATAGCAAATTAACAACAACTGCAATAATTTTCTGACCTTCCACTTGCTAAAAATGAGTGTCTCTGCCTTTATCATAGGTTAAACCCTCTATCTGTGCTCTTTATCCCATCCCCTCTCAGATTCTAAAAGATTTTACTCCCCAAATTAGTTCCTCATTTACTTACATGTCAGCAATATCCATACTGGATCATTCTCAGCAGGATACAAAAGGAAGGGTCAATGCTCATCTCTCTACAGTTACAACCCCATTTCTCTGCCTCTTTTCAGTCTCCAGGAGCCCAACTGAATCGATTATCCACGTAACCAAATATGTGAGACCAATCTCTGTCTTAATCATACAACAGCTTTTAACACAATCAACAATTCTCCTGAAACATGGATTCTGTTATTCTAGTTCCTCCTAGTTTTCAATTCTACCTCACTGATTCCTCCTTTTCAATCTTCTGTTCTGGTTTCTCCTCTTCTGCTAGGACTAAAAGAAAGAGGGTGTTCAAGTTCAGTGTAGGACATTCTTCTATATCTATAATCTCTCTGTAGGTCATCTCATTAATTTCCATGTCTTTGAATGTTATATATATTCACATAAGTTCTAAATTTGTATTCCTGTCGACCCCTCTCTTCTGAACTACATACTCATAAACTCAGCTGTTTCCTTCTCTCCTTCCTCCACCCAGAATCCTCAAACTTAATTCAAATTGAACTTTTGAGCCCCCCAATCTTTTCCTCCACACAGTCTTTACCATCTAAATAAATGCAACAGTTACTAAAGCCAGAAACTAAAGAGTCGGCTCCAATGGTTCACTTTTCATTACTCTTCGTATCTATATGTCAGTAAGTCCTGGTGTTTCTACCTCCAAAATTCATCTTGAATTGTCTTCTCTCTCGTCTTTTCTTTTCCATTTTATTCAGATATTCTATTATCTCTCACTTGGTTCTCTGAAGTAGTCTTATATTTCTCTGTCCATGAAGTTTTCCCTCTATGTAATACATAACATCAAAGCTGACTTTAAGCAATAAATGGGATTACACTGCTGCTTAACACCCTCCAGTGGATTCATACAGTATTTAAAAATATAAATTCCTGAATGATCTGACCTGTCTTCTTCCTTCCTTTCTTTTCTCCTCCTCCTCCTCTTCCTTCTTCTTCCTCTTCCTCTCCTGCTTCTTCTCCTCTTCTTCCTTCTCCTCCTCCTCTCTTCTCCTCCTCCTTCTCATCCTTCTCTTCCTTTCCTCCTCCCTTCCTTCTTTCCTTTCTTTCCTTCCTCTCTCCTTCTTCTCTCCCTTTTTCTTTCTTTCATCCTTCTTTCTTCCTCTTTTTCTCCCCCTCCTCCTCCACTTTCTCTTTCTCCTCTTCCTCCTTCTTTATCTCTTTCTTTGTTTCTGAATATTCTCTCTCTCTTTTTCTCTTTCCCTCCCTTAGTTTTCTAAAATAATCCTTTCTTGCTCCAGACCTATTCCCTCTGCCTGGAATGCTCTCCCCCACTCACACTCTCTATACCATTGCTAGTTTAGTCTTGTTCTACTGTGCCTCTTCTACTAATGTTTAATGAACTTGCTATCAAATAAGTTTTAAGGACTAGACATACTTAGTCATGATGAAATTCAATACATATAATTTCATTGGTGTGGAATTTCTAAAACAGAAAACAGACTTGATCATGGATCTTATTAATTTTTACATAGATGACTAGGGATATTCATTGTTGATGATAACACCACCATTGGCAGCAGAAGCAACCAGAGTCAGAGCTCCAAGTATTGAACATTTCTACCTATTTTTGAAATATTAAAAACAGCATATTTATGTGTTATAGTCACGATTTCAAGAACCTATACATTCTAAATATAGCAAGTTAATTAAAGTCACAGATTAACTTTTCAAATGGCTCCTGGGAGACTAAGGTCAAATATATTAATTAAGTTTAAGAATCTTGCATGTCTACAGAGAAGCCAATTATTCTTGATATGTATGAAGTCTCTGTTTAATTTTTCTTCTAAAAATAGTATTTGATCAATGGTCATTCTTCAAATTTTTATTTATTTACTTATTTTAGATCCAAATCATGACTCGCACTAAAGAAGAAAATACAACTCAAATTTCAGAAATTATCCTTTTGGGTTTTGGGGATCTCCATGGCCTTCGGTTTCTTCTTTTTGGGATATTTCTGGTCATTTATGTGATGACTCTCATAGGCAATATGGTGATCCTAACTGTGGTGTCAGCTGATTGCACCCTTCACACACCCATGTATTTCTTTCTTGTCCACTTCTCCTTCCTAGAGATTGGCTACACCACTACCATTGAGCCCATAATGTTGAGGACATTGCTGTCAGCCCATGTGTCTATTTCCTTCCCAGCCTGTGCTTGCCAGTTTTATATTTTTGCTTCCCTGGTGGCTACAGAATGCTTCTTCCTGGCTGTAATGTCTTATGATCGCTACATAGCCATCTGTAACCCATTGCACTACTCCAGCATCATGAACTTCTGGGGGTGCTTACAACTAGCTGCTGCCTCTTGGGTGGCTGGATTTCTGTCACCCATCCTTCTCATGGTCCTCATTTTTCACTTAACATTCTGTTCTGCTAATGAGATTGACCACTTCTTCTGTGATTTGAAGCCCATCATGAAACTTGCCTGCACTGATACACAAGTAGCTGAGATGACCTCTTTTATATGCACCTCTCTATTTGCCCTTGGCCCCTTCCTGCTGACCCTGGCTTCCTATATTCACATAATTTCCACTATTCTGAGGATTCCTTCTGCCACAGGGAAGCAGCGGGCTTTTTCTACCTGTTCTTCACACCTAACAGTGGTCAGTCTCTACTATGGGACACTGGTCATTGTCTATGGGTTCCCATCTGGGCCTCAGTATGAAGACATCTTAAAGTTGCTTTCCCTTCTATATACAGTGCTTACCCCTTCCCTCAACCCTGTCATTTACACCCTAAGGAACAAGGATGTAAGAGTAGCTCTGAGAAAATTGGTGCAACGAGGGAAATAGACCTGGGCAAAGAATGTTTGAAGATTTTAGTGGATCTTGGCATTTATTGAAAACCCCAACAATGCAGAAATATTCCTATGGTATACATAATAGAGTGAAATTGATGAGTTTTCCCATGTTCCATCAACATTCTCCCTATTAATGAACCGGAAGTGTGTTAAGTTTCATTTGTTGAATATTTTGTAGGTGCAAGGCACTATGCTAAGTTCTTTGCAAGGATCACTGTGCAAAATCCTCACAGTAACATTATGAGGTAGCTACTATTATTGTTCCTATTTTACAGATGTCACAAGTGAGTGTGAAACATTAATTCATTTGCTCAAGAGCATCCAGCTAGATTGTAGTGAAACCAGAATCTGAATCTGAGCCCAAGTTTTGCCTATCACCAAACTCATAATCTTTTCACTGAATGAAGGGTTTTTTTGGACCATGGAAAATATTGCTACAGATGACCTTTCTTAGGTGAACATTCGTTAGCTATTAGGTGAGAAGGAAAAAGGAAATGTGATGCAATTTAAACACCAATCTTTCTCTTCCCCCCCTTCAAATTGTTGATTAAAATGTCATGGCATTGAAACTAATTTTAGCTTTTTATTTAAGAATTATTCATAAGAACAAAAGATTGAAAGCAATCTAACTGGTTCAATGCATTAAAGTGCACACACAGTGGAAAATAATACATTTGTGAATAAACAAACAACAACAAAGAGTAAGTGAGTTCTGCATGTGCTGACATGGACAAATCTACATATTATATTGTGAGTGCAAAAAACCAGATGTAGTGCAATGTGTATAGTATGGCATAATTTGTGCAAAAAAGGTAAAAGAAAAATAGAATTTATTATATGTTCATAAAAATATTCTGAAAATACAAAAAATTTGGTGGTATCAGTTGCCTCAGTATCCACTGAACATAACAATCCCCCCAACTTGATGTGTTCCCATTTCTAGAACAGAAAACCCAAGGGAGAAAATATGAGCTATATGTCTAATGTTCTCAGTCCACCATTGTTGGTACAATAATAAAGGCCTGCAAGAGACTGGCATGAAGTAAGAATGATTTCCCTTATCACCAGAGTGATCTTCCTATAATAGAAATATATCCACATCTCTCAATGTTTAATCAACCTCTGCTAGAAGGACCCCCAATTAAAAACATAATAAATGTCTCACAATCTTTTTGACTCTGTGACTTTGTACATGGTGTTTCCACTTTTGCTTCTGCTTCCCTCCTCCTGTGTTAACTTCTTTCCATCCTTAAATTATTAAATATTAATTGCCACAAACTCTGTACTCGAAACCTTTACTGTCCCTTTAAAGTTTTTCCTATGTTCATACAACACTTTGCACCTGTTTCTGTTTTAGCATTGTATTATCTAGAGCAATTACTTGCATACGTGTATTTCTGTCAGTCTAATAATAAATTCATGCAACTATTTATCCAATAAGGTAATTATTCCCTGCCTGAAGTACTGGCTAGGCTATATAATACTTTCAGAATAGTTCCAGTTCTAAAAGTCTGAGATTTTTCTTGGGGCAACTTTGACAGTAGATCTGTGGTGAGGGGTAGAGCATCTTGAATATTTCCTTTTAGGGTCAGGGACCAGCATTGCTTTGGGCCCTTGGAAAGAGAGCGTAAATCATTCATTTATTCATTTATTATATGTTTGACATATTTGTTAAATATAAGTTCAACATATAATAAATATGTTAAATATAAATTTAAGTATAGCCAGGCACTATGGCACCTGCCTGTAATACCAGCAGCTCAGGAGGCTGAGGCAAGAGAATTGCAAGTTCAAAACCAGCCTCAGAAACTTAGCCAGGCCCTAAGTAACTCCCAAGACCATGTCTCAAAATTAAAAAAAAAAATTAAAAAGGGACAGGTATGTGGCTCAGTGCCTCTGAGTTCAATCCCTGGTACAAAATAAGCAAAAAAAACCCAAAACAAATGATAAACACCTTCTATGTGCATAATACTCTTCTGATCACAAAAGGAATAAAGTTCATGTGAATACACTTTGAAAATTCTTCATTCTAACCACTGGACCGCCTATGCAGTATCAGACACAGAGCCTCCACCTAGTTAATGTTTGTTCAACTAAACCAAGCCAAGGAAAGATGGAGTGGCCTCACATCCTGGGAATAGGATGGCCCTCTGTTAAGGAGATCATTCCCAACTCTGAATTTATAGATTTTAGAGGTGTATGAGTTGTATGATATACTGGGGGAAAAAGAAGTGTGGGGGAAAAGGAGAGGGAGGGGTATGTCTACCTGGAAATTTTAGGAGGTATTTCTTCCTCCATGGCAGAAGCTGCCATCTGCCAATGAGAAGGCAACACGTCCATGGAGAGAAGCAATTAGAGCTAATTGGGTTTCTTCTTTTTAATACCTGAAACAGGGCCCTATTGAGATCAGGTAAGGATATCCATTAAAAGCAAGCTGTTCTCTGCATATCACTTAATTCAAAGTACTTAAGGAGGCTGATTACATGCCATTCTCTCCAAGGATAGCTACAGCTCAAAATGGTGGTTTGTGTAAGTTTAGGGACTTAAATTCTTAAACCAACATGCAAATAAGAAATTGTTTTCAAAAATTCTTAATTAGTTTATGAAGATAATGCCTTGAGAAAGGGTAAATACAGTTCAATTTGGCCTATATGAAGCCAGGCATCTGGATGCAAATGAAAAATTAGGTAAATATTCACCTTTGGGGACATTGCATATGCAAAATTTTCAGGTGCCTAATTATATTGTTTGCTGTCTGGAAGAGTTACAGTATTCAATAGCTTAAAAGAGTGGACTTGCCACTCAGACTAGTTTCTATGTATCAGCTCTGTGATTTTAGGCAAGGAACTTAGCCTACCTGATCTTCAAGTCTCTCATGTGCAAAATGGAAATACTAGTACTATGTTACCTCCCGAGGTTGTTAAGGAGGATTAAAAGAGATAATATGTGTAAAACTCTTGGTACATGAGAGGTATCAATATGTGCTAATTATTATTTTAATAGATATCATCATCATTGTTGAATGTCATTGGACCCTTTACTGTTTTAATATAGTAAAATAGCATGGACCAGGTAGGTATCTGAAAAACTGGGAAAAGTCTGACAGCTGAAAGCAGATGCTAGAAAAATGAGTGCCAACTTTCTGAGCTTTTCAGTTTTGCCAGGATCTCAGTTGATTATCATTGTTGGCAAGCAAAACACAAGCTCGACACCAAGGTATTTTAAATGTCTGTTGACTGAGCAGCTTTGTGGAAACTTTTGATGCTGCTGCCCAGTATCTGGCTTTTAATGACAGTTCAAACAATATCACCAGACTAGATCCACCTTACTTTTTCTGCAAGAACCACATTTCTTTCTACTTCCTATGTTTTCCCACACAGGAAAAACACCCTTAAAGTCTTGTGACAACAACAAATGTTGTAAAAGTAGCCTGGTGCTGTGGCTCATGCCTGTAATTAAAGCAACTGGGGAGGCTGAGACAGGAGGATCACAAGTTCAAAGCCAGCCTAAGTAACTTAGAGAGACCCTACACAACTCAGTGAGTCCCTGTCTCTAAATAAAATGTACAAATTGCTGGGGATATGGCTCAGAGGTTAAGTGCCTCTGGGTTCAATCCCCAGTACAAAAAAAGGTATGAAAGTAAATGAGGCAATGCTTAATTAGAAAAGAAGACAGACTAAAGGGGAATGAATCTACTAAACTGTTTAGAGTTCATCCCCTATCTACAGGTCTAATGTTATGATGTATCATTATTCTATGTCTACATTGGAATTCTTTTTTGGTTTCTTTAATCTGCAAATTCTTTTGTGCTTTATAATGTTTGCATTTGTCATTCTCACTGCTTAGAATACTGTTCCCCAAAACTTGGTAGTTTGTTCCTTCTTATTTTTCTGCTGTCTCCTTTAATTTGACATGGGATAGACCTTTCCTGGCCACCTCATCTACATTACCTTCACTGCCTACCCCACCTGGTTAGGCTCCATTTCAATATATCCTCATTCATCTTATCATCTAGCAAAGTGGTAATTGTGTAATCATGTGTATACTTACGTTTTTCATATTTGGCTCTCACAACTTCTGTGTCTAACCCACAGTAAGCACTCAATACAAATTTGATGAACAAATGAATGAGAAAATGTCTGGAATTCTTGCCCCCTGGTTAGTCAATGGGTAGGTAGTCAATGGTCATGGTTTGATAGATGGGTGGCTACCATTTAAAAATTTGTTAATATTCTTCCTATCAATAGGTGGGATCAAAGTCCTCCTCTTTAAAGGAGGAGGCCTAGTGACTACTTGAATCAATAGAGAATAAAATGGGTGCCAACAGGGTATCCTGGGCACAATAGTAGCATTCAGAATAGAAAAAGTGACTTCCAAGACTGGGCCATAGAAAGTGCTGCACTTTTGCTTGTTTGCAGTAAACTTGCTTTTGTATCACTGGAATATCATATAAGAAATCTGATTATCCTGAAGTCACCATACTGTGAGCAAGTCACATGGAGAGGCCATGTGAGGTTTTCCACTTCTGGGGAGACAAAAGTGATGCCCTTAAAGAGCTTATAGGGTCTATATCTTCTCTGCAAATTCTTTGATATTCTTCCCACTGAGAAGTGGGATCAATGTCCCCTCCCTTTGAAAATGGAAATGTTGTAATGGTTTTGACCCAATATAGCATGACCAGGGCACTAACAGATTGAAAGCAGCCACCAGCATAAACTGCCAGATATATGAGTGTAGATGCCTCTAGATGACCCCATGGCTTGCTGTCAAGTCCCCTCCAATCAAAAGGCTTTCCATGCTGAGGTCCCAGACATTGTAGGATAAGATAAGCCATTCCCACAGTGACCTGTCTAGATTCCTGACCCACAGGATACATGAACATAGCTCAATTGTTTATTTAGTCCATGGTAACTAGAATATTGGCCATGGAATCCATATCACAAAGGCACACAAATAAGATCAGAAATTTCTGTTGTATGGGAAAATGCCTCTTGATTGACACTGGATTTTTAAAATATAGTATGTGATTTAGTATGTTTATACACTCACTTCAAAACTTCTTTCTGAACCCTGCAAGCAGAGGAGTAGATTTCCTTCACCCTGGTTGCTCTCCCACTGTATTGAGGATACCCCTTCATTAGTACTTGTTGTACATCTTGTTCATGTAAACTCACATGCTCTGTCTTTCATTCTAAACTAGTTTGCATATATGACCTGTCTCCCAAAGGCCTTGCACTGAAGATTCAGAAAATACAGTTTTGGTGATTAAATGTTTCTGATGATTATTTTCATCTGGTGTGGCTTTGGTCTCCTCTAAATGCCAGGTTTTGCCATGTTCCAGGTCAGCACCAACCTGCCTCTAACAAAAATGGAATATAGATGAGGGTCTGAGCCATCTGTGCTGTTCTGTTTGATTTAAGGTCATCTGTGTCTCCGCCATCCAGATTTCACCACTAGCATTTCATACATTCATTTCCTGTAGTTCTGCTTCCGACAGAAGTAAACACTTGGAGAGAGAGCACAGTAATTAGGAAACCAAGACTACAGCTAAAAGTAACAATAGCCACAGTAAGAATGAATGCTCTAGCAGTGAATGATATTTTACTGTTTTGGGTAGTGTGGTCATGTTTTATGTGCATGATCCCATAAAATCTTCACAACAGCCCTATTAGATAGACACTATTATTATCACCATTTTACAGATGAGAAAATTGAGATTCAGAGAGGGTGAATACCAAACTCTCACTGCCAGCAAGTTGGGGCATCCAGGTCTCTCTATCTCATTCTATAGCTTAACCTACTGGCACATATTCCCATGTGTATAATGGCTTTCTTGGAATTTTTGAAGCCATTTATTTTTAATGGCAAAATAAAAGCAACACATGTATGGAATTTAAAAGCATCTCAGGCAATACTACCATTGAATAGAGAAAGGAATGTTTTGAGGATTAGGCTGAAACAGGGTTTCTTTTTAGTGGAAATCTATCCACTTAAAGACATCTGTGAAGAGGACCTTAGTAGTTATTTCGTGGGATGGGGTTAGGGGGAAGGGCTTGCAAATGAATTCAGTCATTTTCCCTTACCCTGTGATCTACCTGTTCCTGGAGTTCCAGTTATCGAGATTTGGAGTTAATTTCTTTCTCCTCTGTTGCCACCACTAGCCAGGGGTTACCCTCTGACTCCCTCCAAAAGCCCTCTGGAGGGAATAGGAGGTTGCCTTTGAGGGTTACAGAGGACAGAGTGAGCAAGAACTGGCTCTTGATGGGTACTTCAGACAAGGGGGCCTTTTGAGTGGCAGTCAGAGGTAGCTGTTGGGCAAAGAGACCCCAGTTTTTTTCCCTCTAGCATAACAAGTGCTTGATGAAGGTGATGATTAACACCAACTCAATAACTGCACTGCTGATGTGGATGCAGATGAGGGATGCACAAGGGCTGAAAAACTCAGGGAAGAAACTGGTTTCTTGGTTTAACTGTTTGGAAGTAATTCTAATTACAGGCGTTTATGTGAACTGTTTACAATTTATGCCTAATTGCCAACCAGCACAATAACAATTATGCATATCATTAAATATGTGTCAGATTAATTTTGTTGTAAATTTTGATTATAACAGCAAACCCTATGTGTGTATGCTCTGTCTCCATAATTTGTTGCTCAGATTGCTCGCAACTTAGGAATAAATGAGACAGAACATTGGCTGGGGGGCTGAGAGTAGGGATGGTGCAGAGGCGGCTGCCTGGGGTTGAATATTTTCTATGGGTAGTGCACAAAGTGGATAATCAACAAATGCATAAATCCCAGCAGCTTAACTTCACTGGAGCCCTGCAGGCAGCTCCACAATCTTTTATTCATTTATTGTTGATTTTTTGGCTGTATTCATGCCCACAGCATGTTCCAAACCTTTTCTGGTCTTCTTGGCCTCTTAACTTATTCCCTCCTCTCTTGACTCTTGCTCAATGGGTAAGGATGACCTCATCCTGGCCTTTGCACAGTACATCCGCCTAATGTCTCCCTCGTCTGGATTCCACTTTTCTTTCATGTTGTAGTCCCTTTCGCCTGAGGGCCTCTGGCCTCTGATAAGTAAGGGGTGCCCTTTCATCTGTGTTTTGGTCCCTTCTTCTCCTACTTCCCTGAAGACTGGTTCCCTGTTCCAGAATTTCACTGTCTTCAATATCTTTCTGGGATTGGTTTTTACTATGTACGTAATAGGCACTCAGTAAATCTTCATTGAGGTTTCCTTCAGACATACATGGGACACAATGGGAACACACACACACAGAGACTCTCGCTATTCTTTCAGCTGCTATTTTCTCTTCTTCCTCTAAGTAAACTTTGTGCTTATTATACATCTTCCATATCCAATTATATTAGAAATTTATTGGAGGCAAGGGGCTCCTATGTTACTTCTTTTCTGATTTCTTAGCTCAGCTTGAAGCACTCAATACATGCTGAAATATCCTCACTCATGATCCTCACAGGCTGATTTCTCTGTAGAGGGATGGAGATGTCTAACATTTTCTTCTACAGCTTTCTCTTCAAGAGACTGAGTAGGATAATATAAAGCATGCGGCTTTGGTATCAAACAGACCTTAAGTTCCATTCGAGGCTCTGCCACTCACTAACTAAGAGGATTTGGATAACTCGCTTCATCTTTCTGAGGTCCAATTACCTCATCTGAAAAATGGGGATAATAATAGAACCTATCTTGCAGTATTGTTGTGAAGATAAATTGACATACTGATTAAAAGGACCTGACACACACTGGCAATGATTCTTCTCAGGCAGAAACTTTCAGCTCCTGTGGCTCACTCACACTGAAGATTTGTTCCACCTACTGTAGTAATAATGAGCCATGATTCCAACAACCTCAAGCCTTACTTATTATTCATATTCAGCTTTCATTCTTAGCTCTAGATCAGTAGTTCTCATTCCTATGAGACCTAATACTCCCTCTTAATAACAAATATTTTGTGACTCACTCTTCACTATCCTGAAATGAAGTTCATAGATAATATAACCTACCTACATGCTTAATTTTAAAATATCAATACAGTCACCAAACTTAAATATAAATGAGGAATGAAAGGAAAGTAATTTACAATAAAATGACACATATTTCAATATATAAATGCAAGGGCACGACTGCATCTGACAATATAATGAAATACATGATTGCACGAACTTATAATAAATAAGTTTGTATGTAAGAGGATTCGGAGCCATTACAAATAAGAAAGGTAAACATAAAAGGCAGAGATACAGGAAATCAGTAGGAAAAAACTGCTGTTAATACCAGACGAGATTCAGATGAACAATACCAAATGAGATTCAGATGAACATAAACAGTTTTTCTCACCTATCTTATTCAAGCTCACTGGAATGTTTTAAAGCTATATGGAATACAGGACAACTCTTCATGATATAGAATTATTTCATATACTTTGGGACAACCAGCATCACTAGTCCCCATTCACTAAATGTCAGTAGAACCTCCCAAGCATTATGACAACCTGAATGTGCCCATGACTTCCCAAAGACTCCCTAATTGCCAGAACTCCCCTTTTTGAGAAGCAGTATCCTAGAGCATGTCCATGAGGAAAAAGCAAATTTTAATCAGCATCATGAACTTGTTTTCCTACAATGTGGGAATCTCCGTTAGTTGGAGTTCCCTGTATTTGCAGTGTTTCTGGTGATCTTCTTGGGACTCGGAGACATAATGCTGAGAGCCTGATGGTGATAGCAACCAAGTACAGCCTTTCCTTATGTGCCACTCTGGTCCTTCTTCTACCTCTTAAATAGCTGTCACCTGCTCGGCACCATCTCATTGATTCTATCCATTTAATTTTTGGGTGATGAAGTTGTTCGTTTCTCAAGATAGGTCAACTGGCTTACCCACAGCAGTATCTTGGTAACCACTGAACATTGCTTAACTACCATAATGACTATGGCTACCATTTAAGTTTCTGCCCTCTTCAGATCCCATCCCCTGCAGTCACTGAGCAACTAAGACTTTTACACCCCGCTAATAAATATTTCCTGGTTCATGTGTTTTCTTTTTTTTTTTTTTTTTTTTGTTTGGAACCGGGGATTGAACCCAGGGACACTCGACCACTGAGCCACATCCCCAGCCCTATTTTTTTGTATTTTATTTAGAGACAGGGTCTCACTGAGTTGCTTAGGGCCTCGCTAAGTTGCTGATGCTGGCTTTGAACTCGAGATCCTCCTGCTTCAGCCTCCCAAGTCACTTGGATTACAGGCATGTGCCACCAGGCCCAGCTTCATGTGTTTTCTTGATTCTATCTTTATCAGTTTTTAAGTATCAAATTTTATTTTAATCTATTTTGATAATAATCTGCCCAAAATGTACTATATATATAAAAAAAGAGCAGGCAGATATGATGGCACACACCTGTAATCCCAGTGTCTCAGGAGGCAGAGACAGGAGGATTGTGAGTTCAAAGGCAGCCTCAGCAATTTAGTGAGGACTTTAAGTAATTTAGAGAGATCCTGTCTCAAAATAAAAAATAAAAAGGGCTGGGGATGTGGCTCAGTGCTCAGGCTCCCCTGGGTTCAATACCCAGTATCAAAAACAAAAAAGAATTATTTACTTTATGCTTCATGGACATTATTCAGTAGAAACCGATCATTTAATAAGTGATGTTCTTTCCAAAATTTAAAAAGATCTTCATAATATTCAGAGAAAAGTTGAAAATATTTTAAATAAACACTTGTTAATACCTCATCTAAATGCTACCATTAACATTTTACTCCACTTGCATCATTGAATATACATCAGTAGAATCATTCCTCTCTACATCCATTGATTCATCTTATTTGTTCATGCATTTCCAAATGAATTACGAGCATCAATACACTCCTTCCTAAATTCTTCAGAATTTTTACAATTAACTAAAGTCAAGTATATACTTACAGATTTTCTTCTGATCTAAAATTTACATACAACAAAATGCAAAAGTCTTAAATCCACAATTGTGGAGTTTTGATAAATGCCCATGTGTTTATCCTTTTTGTTAAAAAAGGCTTTACTTAGTGCATTAGAGTTAAACATAATAGCGGGATTCATTATGACATAATCATATATACATGATATTTAATTCGTTCCATTTCAGTCCCCGGTGCTTCTCTTTCCCTCTCTTCCTCACTTCCCCAATCTCCCTTCCTCTACTCTACTGGTCTTCCTCTATTTGTTTTAAATTGGTGCATTATAGATATACATAAAAGTGGAATTTACTCTGGTATATGTATACACATAAATAGTGCAATTTTGAGAAATTTATTTTGCATTTACTTTCCTTTCCCAGTCTTCCTCTCTCCTCCTCAGTTTCCTTCCTCTACTCCACTGATCTTCCACCACTCTCTTTTCCCCCCTTTCTTTTCTCTAGCTTCTTTGCCCCACCCCAAAGAGGCAACACTGTTCTGATTTTTTCCTACAATAGATCAATGTTGTTAGTTCTGCAAATTCATATAAATTTATTAAGACAGTAATTAAGATCTGGGTGCGGTGGCGCACACCTGTAATCCCAGCACTTGGGAGGCTGAGGCAGGAGGATCATGAGTTAAAAGCCAGCCTCAGCAATTTAGTGAGGCCCTAAGCAACTCAGTGAGACCCTGTCTCTAAACAAAAGACAAAATAGGGCTGGGGATGTGGTTCAGTGGCAGAGTGCCCCTGGGTTCAATCCCCAGTACCAAAAAAAAAAAAAAAAGACAGTAATTAAGCATTTTTATGACATTTATTTCACAAGAAATAATGCGTTTTAGATATTTTTGGGGGCAGGGAGTTAATGGGGATTGAACTTGGCGTACTTAACCCTTGAGCCACATTCCCAGCCCTATTTTATATTTTATTTAGAGACAGGGTCTCACTGAGTTTCTTAGAGCCTTGCTAAATTGCTGAGGCTGGCTTTGAACTCTAGGTCCTCCTGTCTCAGTCTCCTGAGGTGCTGAGATTACAGGTGTGCACAACTGCACCCAGTAGTTTTTAGATTTGTTTATATTTTCCCATGTTCCAGAGTACTTGTTTCCATATTCCCATGAGTAGTATTCAATTTTATGGGTACACTAAAATTTGTTTATCATTTCTTATATTGATAGATCTCTAGGCTGTTTTCAATTTTTGGCATTAAGATTAAATCTTGAATGAATGTAAACAAAATTTTGTGTGGACATATGTTTATATTTATATTGACTAAATATGTAGGAGTGTGATTGCTAAGTCATAGGATGATTTAGTTTTAGAAGAAATTGCTGGGACCTTTTCCAAAGTTGTACAATTTTGTACTCCTAACCAAATGTAGGTAAATTTTGATTGCTCCATTATTTTGCTCACATTTGGTGTTGACTATTTTCTTAACTTTACTTGCTCAGGTGGGTGGGTTTTTTGAGATGTCTTTTTGGCTGTAATTTGCTTTTCTTTCATTGTTAATGATATTGAGTACTTTTTCATGTGTATTGTTCCTTCATGTATTTGCCCTTTTGCAATATCTGTTCAAACATTTTGCCCCCTTAAAGTATTCTAAAATAAGCCAGGCACAGTGGCGCATGCCTGTAATCCCAGCACTTGGGAGGCTGAGGCAGGAGGATCACGAGTTCAAAGCCAGCCTCAGGAACTTAGCAAGACCCTAAGCAACTCAGTGAGACTCTGTCTCTAAATAAAATACAAAATGGGGCTGGGGGTGTGGCTCAGGGGTGGAATGCCTTGGGTTCAATCCCTAGTACCCCCCAAAAGAAAAAAATATTCTAAAATAAGTTTAGATTTAAACTTGTTGCAAATGTATGAGTTTCTATGATTTCACCCAGTTTCCCCTAATGTTAGCAAGTTATATCATCATGTTACATATATTTATGAAAAATTAACATTGGCACATTTACTGTTGACTAAACTATAAACTATTTGTACTCCATCACTTTTTCCTCTGATGTCCTTTTTCTGTACCAGTGTCAAACCCAGGATGCCACGTTGTACTTACTTCTCATTTTTCCTTAGTCTCCTCCAATTTGTAACAGTTCCTCGTCTTCTTTTTCTTTCATCTCCTTAATGTTTTTGAGGAATATTGTAGAATATTCCTCAATTTGGCTTTGAAGTTTTCTCAAGATTAGTCTGGGGTCATGTGTTAAGGAGAATAGCACCCAAGGCAAAATATCCTTCTCAACATATCATACCAGAAGGTACATGATAGACATAGGATTGATTACTAATGGTGATGTTCACTTTGACCACTTGGTCAAGGTGATGTCTTGTAGGTTTTTTTGTTTTGTTTTTTTGAACCAGGGGTTGAATTCAGGGGCGCTTGGCCACTGAACCACATCCCCAGCCCTATTTTGTATTTTATTTAGAGACAGGGTCTCTCTGAGTTGCTTAGGGCCTCACTAAGTTGCTGAGGCTGGATTTTAACTCGTGATCCTCCTGTCAGCCTCCCGAGTCGCTTGGATAACAGGCGTGTGCCACCACACCCAGCCTCTAGGTTGTTTTTTCTTGTGAATTTACTCTTCCCAGAAACTTATGTACTCAGTTAAATACACAACACATGCATAGTAACAGTTCTTGATTTCTGTTGGAAGCAAATCAGTAAGTCTATCCCACACTTAAACAGAGGAAAATTAAACATATCTTATCTGCAACAATTCATAAGATGTGAGGGAGTTGGGAATATGTCATTTCTCCTTAAAGTTTCATCCACTTATTTTAGCATTCATCAGCAAATCTTGCTTGTGGAAATTATTAGTTTCCTCTTTCAATGGTAATTTTCTAATTCCTTCATTTCTTCTACCTTTCTTAATTGTAATTCTTCTATAAAGAAGAGTTGTTCTCTCTTTCCTGTTTCTTTCTTTCTTTCTTTACATCACTATGGACTTACCTATTCTTTGGCTAAAGATATAATACTATCATTATTTAGTTATTTTCTCCAATTCATCCAGCCATTAGTGACTCTTACAAGTTGGGAGTTTGTTTCCTTTTGACATAGCCTTAACCTTGAGTTTTATTTTTAACCATTTCTGGTTACTCTGAAAAATCCAGTTTTTTTCTTCTATATTGCCTGTTCTGGTCCTAGAATTATCCAGTTCTTCAAAAATCATAAGCTGTTTATATCAGACAATAGTATTTAAAAACTGAGAACTGGACCTAGGTTTGCTGGTTGCTGCTGAGGTGTAACTGCTACATCCTCTTGGTGGACAGAACCAGGAAATATATTTATATACAGATGTCTGTATTTTATTTTGTATCAATCTGTGTATATATTAAAATAAATATGAATTTACATTGATGTCTCTAAATTCAATCCAGCATTACAAGGTTTATTTTATTATTCCTCCTGTGGTAGGCAATATGATGTCCCCTCCAAAATATATTCAATTCCTAATTCCAGAAAGTGGATTAGTGTGTTACCTTACACAACAAAAGGAATAAGATTGCAGATGAAAGTAAGATTCCTAATCAGGTGATCATGCACTATGGGGATGGTTCTTGGTTATCTGAACATGCCCATCAAATCACAACAGTCCTGAAAGGTCTATGCCAGAGAGCAGAAAGAGAAAGTAGGAGGGATGGGATGTGACTGTGCAAGAAAGACACAGAAGGATCAAACACTGCTGATGTTTTTTTTTTTTTTTTTTTTTTTTGTTTTTTTTGGTACTGGGGATTGAACCCAGGGACACTCGGCCCCTGAGCCACATCCCCAGCCCTATTTTGTATTTTATTTAGAGACAGGGTCTCACTGAGTTGCTTAGGGCCTCACTAAGTTGCTGAGGTTGACTTTGAATTCACGATCCTCCTGCCTCAGCCTCCCAAGTGCTGGGATTACAGGCGTGTGCCACTGCGCCCGGCGGCACACTGCTGATTTTGATGGAGGATGCCATGGGCCAAATATGAGTGGTCTATAGAAGCAGGAAAACACAAGGAAACAGATTTTCTCCTACAGCAGCCAGAAGGAAATGCAGCATGCTGACACCTTAATTTCAGTCCATTGAGAATTTTGGAATTCTACCTACTATACTGTAAGGTAGTCTATGGTCATACCATCCTGCAGGTGCCTGATCTTATTTGATCTTAAAAGCTCTGTAGGGTCAGGCCTGGTTAGTACTTGGATTGGAGAACTATAAGATAATAAATTCACATAATTTTAAGGCACTAAGCTTGTGGTAATTTGTCATGGCAGTGATAGAAAACTAATACACCCTCATTGCTTATTTGTTAATTCTCTGGTAGAGAAACCTGGCCCTTACTATTTATAATACACTTGCTGTTTTCCTATCTTAGTATACATGTAATGAAGTTTCAAAATTGCTAAACCATACCCTTGTAGAAACATATTTATTTAGAGTACAATGTGTACAGTTCTTTTTGTCTTTATTTTTAAATTACTATTAAGACAAACTAATTTTCTAAAGTTATCAAGTCAGGTCCTTTCTTATCTATCTCCTGCAATAAAGGTACATATGTACAATAGAGTTAGATACATTTAACAGTCTTTATTCCATCCTGGGTCCCGCAGACATCCTGGATGATTTTTAAAAATCTGTATGCAGTAACACAGTCTTCATGATGTACAGTACAATGGCTTTTGACAAATGCAAAGTCATGTATCCACAACCATAGCACCATGCAGAATATTCCCATCGCCCTGAAAAGGCCCTTGCATTTCCCTTTGTAATCAACTCCTGCTGCTCTTCCAACTCCTGAAAACCAGATCTGTTTTCTCTCTCACATAGTTCTGCTTTTTTTCCAGAGTAGCATATAAATTGATTTGTACAATATGTAGCATTTGTAGGTTGGCTGCTTTCACTTAGCAAAATGCATTTAAGATTCATCTATATTGTTGCATCAATCAATCATTTGTTCTTTTTGATTGACAAGTAATATTCCATGGCAATATAGTTCTTTTACCTACTCACATATTGAAAGATATATTGTTTGTTTTGAGTTTGGGGAAATAATACATAGTGCCGCTTTAACTCATAATGTGCAGCTTTTTGTGTGTATAGAAGTTTTTAACTCACTTGGGCAAATACAAAGGAATAAGATTGTTGAGATATATGACAGTTCTATGTTTAATTTTATAAGTTGTTTTTCAAACTGGCCATGAAACTTTTGTACATTCAAATTTTTTTATTCTTTTGTATTGAATTGTAGCAGCCCTACATGTGACTGATATGCATTTTACAAATATTTCATCCAGTACCTGGCTTTTCTACTACAAATGATGTCTTTTGATGAGCTGAAATTTTTAAGTTGGATGGAATCTGTCTTATCAATTTTAAATTGTTGCTGATTTGGGTGACCTGTATAAGAAATACTTGCCCCTATGCTTAGTCAAATATGTTTGTCATGTCTTCTGAAAGTTTTGTGATTTTTTTTGCCCATACGTGTATGTCTATTATCCATTTAGAATTAATTTTTGTGTATGCTATGGCAAAAGGATTGAGGTTCTTTATTTTTACACATGAAGCTTTTATATATGTTGTCTAAAAATGCTTGAGATTCATATTTTTCCACATGAGTATGTAATTATTTCAAACCATCTGTTCAAAAGCAAATCAAGGCAACAAAAAAATAAAAATATTTTCTTTCCCTACTGGTTTGCTTTAGTGCCTTTGTCAAGAATCAAAACAATGTAAGTTCAGGTGTATTTCCTGATTGTTCTATTGCAAAGACATATCTGTCATTCCTTAGACAAAGATCACACTGTCTTCACCTTAATGTTTACTTTTTATATCAAGTTATGCTATGTCTTTCAAATATGTCATTTATCAATATTGTTTTGATTTTTCTAAGTCTTTTTGATTTTTCCCCTTAATTTTATAATCAGCTTCTCAATTTCTGTAACAAAATCTGCTGATTTCTTAAAATCGTGATTGTGTTGAACCTGTAAGTAAGTGCAGGAGAGACAATTTCTTCACAGAGTTGCCTAAATCATGAACATGGTGTATCTACCCCATTTTTAAAGCATTTCTTTGATTTCTTTTTTCAAGAACTTTAACACCTTTTCACATAGAGGTCTTGAATAATTTTGTTACATTTATTCCTAAATATTTTATTATTTTTGAAGTTATTGTAAATGAAACTGCTTTTTATTGGTTCTTTTTTCTTTTACCTAACATTATAGTTCTTTTTGACATAATGATAAAAGCATGGAATATAATTTATTCTAATTCTGTTTCCAGTACTTGCCTTGCCCCCATCACTCCTCTGCCCCCTATTCCTGTCCCTATAGTGTACTGATCTTTCTTGCTATTTAGGTATAGTATTTTTTTAATTAGTGTCTTGTGGATGTACATAATGGAGAGATTCACTGCAGTTTATTCATATATGTACATACAAAAGTTAGGTCAGATTCATTCGACTGTCTTTCCCTATTCCATCCCTCCTCCTTCCCTTCATTCCCCTTCATCTACTCCACTGATCTTTCTTCCATTTTTTAATCCCCCTACCTTATTTTGGATTAGCTTCCACATATCAGAGAAAATATCCAAACTTTGACTTTTGTGGACTGGCTTATTTCCCTTAGCATGATAGCCTAATGGAACTGCTTTTAAATTTCATTTTTTGAAGATTTTCTTGTTGATAGATAACAATGCAGCTTACTTTTATGAATTAATATTGTATCCTGGGACACTGATCAGACAAAATAGAGAACCCAGAAAGACACCATGCACATACACCAATGGAGTTTTGACAAAGGTACAAAGGTAATTCAGTGGAGAAAAATGGCCTTTTCAAGAAATAATGTTGTGCTGGGGATATAGCTCAGTTCATAGAGTGCTTGCCTGTCAAGCACAAGGCCCTGGGTTCAATCCCCAGGACCAAAAATAAAATATGAAAAAAAAGAAATAGTGTTGGTACAACTAGATTCCATGCTATGAAAATGAACCTTAACTTAAACCTCATACCTTGTACAAAAATTAAATGAAAATTGATCATGGATATAACAAATATAAAACTATAAAACTTTTAGGAAAACCATCACAGGGAAAAATCAGGATCTAGGTCTAGGCAAATAATTCTTACATTGTTAACACCAAAAACATGATCCATATAAGAAATTTTGATAAACTGGACATTATCAAAATTTTCAAACCTACTCTGCAAAAGTCACTGTGAATTAGATGGAAAACAAGTTACAGAGAGATATCTGAAAACCACATATCCATTCAACAGAGAACTAATAACTAGAATTTTTAAAAATAGCAGGAAAATAAATCAATCTAATTATAAAATATATAAAAACCATGAACGGGTATTCCAACAAAGAGGGTGGAAAATATCAAATAAACACTTCAAAAGATTTTTAGTGTCATTAACTATTAGAGAAATGCAGATTAAAACCACAGTGAGACACCACTACACACATCAAGATAGAATAAAAAATATTGATGACACCAAATTTTTGTGAGAGTGCAGAGAAACCTGATCACTTGTGCATTGGTAGAGGGAATGCACAAGGGCTTAGCAACTCTGGCAAACAAACAGTTTATTATAAAAATAAACATACCTTCATGGTATCTCCCCTGCCCCCTTTTTTCTCTCGAGATACCACATATGAGAAAACATTCAATACTTGCCTATTTGAGTCTGGCTTATTTCACTTACCATGCTACTCCCCAGTTACATCTATTCTCCTGCAAATGACACAACTTTATTCTTTATGGCTAAATAAAACTCCATTGTGTATATACCACATTTTCTTAATCCAGTCATCAGAAGGAAAGCTATTGGGGTAGGTAAGGGGATCAGGGGGAGAGAGAAAGGGATGGTAAGAAGTATTGGGGGATGAAGTTGATCAAAATATGTTATATGCATGCACAAATATGTCACCATGAAACCAATTATTTTGTATAATTTTATGCACTAATAAGAAAACTAAATATGCAAGTACTACATAACTAACAATTGCATTCTTGGGCATTTAATCCAGAGAAATAAGAAGTTAAATTGATACAAAAACTTAAAAATAAATATAGCAGCTTTTTTAAAATAAAAGGCAAAAAATGGAAACAATCCATATTTTCTGTAATGGGCAGATGAATAAACTGTGGTACCTCCATACCAAGTGAATACCCACTAACAAAAAGAACAAACTATAAATACACGCAATGACTCAGACAAATATCCTGAGAACTATGCTGAATGAAATAAACCAATCACAAAACACAAAAGTAGCCCATTATATGATTCCATTTATATAACTTTTATCTTTTTTTGTACAGGAGATTGAACCCAGGGGTGCTTAACCACTGAGCCACATCTCCAAACTTTTTATATTTTATTTTGAGACAGAGTTTTGCTAAATTGCTACGGCTGGCTTTGAGCTCACAATCCTCCTGCCTCAGCCTCCAGAGCCACTGGAATTACAGGCGTGCACTACCGCACCCTCCAGCTATATAACATTCTTGAAATGACAAAATCATAGAGTTGGAAGGTGAAAGAAATCATGGCTATAGAAGGGCAACAGGAAGGATCCCTGCAAAAAATGGAACTCTTTTTTTTAAATCATTGTCAAGATGCTGGTTTTGATATTTTTCTGTCATTTTGAAAGATGTTACAATTTGGAAAGGTTGATAAAGGTTGTGTTGCATCTTTCCATTTTATTTCTTTTTTTAGTTGGGGGAGGTAATGAGGGATTGAATGCTGGGGCACCCGACCACTGAGCCACATCCCCAGTCCTATTTTGTATTTTATTTAGAGACAGGGTGTCACTGAGTTGATTAGTGCATTGCCCTTGCTGAGGCTGGCTTTGAACTCACGATCCTCCTGCCTCAGCCTCCTGAGCCGCTGGGATTAAAGGTGTGTGCCATGGCACCACACTCCATTTTATTTCTTGCACATTTTTGCAAACCTGCCATCATCGCAAAACAAACAGTATAAATTTTTTAAAAATACAATTGTTTTGTGTTTTAAACATGTGTTCTATGACATTGTTAAATACTCCCATTAGTTCTATTGGCTATTTTGCAGAATCTTTAGGATTTTCTATGAGAATAATTATGTCATCTGTAAGTAAAGACAGTTTGCACCCCCCACCCCCAATCTTTATGCCTTCTATACTTTACCTTACATTATTGCGATGGGTAGGACTTTCACAAAAGTGTTGAAGATAGTTGTAAGAGCAGAATCTTTGCCTTGCTTCAATATCAGTGGTAAAGTAGTTAATATTTTTATCAATGAATAAAATGTTAACTCTAGGTTCTTTATTGATAACCTTCATCAAATTAAGGAAGTTTCCTTCTATTCTTATTTATAATGAATTGATATTGAATTTTGTCAAATATCTTTCTGCAACCACTGAAAATATCATATTTTAAATATCGTATTTTCCTCCTTTTTTCTTTCAATAAAATTAATAAATTATTTTTCAATTTTTCATTGGTGCATTATAATTATGCATAAAAGTAAGCTTTACTATGCCATATTTGTACATGCACATAACATAATTTGATCAATCCCATTTCCTAGTACCTTCTCTTTCCCTCTTCTCCTTCCTTCACCTGGTTTACCAGCTCTACTCTATGAATCTCCCTTTTATTATTATTATTATTATTATTATTATTATTATTATTATTTTCAGTACCAGGGATTGAACCCAGGGGTGCTTAACCACTGAGCCACATCCCGAGCCTTATTTTGTATTTTATTTAGAGACAGAATCTCAGTGATTTGCTTAGGGCCTCACTAAGTTGCTAAGGCTGACTTTGAACTCTCGATCCTCCTGTCTCAGCCTCCTGAGGTGCTGAGATTTCAGTGGTGCACCACTGCACCTGGCTTATTATTATTTTAGTTAGTGCATTATAATTATATGCATAAGCAAAATTCATTGTAGTGTATTCATACATCAACATAGAATAATTTGGTAGATTTCATTCCCTAGAACTTCTCCATGCCCTCCTCTCTTCCCTCCCTCAATACCCTTCCTCTACTCTGTTATTATCCCTTCTATTTTCATGAAATCCTTTTTTAAAATTCCTTATTTCTAGCTTCCACATATGAGAAAAGCCATTCAACCTTCGACATGCTGAGTTTGGCTTATTTTACTTAGCTAGTTCCATCCATTTACCAGCAAATGACATAATTTCATTATTCTTTATGGCTGAGTAAAACTATTGTGTATATATAACACATTTTTTAATCCATTCATTGGTTCACAGGTACCTACATTGATTCCATGACCTAGCACTGCTATAAACATTGGTATACATGTATAACTATAGTATGCTGATTTTGGTTCTTTTTGATAAATACCAAGGGGTGGAATAGCTAGATTGGATCATATGGTGGTTCCACTCCTAGTCTTTTGAGGAATCTCCATACTGATCTCCATAGTGATTATACTAATTTCCAAAAGCCCCAACAGTGTATGAGTGTCCCTTTCCCCCCACATCCTTGCCAGCAATTATGGCTGTTTATATTCTGGATGATTGTCATTCTAACTGGAATTAGATGAAATCTCAGTGCAGTTTTGCTTTGTATTTCCCTGATTACTAAGAATGTTGAACATTTTAAAATATATTTGTTGACCATTTGTATTTGTATTCTTTTGAGATATGTCTGTTAAGACCATTTGCCCACATATTGATTGGATTTTTTGGGAGGTGTACTGGGGATTGAACTCAGGGGCACTCAACCACTGAGCTGCATGCCCAGCCCTATATTGTACTCTATTTTGAGACAGGGTCTCACTGAGTTGATTATTGCCTCAATTTTGCTGAGACTGGCTTTGAACTTGAGATCCTCCTGCCTCAATCTCCCAAGTCACAGAGATTAAAGGTGTGTGCCACCATGCCTGGCTCAATTGGTTTTTTTTTTTTTTTTTTTCAATTGGTTTATTTTTTAATGTTGAGTTTTTAGTTCTTCATATATATTCTGGATATGCGTTTCATTGGAGGAGCAGCTGGTAACTGTTCATGATTTGCTTTGCTGTGCCATCCCACTTACTGATTTCTTTTTCCCTTGAGTTGTAGGAGTCTCATTAAGGAAGTCAGTGTCTACGCTAATATGTTGGAGTGTAGATTCTATGTATTTTTCAGACAATTTCAGTATTTCTGGTTTAATTCCTAGGTGTTTGATTCCACTTTGAGATGATTTTGTACAGGGTGAGAGATAGGAGTCCATTTTCATTCTGCTACATGTGAATTTCCAGTTTTCCCAGCACATTTGTTGAAGAGGCTATCTTTTCTCCTGTGCATGTTTTGGGCACCTTTGTCTAGTATTTATTGGAGTTTGTCTCTGTGTCTTCTAGTCTATTCCATTGGTCTTCATGTCCATTTTGATTCCAGTTCCATGCTGTTTTTGTTACTTTAGCTCTGTAGTATAATTTGGTATTATACCAAATATTGTGATGCCTCCTGCTTCACTTTTATTGATCAGTATCACTTTGGGTCTTTTATTCTTCCACATGAATTTTAGGACAGATTTTTCTAGTTTTATGAAGAAGTCATTGGTATTTTGATGGGAATTGCATTAAATATATAGAGCATTTTTGGTAATAGAGCAATTTTGATTATACTAATTATACTTGTCCAAGTATATAGGTTTTCCATCTTCTAAGGTCTTCTTTAGTTTTTTTCTTCAGTGTTCTGTAATGTTTATTGTAGAGATCTTTCACCTCAACGTTTAGATTTATTCCGAGTTTTGATTTTTGTTTGTTTGTTTTGTTTTGTTTTGAGATTATCATGAGTAGAATTGTTTTCCTTATTTCTTTTTCAGCATATTCATTATTGGAGGATAGGAAAGCTATTGATTTTTGAAAGTTGATCTTGTATCCTACTAATTTGCTAAATTTGTTTATCAATGCTGGAAATCTTCTGGTGGATTTTTTGGGGGTGTTCTAGATATAGGATCATGTCATCTACATACAGATAATTTGAGTTCTTTTTCTATTTGTATCCCTTCAATTTTTGTCTCTTGCCTGTATGCTCTGGCTAGAATTTCAATAACTACATTGAATATGAGTGGTGAGAGTGGACATCCTTGTCTTGTTCCTGATTTAAGAGGAAATGCCTTCAGTTCCCCTCCCCTCAGTATGATACTGACTTTTAGTTTATCATATATAGCCTTGATGATGTTGAGGTAAGTTCCTTCTATACCCTAGTTTCTTCAGTGTTTTAACATGAATGGATGCTGGATATTGTAGAAGGCTTTAATTTTTGAATGTTAAATGAAACTGGCATCCTTGCGATACCCCATTCTTAGTATTATATATTATCCTGTACATATTGCTGGACTGAATTCGTCAATAGTTTGTTAAAGAGTTTTGTATGTGTATTCAAGTGTGATATTAATCTGCTATTTTCATTTATTCATAATGTCTTTCCAGGTTTTCATATTAGAGTTATGCTTCCTTCATAAAATATTTTGGATGTATGTCTTATTATGTTAAGCGAATAAATATTCTTTTTTTTTTTGGCGGTGCTGGGGATTGAACCCAGGGCCTTGTGCTTGCAAGGCAAGCACTCTACCAACTGAGCTATATCCCCAGCCCCCAATAAATATTCTTTAATCTTTTGTTAGGATTCACAATCAAACCATCTAGGTCTGTAGTTTCTCAGTAAAAAGGTTTTTGATAATTGCATTTTAAAATACATTTGGGAATAGTCACTGTTACAATTCAGATATGAGATGTCCCCCAAAAGCTCATGTATGAGACAATGAAGAAGGTTTAGAGGTGAAATTACTGGGTTATGAGAGACCCTTAACCCAATCAGTGAATTAATCCCCTGATGGGATCAACTGAGTGGTGACTGTAGGCAGGTAGGGTATGGCTGGAGGAGGTGGGCATTGGGGGTATGCCTTTGGGGTATATCTTTTGTCTTTGGTGAGAATGCTCTTGCTCTCACTCTCCTGCTCTCTCTCACTCTCTCTCCCCCTCCCTAATCTCTTCTTCCTGCTGTTACCTCCTGAGTCACTTTCCTCCACCACACCCTTTCACCATGATGGTCTACCTCACCTCTGGCTCAGAGCAGTGGAGCTGACCATCTATGGACTGAGACATCTAAATTTGTGAGCCAAATAAACTTTTCCTCCTCTAATTGTTCTTGTCAAGTCTTTTGGTCACAGCAGTGAAAAAAGTTGACTAAAATATGCACATTTTCTTATATCAATTTCATCTTCAATCAGTTTTGGTAAATTCTATTTTGAAGGGATCTGCCAAATTTGTTAGCATGAAGATATTCATAGGGCTGGGGATATAGCTCAGTTGGTACAGTGCTTGCCTCGCAAGCACAAGGCCCTGGGTTCAATCCCCAGCACCGCAAAAAAAAAAGGATATTCATAATTTCCTCTTGTTATCTTTGTTTTCATAGTTTTATTGGGATTTAATTATATTCCATGAAGTTCACCCATTGTAAGTGTAACAATCCAGTTATTTAATAGATTTACAGAGTAATACTTCCATGGCTGCAATCTAATTTTAAGAGCATTTGATTCTCCTAAAAAGTTTCCTTGTGTCTGTTTAGAGTTAATCCTAGCTTTTGCTCAAAGCCTGAGACAACCACTGATCATCTTTCTGTCTGTAAAAAATTTACATTTTTACTGGATGCTTCATATGAATGAAATCATACATATGTTGCTTTTGTATTTTATTTCTTTCATTTAGTATAATGCTATTAAGGTTCACATAGGTTATAGTCCATGTGAGCAGCTCTTTGTTTAAACTGCCAAAATGTACTCCAAGGAATAAATAAACTACACTGCTTTTGCACATTCACTGAATGCTGCCAGTTTGAAGCTATTGTGAACAGTGTTGCTGTGAAGTGTTGTATGTGTCTTTGTATGTGTATTTGATCTGTATTTATTTCTCTTGGATAGATCCTAAGAGTGAAATTGTTCAATCACATGGTAATTTTAAGTTAAACTTAACAGAAACTGCCAGACTGTTTCCAAAGTGAGTTTGCCATTTTGCTTTCTCATCAGCAAAGCATGTGGTTTCCAATTCCTCTGCATCCACTCCATTTGTATAATCTATCTTTTCTGATACATTCCAGAGGGTGTATTGGCATTGTATTATAATTTTAATTTCCAATTCCATAATGGTTAATGATATTGAGTATCTTTTCATGTGTGCATTATTTTTTTTTCTTTTTTTCTTTTTTTTTTTTTTTTGGAACCGGGGATTGAACTCAGGGGCACTCGCCACTGAGCCACATCCCCAGCCCTATTTTGTATTTTATTTAGAGACAGGGTCTCACTGAGTTGCTCAGGGCCTCGCTAAGTTGCTGAGGCTGGCTTTGAACTCGCAATCCTCCTGCCTCAGCCTCCTGAGTTGCTGGGATTACAGGCGTGCGCCACCGCGCCCAGCACATTATTTACTTTCTTTAGTGAAAAATCTATTTAAATCTTTATCCAAGTCTTTAATTGTGTTATTTGTATTCTTATTACTGAGTTATGATATTTTATCACATATTGTGGATAAAAATGCTTTAGTAGATGTTAGATTTGTGAAGGTCTTCCTCCAACCAAGTTTGTCTTTTCATGCTCAAGTGTGAAAATGTTTTTTTTTTTTTTCAAATAAAGATTATGCCTTGGGTATTTATCTAAGAAATCCTTGACTAACATAAAAATATAAATATTTTCTTATACTTTATTCTACCTTAGAGAATTTTACAGCTTTAGCTCTTACATTTATGTCTAGTGTGCACATTGAGTTACTTTTGTGTAAGATGTGAGATAATGTGTAAATTTTTTATTTATCATTTTGTTTTTGTTTTCTTTTGTTTGCATTTGGGTATATAATTGTCCCAGAATCAGTTGCTGAAAAGCTTATCATCTTCCTTATTACATTTTCTTGGAATCTTTGTTAAAATTGTAAATGTACAAATGTAAGAAATTGTTTCTAGACATTCAGTTTGCTTCCATCGATCTACATGACTCTCCTTGTGCCAATAACATATTATCTTGATTATGGTGGCTTGATAATATGTTTTGATATTGACATATGTAAGTCCTCCAACATTGTTCTTTTTCAAATTAACTTTGGATATTCTAGGTCTTTTCATTTCCATATAAACTTTCACTACAAATTTTTCAATTTCTACAAAAAACCTCTTGGGATCTTGATAGAGATTGCTTTAAATGTAAATACCAATTGGGGCAGAATTGCCATCTTAACAACACCAGATCTTCAATTTGTAAACATGAAATGTTTTCATTTATTTAGATTAATGTTGACAATAGTTTTTCCTGTAAAGGATCAGATAGTAAATAGTTTTGATTTTACAGGTCATACAGTCTGTCTCAACTTCTCACTTTCTGTCTTTGGTAGCACAATAAATTGTAATAAATAATACAGAAACAGTTTGTCATGGCCTAGTTCTAATTACAGATTTGTTGACAACTCATGTTTTACCAAAATTTGATTTTGGAAATTTTTATCAATAAAATTTTCTGGTGTTCAATGTACCAGTCTTGTTCTTCTATTGTTTTATATCCTTCTCTGTCACTCTAACATTTTTCTCTGCTTCCCTATTTAACTCCCATCTTTCTTTCTCTTCTTTCTTTCTCTCTCTTTTTTTCTTTTCTTTTCCTTCCCTCCCTCCCTCCCTTCTCTCTTTCTTTCTTTCTTTCTTTCTTTCTTTCTTTCTTTCTTTCTTTCTTTCTTTCTTCTTT
>JAJEJO010000162.1:347877-418310 GCA_020662805.1 Glaucomys volans
TGACATCAGCTGTGCTGTTTATTAAGGTCTTTTATTAGATTGAGGACATTTCCTTCTACTCTTGATTTGTTAACAGGTCTTTTTTCCCTAACATTATTGGGTATTGGATATTATCAAAGGTTCTTCTGTTTTCTTGAGATCATTATATAGTTTTTGCCCTTTATTCTGTTAACTAATAAATTGATTTTATCGTGTCATTATTCAGATATTAAAGCAATCACATCCAGTTTGGTCATTTCATGAAATTTTTTATATCTTGATGAATTTGGTTTGTTAATATCTCTTTCTTGTGGTAAAAACACAGTATAAGAATCATCATTTCAAGCTTTTTGCAGTGTACAATTCAGTGGTATTTTATGCATTAATAATGTTGTACAATTATCATCATTATAATTGAACTCTTTTAGCACCACAAAAAGAAACCCCATACCAATTAAAGAACCACAACCCATTGTCCCATACTCACAAGTCCTAGAAACCACCAATTTGTTTTCTCTCTATGGATTTGGTTATTCTGGATATATCAGTAAATGAAATCATAGAACATGTATCCTTTTTCACTTAGCATAGAAGCTTTATCTTTGTTGCAGCATATACCAACCAGTACTTATATCATTTTTATGACTGAACATTCATGTGCACGATTTTTTTTGAAATCCTATTTTTATTTCTTAGTGTATATACCTAGAAGCAGAATCGCTGAGTCATATGATATAATTACTGAGTAAAAGTCAAACTGTTTTCCAAACTGGCTTCAACATTTTCCATTTCCACCAGCAATGTACGCGGCGCCAGTTTCTGTTCTTTCCTTCTTTTTTTTTTTTTTTTTTGGGGGGGTTTGGGGTTGAACCCAGGGCCTGAACAACAAAGACAAGTATTTTACCAACTGAGCTATACCCCCCCCCCCCCCCCCCAATTTCTTAATATACTCATTGACAATTATGATTTTTCTTTCTTTTTATTATGACCACCTAGTGGATAGTAAGTGATATCTCGTTGTGGTTTTGAATTGCATTTTCTTGATAACTAATAACATTAAGCATCTTTTATGTGATTTCTTGTCATTTGTGTATCTTCTTTAGAGAAATGGGTATTTAAGTCTTTTTCCCCATTTTTTTAATGTTATTTATTTATTCATTTATTTATTTTGGTACTAGGGATTGAACTCAGGGGTGCTTAACCACTGAGCCACATCCCCAGCCCTTTTTAAGACATTTTATTTAGAGACGGGGTCTCACTGAGTTGCTTAGGGACTTCCTAAGTTGCTAAGGCTGGCTTCGAAGTCGCGATCCTCCTGCCTCAGCCTCCCAAATGCTGGGATTACAGGCGTGCACCACCACGCCCGGCTTCCCCATTTTTAATTGGGTTGTTTTTGTTTTTGAGTTTAAAACTCCTTATACGTACAACACCGAAGTGACTTGTCAGATGCATTATTTGCAAATATATTCATTCATTCTGAGAGTTTTATTTTCATTTTTTAATACTGTCTTTATATAAAATGTTTTAGTTTTGATGAAGCTCAATTTATCTGCTTCTATTCTTTTATTGGTTACACTTGTGGTATCATATTTTAAAAAACATTGTTAAACCAAAGGTCACAGATATTTATTTCTATGATTTCTTCTAAATGTTTTAAATGTTTTGCTCTTATACTTAGTTTTTCAAAGCATTTTCAGTTAATTTTTGTATATGGATGTAAGGTAAGGGTTCAACTTTATTCTATTTTGTGTGACTATCCAGTTGCCTGGCATCATTTAAAAAAAAAAAACTACTCTTTTCCCCCAGCAAATGATTTTTGGTACCTGTCAAAAATCAAAATCAGGACTGGGTGCATGGTGGTGCATTCCTGTCATCCCAGCAGCTCAGGAGACTGAGACAGGAGGATCATGAGTTCAAAGCCAACCTCAGCAACTTAGCGAGGCTCTAAGCAACTCAGTGAGACTCTGTCTCTAAATAAAATATAAAAATGGCTGGGGATGTGGCTCAGTGGTTAAATACCTCTGGGTTCAATCTCTGGTACAAAAAAAATCAAAATTGATCAGATAGAAATTATGGATAGTTCTGGACTCTCAAATATATCTCAGAAAGTACAACATTGTTTTAATTATGGTAGGTTTGGAGTAAGTTTTGAAATCACAAAGTGTGAATCCTGTAACATCGTTCTTCCATTTTAAGAACGTCTTGGTTATTCAGGATACCTTGAGATTCTATGTCTATTTTAGGATGGATTTTTTTGATTTCTGCAAAAAAATAACATTGGAATTTTGATAAGGATTGTGTTGTGTTGTAGCTCACTTTGCATATTATTGTTGTCTTAAAAATATTAAATCTGCTGGGTATGTGGCTCAGCATTGGAGCACTTGCCCAGGGTTTGACTCTCAGCACTGCAAAAAAATCACTTTTAAAATTATTTTAAGCAATGTTCACCTTTCACTCAAATCATTCAAATAGCCCGACTTCTATTAAGCTCTCTGATAATATGCTAAGCACTATGTTAGACTAGAGCCCTATATTAGTCTGCTCAGGCTGCCATAATAAAATACCACATACTGGATGGCTTCAGCCACAGAAATTTACTTTCTCATAGTTCTAGAGCTAAATGTCCGAAATCAAGGTACTGGAATGTTTAGTTTCTGGTGAGGACTTTTTTCTGTTTTGCTGTGTCTTTACATGGCAAGGATGGAGTGAATTTTCCTGTGTCTCTTCTTGTAAGGATGCTAATCCTGTTGCATCAGGGCTCATTCTTATGACCCTGTTCTACCTTAATTGCTTCCAAAAGACCTTATCTCCAAATAGTTACCCTGTTTGTTGGGGCTTCGGCAAATAAATTTTAATGGGACACAAACTTTCAGCCCATAGCAAGCTCTAAAATGAATATAACATAAGGATCAATGTTACATGCAATCTTCATGTATGCAAAAGAAAAAGGCAAATGAGCCTAGGTGAAGAGAGATGTAATCTATTAATATTAACTTTAAAATTTGATAAGATTTGTGGAACATGATGGAACTTGAACTGCATTTTGAAGATTTTGCTTGGTTCATATAGATGATAGCTTAGCAGCAGTGCACACAAAAGATACTTTGAAGTCCACACTTAATCAATGTAAATCAACAATTCACCATAAATAAAGGCAGCTCCATTTAGATTATATTTACAGGAATAGAACATCCAAAATGAAGGAGGTGATAATCTTGCTGTCCTTTGTCCCTGCAAGATGACACCTGGAATACTTTGGTCATTTCTGGGTGCCAGAACACATGAAGATTATAAATAAACTAGCACACACCAGATGAATGATCATGCTGTGTAAGCAAAGCAAAACTATACCATATAAAGAATGGCCAAACAAAATGTTGAGTTGATCTAGAGCATGGAAAAATTAAAAGGGCTATAATCCCTGCTTCTAAGCATGTAAAGTGAATAATACATAAATGAACACTCCACTTTTGGATGTAATCAGATGAATTATTAGGAAGAACACCTATTCAGATATGTTTGAAGATAGAATGAATTGAGCTGAGATGTAGAGAGCTCCCTGTCATTAAGAGTATATAAGTACCAACAAGATGCCCACAGCAGTGATGTTGTAGAAAGAGTTCTAGCATCAACTAAAGTTTATATTAGAAAACTTTACAGGACTCTTTCAACTTGAATATTCTCAGAGGGTATGATTCTTAAGATTATTATTATGGTTTAGATGTGAAGTGTCCCCCAAAATCTCATGTGTGAAACAATGCAAGAGTGTTTAGAGGTGAAACAATTGAGTTATGAAAGCCTTAACCTAATCAGTGCATTAATCACCTGATAGGGATTCACTGGGTGGTAACCATAGGCAGGTAGGATGTGACTGGGGGTGCCTTTGGTGTTTATATTTTGTCCTTGTTGAATGGAGTGCTCGTTTGCTTTCTCTCTCTCTCTCTCTCTCTCTCTCTCTCTCTCTCCCTGCTTCTTGGTGCCATGTTCTCACCTGCTTTCCTCCACCACGCCCTTCTGCCACATGATGTTCTGTCTCATCTCAGGCCTTGAGCAATAGAGTCATCCATCAATGGACTGAGACCTCTGAAACCCTGAGCCCCAAATAAAATTTTCTTCCTTTAATTGCTCTTATTAAGTCTTTTGGTCCCAGGGGCGAAAAAAAAAAAGCTGACTAAAATAATTACCAAAGGATTTTCTCATCTGTGAAATAATTATCAATAGTTATCACTTAAATATAATTAATTCTAATGGATTAAATGAGAAATTTAATTTTTTAATTGGGTAAATGGAGGCATGGCTTAAACCTAGCATGTTATATTTGTTTGTTATTTGTAATGTAGCTATTCTTTATTACTAACCATCTCCAATAGTGGGGATGACTCATGACAGTACTCAATTGATTAGCAAGTTTATTTTAAACTCATTCTATGCTTAGCACTGGATATGGTCTGTGAGTTGATAGAAGTCTCAGAAAGAACCCCTGGTCCCAAGGATTTCCATTGTCCTTGGGCAGTCTCTAGGAACACAGCAGTCCAAAGAAATAGACCAAGCTCTAGGATTTCACATAGGGTTTTTTTTTATATGGTAGAGAGTGGATGAGTGTCCAAAACATGAGCTAACATGTCCTAGACTGAACTTGTATTTATCACTTTTTTTCTCTTTCTTGTGTCCCTATCTCAGTGAATGGCACTACCATGCACCAAGTGTTTGAAGCAGAAACACAAAAGTTGTCCTTGATACCACCCTATCCCCCCAACTCAAACCACCACATCTAATGGTATGTAGTACCAATTTTACCTTTATCTTTAGACTGTTTGTTCTCTATTACACTGGCCACTGCCATAGTCAAGTCTGCTTGGAAAAATAAAAAATCAATTAACTGGTCTCCCTGCCTATTTATCTTATCTGTTCTGCACACTAGATGTAATGATTTGTCTCACCTCCAACATGAGGATCAAACTCTTCTGCTCAAACCTTTTCACTTGGTACTTCACTGCCCTAAAGATTAACTTCACACTCCTTGATATGGTTCTGAAAGCCCTTCACAATCTGGACCAGGCTTCTCTAACATCATCTCCTACCTCTTTTATCCTCTATGTCTCTGATTTACAAATCATTTTAATCCTTGAACTTTCTTTCCATGCTCTCACTCACCTCCAGACTTTTATCCATCCTAGTTCTGCATGGAGCACTCTTCTTTGTCTGAAGAGCTCCAGAGTATCTTTCACGTCTCCTCTTTGATGTTGCTCCCTTGAGACACCATTTCTGAACATTTCCATTCCAAGTCTAAGCAAAGTTCCTTCCTCTGTGGTGCTAATAGACTGTATTTTCCCTTCTTATAATGCCCTTTCCATTATTTGCCTGTGAGATATGTGAAGAAAAGACTCTAGCAAACTTTTTTAGATTTGGGTAATGTATACCCAGTTATAAGCACTTTACTCTGCACATAGTAGGTACTCAATAAGCAATTGTTGAACAAATAAGGACATGGCATGCCAGAAAATAGAGTGCAACTAGCCTAGCACTGTGGCACATGTCTATAATCCAAGCAGCTCAGGAGGCTGAGGCAGGATGATCAAGAGTTATATATATCTATAATGTATATATTATGAAGAAGGGCTGTGGATGTGACTCAGTGGTTGAGCACCCCTGAGTTCAATCCCAGATACAAAAAAAAAAGGAAAAAGAAAAAGAAAATGGAGGGAAACATATCACTAAAGACAAAGACAAGTAGGTTGAAATTAAATGAGAGTGTGCTAGGGGAATGGGCAACAAAGGCATGTGTATGAAGTGAGGAGAGCTGCCTGAAAGAAAATCAAGAGGACCTATAAAAATCAGGCCTGGTGGCCCACACCTGTAATCCGAAGGACTAGGGAGACTGAGGCAGGAGGATTGAAATGTCAAGGCCAGCCTCAGCAATGTAGCTAGACCTTAAGCAACTCCGTGAGATCCTATCTTCAAATAAAAAATAAAAAGTTCTGGGGATGTAGCCCAGTGGTAAAGCGACCCTGGGTTCACTCCTTGGTACTGGGGGCGGGGTGCGAGAGACAAAAGAAGGAGGAGGAGGAGGAGGAGGAGGAGGAGCAGACAACCTCCCCACCACCACCATCACCACCACCACCTAAATAGGAATGCTGACAGTTAAGGTTGGATCTTGAATGCCAGTGGGGGGATTTTAACTTGGTAAACAAAACAATCAGGAACTTGTGAACAAACATCTTTAAATTTCTGCTTTGGGGCCCCAAATATCTTCTTTCTACACACTGCTCCTCTTGGAGTACAAGGAAGAAACAAAGCCAGGGCCATACCACTATGAATAGATAGATATTGGATCAATTTTTTTTCTTTGTTCAATTGTTTTTATCAACATTTTTGAGATATAATATATAGAATATAATTTGCAATCCACCAACTGTTAACATACAGTTCTGAGTTATGACAAATGTACATAGATATGTAACCACTTCCACTAATCAAGATAAAGAACATTTTCTTTACTTTCAAAAATTCTCTTAGTCCTCTTTGCAGAAATGCTGTCCTCCCAACCCTAACCCCATGACCCATGATAATCACCTGTCTGTTCCCCATACCTTTAGTTTGCTTTTCCTAGAAAGGTGTATAAGTGAAATTATACAATACATGGCCTTTGGGGTCTGGCTTCATTCACTTAGCATGCTATTTCTTTGAGATTCATTGATATCGTTAAATGTATCAGAGTCTACCCTCTGCCTTTTGGCTGAGTAGTATTCTGTAGTTTGGATATAACACAATTTATCCATTCCCCAGTTGATGGGCATTTGGAAAGTTTCCAGTTTGGGTCTATTATGAATAAAGTTGCTGTGACCATTTCAGTAGCAGTGGTGGTCTGCTTGCTTAGTCCCTCAACCTAGAGCAAATATACCTGGCAGGAGATGAATGGGTCCTGGGAGAGACTATAAGATCTAGAATGCATGAGGATCAAGCTCCCCTCTCCCCAACTCTAATTCATCAGCACTATTATAAGGATGTTATTGGTGATCACAATTTGAAAAAGGAAACCTATGATTTCTCACTTTTTTGAAGGTTTTTGTAAATTCAGACGCATTACAGTTACTCAAATACTTGCATCTTCTCTCCCTGTTGTTTTGTCTGTTTTCCTATTTAAATTTATTTTTAATCTATTTCTGTTCCCCTTTGCTCCTCTTTCTTTTCCCCTCTTCCCATCTTTCTTGCCCTTCCCTTTCATTTTCCCTCCTACTTTTTATTTTTCCTCCCCCTCCTTCCATCTGTTATTTTCTAGGATAGAAATTTATATTTACAAAATGTTTAAATCAGAAATGTGGCCAATTTGTATGAACTGCTGCACACCATAGCATTTTAAGCATTGCCAACTCATTTTATTTACTTATTTTAACTGTGAGGATACTAAGCACTCAGTCCCATTTCTATTACATGAGATCACATCAGTCAATTACACCTAATTTCCTATAGTGATTCTGAGAATTTCAGCCGGATAGAGCTTTTATGTTTTGCTTTAAAGTACGAGGTTGTTGATTCCTACGCTGCATACCATTGCCAACCCTTCCTGCCCCCCATTAAAACTCCTATGTTTTGACAAATTGGAGTCATTAGTATTTCAGCCCTCTGAAATAGGTTTAATCATTCAGATGGTGATGTACTATGTTCAAACTTTTGTATTAACAAACTCCCCTTTCCTTTTTCTTGTTAAAGAGGAACCTGATATTTAAGCATCCTAGATTAGTGTTACAGGTGCACTTCCAGCCCACCCATGAGGAGCGGTGCTCAGATTCCCATGTCTAATGCCAGTGAGCATTAGGGGGACTAAAGAAGTTCATTTTATAGCTTTATTAGAATTGCTCCTTTTGTACCTAGGACATTTTTCACAAGGCCTTGGCTTAAGGGTCTGTGTTGGTTAATTCATATTCTGTTTCCTTTCCCAGGGACAGGAAGCCCTTCCGAAAAAAAGAAATGTGGAGTGTGGCGGTGGCGGGTTGGGGAGGTGTTTACTGCGGTTTGGTCTTGCTGGCTAGGAGAGGAGGCACAAGAACAAGGGAGAAATGAAAAGGGGGCGCAGGGAAGTGTGGTGCTTAGGTTGTGCATGGAAATAATCTCAGCCTCAGACAGCCAAATTTGGTAAATTGCTTAAGGAGGAAGAAGAGTAAGAAAGGGGGAGGAGGGGCAAAGGAGAGAGAAAACAGTGGGGTGCGGGCGAGAGACAATGGTGAGGGAGGGGGATTCAAAACAACTTTTGCTTCCCATTCCTCCTCGGGAATTCTAAGTCCCTGCTAAGCCCAAGACTCTGCCGCCCCTCCTCAGCATGGTTTCCTGACTCTCTGGCAACTTGCTCTTTCCCTTCTAGATGCACCAGTAGCTCATGGCTGCTACCCAAAGCCCCCCTCCCCATCCTGCTCTTCTCATTGAATATTTCAAGTACAGGTCTGCCAAGCACAGAGCTGGGCTGCGCTATCACTCCCTTGTTTCCGACTCTATCTTTCTATTAATGCAGATGAAGATGGATTTAGCTCTCTGTGCAGCCTCAACACACAACTGAATAATATTGAGCTTACAGTCCCTTGAAAACCCCTAAATCTTTTTTACGCGTGTTGCTACTTAGCCACATCTCATCCTCTGCTTGTGCATCTGGTTGTTTTGGACCCAAATGCAGGATTTTCACATTTGTGTTCCATATCTGTGAATGTTTAAAATTATTTTTGATGCATTATTAAGCTTAATTCTGAATGTTTGGAAAACAACTCTCATCAATTTTGTAGTCAAGTAAATGTCCTATTTTGGTTTGTTTTCATTCTGAAAAAATTAATTTCCAGAATGACGGCACAGATAATTTAGCATTCAAGGGCATTTAAATTTTCAAAATTCATCTTTAAAATGTAGATGTCCTCAAATTCAACCTGTTGACAAATAATAGATTTAAATTATCTTTTGCTGTTTCAGTCTAAGGTGGAAAAAAAGAAGTGGCATATGCTTAGATTGTCCCCAGCTTCCTAAAATGGTGCAATGCTGCAAAAACAACCATAGTCCCTTGTTGCTGGGCAATGGACAGCGTCACAAATCAAACTCCCTTCATTTTTTGCATCTACTTATCTAGCTTAATGTTGAGATGGTCACCAACAAACAAGGTATTTGTTATATAAATGGGTCAGCTAATGTATTTCGGGAAATTTTTAGATCTTACTTAGTGTTTATGTGTACTTTCTGTGTTTTTAACCTTGATAAGGATACAAATTATTTAGAGCCAAAATTAAAACTACATTAAAAGAGCTCAGTCTAACCTTATTACCTTGTGATAAAGATGGGTCTTAGAAAAATGTCTTGTTTTCTCTTTGAATAATTTCCAGCAGATGATATCAAGTTATAAGGTGATGGATTTATAAAATCACGGAATGGTCTTCTCATTTTAAAAGAAAATGTAGGCTGTTGTTAGCTTTTATTTCTCTCCCCAAACTCTGAGGGAACACATGTTCAAAGAAAACTTTCTCAATGTAGGACACATAATTAGTATATTTCCAGTTCTTTTCAGTTTATGCCTAGTCCTTTATAACTGCTAAGAATACTATTCAATAACATCTTTCACAAGTATCATAAGCTGTTATGTGTCCATTACCAATTATAATAACTTTATTATATATGGCATATCAACATTCAGTCCAAAAGCACCATCACCTCTGAATAGATTGTTTTTGTGCAATTAGATGCTGTATACTAAGATAGCTGAGAAAATAAGCAGCAGCCCAATGCACCCAGGCTCTGTTTAATAGCATTTGTTGCAAAGATAAAAGCGAAAACAGAATCTATGAGCACTTTGGGTGGAAAAGAAACAATGGTACAATACATAGACAAGGAATTATAATAATAGCAGTCATCAAATCTGATCTCATGGAAATTGAACAGCAGAACTAAAAACAATTTCACAAGCTCTTCATGACTTCCTACCCCTCCCCTCCTCCTTCCTCTTCCTCTTCCTCTTCTTTTTACTTTTTGGTTCCCATGGCAATCTGTATTTTCATAAAAGGCTCACCATTTGGATTAACAGCCCCCATTAGTCCAACCATTTTTTCCACCTCACTCCCAACAGCCTCTTCTTGACCGCATGTTTAACCAAACATCCAATTCAACTCAGCAACTACTTAGCTCAGTAAAAATGGTCAAACAACATTAAGACTTAGCAGTTTCAAGATGGCATCTAAGAAGCTGGACAGAGCTAATTTTTGAAATTATATTGCAGAAAACATGAACAATTATGCAAAGTTGAAATGATTTCATTTTGTAAAATTGGCAATTTTGCAAGGATAGAAAAATCAATAGAAATAAGTACTATAGGAAGTGTAGACATTTTATTATTCCAGTGATTATTTTCTTTGTTATTTCTAAAATTATGTATAAATTACAATATATACATACACATATTTATTCTCATTATATACCCATTTTCTTTTGGCTTTTTCATTTTTTCTATTCAATTTTTTTTTTTTGTAGCAGGGATTGAACCCAGGGGCACTCAGCCACTGAGCCACATTCCCAGCCCTATTTTGTATTTTGTTTAGAGACAGGGTCTCACTGACTTGCTTAGAGCCTCACTAAGTTGCTGAGACTGACTTTGAATTCATGATCCTCCTGCCTCAGCTTCCCAAGCCACAGGGATTACAGGCATGCACCACTTTACCTGGTTTTTAAACTAATTTTAACATCAATTTAGACTCAGAAAAATGTTGCGAGATTATTTTTTAAAATTCCCAGATACCTTTCTCTTCAATGCTCAGATCATCTCTCTCAATGCAAATAGATAAATCTATATATGTCTAGAGAATATATACTATATATCATATAATATGTATATGCTATAAACATGTACTCCATATAATATGTAAATCTTTGAACCATTAAAAGTAAGTTGAGCTGGGCATGGTGGAGCACTCCTGTAATCCCAGTGACTCGGGAGGCTTAGTAGTAGGATCACAAATTCATGACTAGCCTCAGCAATTTAGCAAGATCCTCAGCAACTTAGTGAAACCCTGTCTCTCTCTCTCTCTCTCTCTCTCACACACACACACACACACACACACACACACACATACACACACAAATAGAGCTGGAGATGTAGCTGAGTGGTAAAAATGCACCTGGGTTAGATCCCCTGTACCAAAAAAAGTAAGTTGAAAGTATAACACCCATTATAATATCCATGTCACCTCTAAATATTTAAATATTAAATGTGCATTGCCTAATGACACAGAATTCTGATTACTATTTTTATTAGAGCATTGTAATTACACATAGTAATTGGGTACAGACAAAATCATACATGCAAGGAATTTGATTTAAAACCCCATTCTCCATCCCCCTTTTCCTCCTCTCCTCCCTTCCCCATTCTACTGAATTTCCTTTCTTCTACATATACATAAAGGTGAAATTCCCTTTGGTACCTTTATATATGAATATAAGATGATTTAAATTTTATGTACGTTTTTAAAAAGTAGTTTCTTAAATTATACAGTACTTGTTATCATAATAGAAAATATAGGAGCCAGGCGCGGTGGCACACACTTGGGAGGGTAGGCAGGAGGATCGAGAGTTTAAAGCCAGCCTCAGCAACTTAGCGAGGCCCTAAGCAACTCAGTGAGACCCTGTCTCTCAATAAAAAAATACAAAATAGGGCTGGGAATGTGGCTCAGTGGTGGAGTGCCCCTGGGTTCAATCCCCAGTACCAAAAAAAAAAAAAAAAAAAAAAAATATAGAGATGAAGAAAAAAATCTCCAATAATTGTCTATCACCTAAAAAATAAACATGAACATTTTGTGTTTTCTTTGAAATTTTCTCTAGGACACCTTTATTGGATAGTACTCTACATCTTTAAAACAACATAATGTTTCTCTAATGTGTCATAAAATAATTTTTTAACGTCCAGTACATGATAGCTTATCTTTTTCTAAAATTTTTTATTTGTTCTTTTTATATATCCATGACAGTAGAGTGTATTCTGACATATTATACAGACATGGAGTATAATTTATTCTAATTAGTATCCCATTCTTGTGGTTGTATATGATGTGATGTGAGTTTCACTGGTCATGTATTCATCTATGAACATAGGGAAGTTATATCCCATTCATTCTACTATCTTTCCTATTCCCATCTCCCATCCCTTCTCTCATAGCTTATCTTTTACAAGAGAAAAATTTTTATATCTTTTAGCTTAGACTGAAAATATAGTGACTGTTTTGTCCCTTCTCCTCTCTCCCTTGCTTTCAGTCTTGTTCTTTGTCCTCAAAAGCAATTTGCTGATTCAGTGATCTTTGGCTTCACAATACCTCGCTTCCTCTGTCATTCCATTTCCATTCACTTATTCAAAATAACAGATACTGAGTCATGATTGCACACAGGTCTGGGAATCATAAGACCTGGGTGAAAATTGCAGTTCTTCCCTCTGACTAACTTGTGTGATTCTCAGTTTTCTTATCTGTAAGAAAGGGATGATAATAGTCTTGAAAAGCTCTTTAAGCAATGTCTGGCTCATACTCAGCACTCAATAAATGTTGCTGCTGCTATTGTGCTGCAAAGGAATCTTATGAAGGTAAGTGTGACAACACGCGTAAAATTTTTAACATGGTGCCTGACAAAATGGTAAGCGCTTAATAAATAGTAGCTGTTGTTAGCATTATTTCCGTGTGAGGCCTAGGAAAAACATAGATGAATAAGTCACCCTTTCTACTCTTGGAGAACTAACCATGTAGTATTCACAGCTGCTAGATTAATCCAACCATACTTCAGAGTTCAGTTCACATGTGACCTTAACCACAAGGTTTTCCCTGATCCCCTCAGCTAAAAAGAATATTAACCTTTACTAAACCCCTATGATCACTTTACTACTCTGCATTTCTCTTATCAAACTTTAGCACATTGTACTTTTTATTTTTGTTTATGTGTCTTTACCCATTACTAAAAGAACACTAAATTTATTAATCTTTAAGTTGCCAACATGTGTATAAAGGGTTTCACACTCTTGTTCTTCCTTCCCTACACTTACTTTTAATTAAGTAATTTTTTTATTGTTACAGACTTCATTTTGATTCGTTGTACACAAATGGGGTACAACTTTTCATTTCTATGGTTGTGCATGATGTAGATTCATACCATTCATGTAATTATACATGTACATAGGGTGATGATGTCTGTCCCATTCCACCATTTTTCATACCCCTGTCCCCTCCTCCCTCTCATTTCCCTCTATGTAATCTAAGGTTCCTCTTTTTATTTATTTACTTTGCAATACTGGGGATGAAACCAGGGCCACATGCTTGGTAAGCAAGCTCCTTATCACTGAACCACATCTCCAGATCTCTTTCCATTTTTTATTCATCTTATTTCACTAAATATTTGAGGGTTCCTTGTTTCTGGTGGATGTTCAATAAAGCTTGGTTAAATGAATAAGTGGTGGAGTTAATCATTTGAAAATCAAGAAACATATTATTGTCTGTTATATATTTTTCAGAAAGAATAAAATTTAAGCCACTTTTTAGTGTAGGTTAAAAGTCATAAGAAGAAGTTTCTATTTCATTTTTGAGTCTGCTAAGTTCCACTTGGTAACTTTTTGGCGCCATCTTACAGCTATTTCAAGTGGGATTCTTTCATGGTGTACATATTTTTAAAATATTGTCATGCTGTGCCCAGGATAGTCACAGAACTTCCACAGCAAGTGCTCCTTGTTGAAATCCTGGGTTATTAATAATGACAAGTCATTTGGATACTTTAATTAGTGTCCAGCACTATTTCCATTAGTTAATATGTATTTTTAACATCACAGTGCCTAACGACAATTGTAGTGTAGATTTCCTTGGCCTTTGCAATTTCCCCACTGGAATATGCTCTCCTAAGTTTTTAGAGGTCTTGTTAAAAACTTAAGAGGAAAAATCCTGTAGATAAAGGTCCCATAGCTAATCAAAAAGAATTTTAATGCTGTGGTCAAACCTTTTTATTGGGGGGCGGGTACTGGGGATTGAACTCAGGGGCACTCAACCACTGAGCCACATCCCCAGCCATATCCAAATCTTTTTTTCTACCCCTTTTTAAATTTGTAGAGAGCATTTCATAAACTTTCTCCTACACTCTTACCCTTCCTGCACTACTTGCTCACTTGATTTTGAAAAAAGAGGTTCAGGGAAAGGAGATGTGATAGGGCCATCCAAAAGCCTCCTTATAGTCATCTAAATCATAACCAATCCCAGACACTACTAAATGATGTCCAAAAATTCAATTGTGGTAGTTTGTAACTTAAGTGAGTTCTACATTTTTAGTAACAGTATTGAAAATATATCCTTGCTGGGTGTGGTGGCGCACTCCTGTAATCCAAGCGACTTGGGAGGCTGAGTCAGGAGGATCACGAGTTCAAAGCCAGCCTCAGCAACTTAGCGAGGCCCTAAGCAACTCAGTGAGACCCTGTCTCTAAATAAAAATACAAAGTAGGGCTGGGGATGTGGCTCAGTGGCCGAGTGTCCCTGAGTTCAATCCCTGGTTCAAAAAAAAAAAAAATATATATATATATATATATATATATATATATATATATACATACATATATATACATATATATATATCCTTATATTCAAATATTAAAAATGTATCTACCTAGATAATTAGTAAAAACATTCATTGAGTAGTATGTGGGTTTTTTCTCTTTCGCTTACTGATGCATGCCCCAAAGTAGAAAACAAATTGCTGTGCAATAAACATTTTTTAGTAAAAGCATAAGTGAGTAAGTTGCATTTGCCTAAGATCTCACAGTCCCAAAACGCTGGAAGCACCACGGACTGTTTTTTAGTTGTTTTGAAGGAAGAGGTATCAAGTACCTGTTCTAGTTTTTATTAGGCAAATCCTATCAGGTGCTTATACTAATTTTCCATAACAATTCTGAGTATTTCTGAGAATTCATATGATAATCTGATGAAATCACCTTTTGCATTTGAATTTGTTAGGCCTAATTTCGCTTTATGTTTTCTCTACACACAATCTCCTCCTCTAAACTGTCTTCCTTCCCATTAAAACTTACCCACTTGGATACACTGGAGTCTGACCGACCCTGATTTAAAATGATTAGACTGCCTGAAAGGGGCCAGTGTTTTCATACATGGGTATTTTATTGTGTGTGACCCTAATTGTAAACTGTCCCATCTCCAGTTTTTGTTTTCTTTTGCAACAGAAACCTGAACTACTAGGAGCCTGAATTAGAGGGACAGGTGGACTGTCATCTCAGAAAGTGGCCTCTGAGTCTTGTCTCTGAGGATCTGTGCCCAGGATAGCATAACAGGGAGGGCATTCGGAGCTAGAGAAGGTCATGTTCTGCATGGACAGAAGCCCTCCTTTTGGACCTAGATCATGACCTGGCCTTTCAATTTGGCACAAATATGAAATTTTACTGACAAGTGCTATAGGGCATACATGATCTTCACTGACCTGACTTCTGCCTGTCTCCAGCCTCTTTTCCAGCCATTCTCTCCACACACGATGCACTGACATACTTTGAGATTCTTTGCTCTATACTCCCAAAGAAGTGAGGCATATGGTGAAGTGCCAGGGAGACATCAAGTGGGTAATGCAGACGTTCTGGAGCAGGAAGCCTCACAGGTGCCCTCACCATACCCAGTGATAGGGATGGGAACTGAAGTTTGGGGGGCTTGGATAAAAAACTCTCAAGTGCTGTCAGCCAGAATTAAATGCTTTCTCATTTACTCTCCTTTTGTACTTTTTTAAAGCTTACCACACTTTATGCTGTATTATCCTTAGTTGTGAACATGGATATATCTCCCAGGGGATCATAATATTCTTTGAAAATTTTTATGGTGCTGGAGATCAAATCCAGGGCCTCACACATGCTGTGCACACACTCTCCCACTGAGCTACAGTCCCAGCCCAGATCATAATCTTGAAGGAAAAGTTTATTTTCCCATCTTTCAACAATACTAGGATATAATCAAGCTGAATTCTTATTCTTTAATTAAAAAAGAAAAGATCATACACACTGCGGGACCTGAGAAGGTGTACATTTGAGACCTATTGAGGTTTCACCCTCCCTGTTGCTATCCTGCCTCTGCCCCCACTAATCTAAACCACACATACCACTGTAAAGGGATATATTAAAATATGATGAGATGGAGGCAAATAGCAGGGCACAGTGGCGCACGCCTGTAATCCCAGCGACTCAGGAGGCTGAGGCAGGAAGATCATGAGTTCAAAGCCAGCCTCAGCAACAGTGAGGTCCTAAGCAACTCAGTGAGACCCTGTCTCTAAATAAAATATAAAAAGGGAAGGGGGATGTGGCTCAGTGGTTAAGCACCCCTGGGTTCAATCCCTGGTACCAAGAAAAAAAGATAGAGGCAAATAGAGTTCTATATTCAGATTTAGCTCACAATTATTTAATGCTCTTTTGACTGATGAGGAGATGGAGACTCAAATAACTTTCAGTAGCTTGCCAAATGTCACACGATTACACAGCTAGTAAGTGCCTCTGCCAGGACTGAAATTCAAGCCCTCTGACACAAAGTCAAAATCCCTTTCCACAAACACTGAAACATTTAGGTGAACTTCTCTCACTCTCTGCTTTATAACTTGAATGAAACTCACTGTTTAATCAGGAATATTCTGTGTACTCCCAACCAGGCAAGACTAAATATTCTGAATACTTATGTATTATGGCTCATTTTCTGTATATATTTGTTTTCATGTATATGTATCTATGTGACTATTTATATTAATTTTGCATGTGTAAATTGCATTAATTTTGCATTAATTTTGCAATGTTTATATGCATGTGTATTCAGGTATTTAGAGTCCTTCTGTATTTTTAGGTGCAAACATTTATTGTTTTATTCATACACTTGTGTATTTCTTTATCTCACTTATAGGGTTATGAAGCTCTTTCCCTCAATGCTATTAGACGAGAGCACATCAGTTGATTATACTTTAATTTCCTATAGGATTTCTGAGGATTTCAGCTTAAAGTAGGTCTTGCATTTCAATGAAAAGACCTCAGCTCTTGAGCTTCTAGGGGAGAGGACAGAGATCAGCTGTGTGCAAAACTAAATTGCCAAGTTTCAGAAGCCTCAGCCACAAGAATAGGAAACAAGAAGAACTATCCAAGTTTCAAAAAGAATGATGAAAACAAGCTGAAGAGCTAGCAAGAAGTGCTCTAATGCCAGGAAAGAAGAAGGGACCTCAGAGGGTTCAAGAGCTATGGCTGGCTTGGAGGAGTAGTGGGCAGAACCCTGAGAAAGAGTCAATGTGAAGGAACCACCCTGAAAGTGATGTAGGAACAGTGGACATTTTTAAAAGGACTCAGGAAAAGTTCCCTAAAGACTGTGAAGCACTGATGAGTGAAGCCCAGGAACTGAAGGTAAACCTGAGAGAGGAAAACTGCCAAATAAATACCATGGAGGGGAGAATCAGCACAAATGAGAATCAAATTGAGCTTGAGTCTCAAAAGATAAAAATTTTAAGAAAATAACTCTTCATGGTGCAAAAAAAGGTGATGGATCTTGAAAATACATCAGGGCAGTATAATATTCATTTTTCTGGCATCCCAGAAGGTGCAGAAAATGAGAGTAACCTCAAAGCCATTATTAAGGAAATTATTGGAAAAAAAAACTTTCCAAAGCTAGACATAGATCTCAACTTATATATAGAATTTACAGATCACCACTCAAAAATACCTCTCAAACTAAAAATTGAAGGCACATAATTGTACAGTTCTTAAACTTGAAAGAAACAGAAATCATCCTGTGAACTGCTTGGAGAAAAAGAAGTGATTTTCTACACGATAATGATGGGCTGACACCTGACTGTGCATTAGCAATAGTGGAAGAGAAAACTAGTTGGAGAAAATTATCCAGTGGAAGTTCCTGGACCTAAAGCCCCAAGTGAACCATCCAACCAGGCTAACTTTCTAAATTGAAGATGAGAGCAGAGTCTTTGACAGTCAAGATTACTCTAAGGCATTTATCAATAAAACTCCCCAACTACTGGCTTTACCAAAAGCAGCTACAACTCAAGAAGGTGCTCCTGGAGATAAGTGACAAAACTCATTTATAAAGTCAAATTTGTTTCCTTTCTAGCTTTTATTTGTTTGCTTGCTTTTATGTTTTGGGGGGTGGGGACACTGGGGTTGAAACCAGGGTTGCTTAACCACTGAGCCACATCCCTGGCCCTTTTTATTTTTTATTTCAAGACAGGGTCTCACTAAATTGCTTAGGACTAAATTGCTGGTCTCAAGTTTGCAATTCTCTTGCCTTGGCCTCCCAAGTCACTGGGAATACAAATGTGTGCCACCATGCCCAGCATAAAGCCAATTTCTTGATAGAATGTAGTTCTTATTTTCATGATTAATTATGTTTTTGCCAGGGTGATTAGTGGAAAAGAAAGTAAAAATGTAATATTGTACCAACTTGTTATTGTTATGTGTGTGTACCCATATCTATGCACACACACATACGGTATATACATGTGTATATGTATATATATGCACTATATATGTGTGTGTAAGCATATATACATGTATATATACATAGTGCACAGGAAAGGAGAATAAGAAAAACCAAAGAGGAATGGGATCAGATGGGAAAGGATAATGAAAAAGAGGATGTGAATACAAGATAATTCAGGGTGGGTGAGACAGGGAGACATTGAAATACTATACATCAAATAAGAAATTAATAATTTTATTGTCAATCTAAATGCAATCAACTATATAATATTAACAGACTTGTTTGCTGAAAGTCATCCCCCACCCTATGTCAAGGCGCATGTGTCTTGTAGAAAATTTGACCATATTTTAGGGCTCCAAACAAACAGAACTCCAAGAGATGTATGTACATTGAAATGATTGCCTGGAAACTGTTATTTTTAGAAACAGATTGTAAACAGTGAGTTATGTTGCAGTGATGTGTTTTTAAATTGCTAATTTGTGTTGCTCTTGCAATTTAGACATCTCTCTTTAACTTTAATTATATAATTGGTTAATCATACAATAAATGGAATAAAAGAACCCAATTTTTGACTTCTAAACTTTCCTTTGGACAAGTGATTAAAAGTAAATACAAAAAGCCTAGTTGAGCATTCCTGAGTGGCATCCCCCTCCTTTTTCTCTCCCTATCCCCCATGAAAATGTCTACAATTTAAACACACTGGAGAAGTCAGACTCTGAAGCAGAACAAGGTTTTCCTAACACTGGCACTTGGAAGCATCCTGCCTGGGTCAGACCTGAACTGCTCCCAGAACCCTCTCTGAGTGCCCACCACAGGCAGTGAGGTTGAGCCTACCTGCCTTCCTTCTGGAGCCACCAACTTGACCCAGCACAGGAAAAGGGGGTAGGTAGTAAAACACTTTGTAGCCCACACTCAGAGTCCCCTACATTTTACAGGTCTATCTCTGAACCACCACCCACCCCCGCTCACCATGTACTCAGATGCCCACTGTTGTTCATATAAACAAAATGCATTTTGTGATGCTGGGGAAGATTGCAATTTGGGGCTGGTGGTCTACTAGTTGCCCTTGTTTGTAAATGGTATGTGAGCCAAACAGAACCCTATGGCTCTTCTGGATTGAAGCACAATAAAACTTCATTTTCTCTATGTACCCATTAACCTTAAGTTAGATTCACCTAGGTAATCACACTGTTCATTAGCTCTGTGACAGACACATAGAAGCCTGATCATGCGGGTCTCTAGCTAATACCTTATGGCTCACAATGAGTGTTTTGATTAAAGAAGTTTCAGTTCTGGTTCATTACTTGTGTGTGATTTATTCTAGGAAGCTTCCAGCATAGTCCTGAAAATACCCTCAGGGATAGCTTCTGCAAGTGACTTAGTGCCCCAAACTATGCCCTTCATAATTGAAATGCTTGACAAAGGATAAGTTGAAACCCAAGCTCTGTGGGTTGGCTGCAGAGTCCCTTTCTAGCTCTAAACGCCACACCTCCAAAGCCAAACCCCCATTGGGTTTCACTGTTGGAGCCTAACCTTTCAGATCGGTTCTCCTCACTGTTTCAGAATACCACTTGCTTAGTGGCACCTGAAAGCCCTTTTCATCTGCTCCATGCCTTCTGTCCAGTGTAGAAAAGGATGGTGGCTGTGACTGACTAGGACGTGGGGAGGGGGTGCTAAGATGCACTATCAACCTTTGAATGTACCAGAGGACATTCCAGAGATCTGACACATTCCTCAGGTGGCTTACCATCGCAATGAGATGGGGGCAGGGGTGCAAGAAGAGTAAAGCACAATGCTCATGACCATCTTGTTAGAGTGGGAAAATGATCAGGATTCTTGGGTAATTTGCAAATTATTCTGTGTGCTATAAAATTCGCTGTCCTAAAGCATAAAATTGGAAGAAAGTGGTTTGCTAGTAAATGTTTTAAAGAGGGTTCCTGGTTTGTAGCATCTGCTTCCTCTGTGGTGAAAATCCTCTGACCATGACCAGTTTCAAGCTACTTCTGTTATGTCACTGAATGCCAGGTTGTGATAAGATGCACACATTCACCTCTCCTGAGCCAGGGTTGGCAAGTTCCAGCACATTGCTGGGAGGAGGCCAGCTTTGCCCCGTGCTTCTCTTATTTAGGATACTACAAGACAGATTTAGGAGAATAAAAAACTTCATCATCTTACACTGGACTTGATTGGGGTGAAAGACTCTGCAAATCACTCGAACTTTGCTCCTTCCCCATCTTCCTTTGAGCTCGACCTTCTTTTGTTTTTGTTTTTGAGGGAGGAAGGGGTTTGGTGCCAGGGATTGAACTCAGGGGCACTTGACCACTGAGCCACATCCCCAGCCCTATTTTGTATTATATTTAGAGATGGGGTCTCAGGTTGGGGATATAGCTCATTTGGTAGAGTGCTTGCCTTGCAAGCACCAAGGCCCTGGGTTCAATCCCCAGCACGGGCGGGGGAGGAAACACAGGGTCTCACTGAGTTACTTAGTGTCTTGCTTTTGCTGAAGCTGGCTTTGAACTCCCCATCCTCCTGTCTCAGGCTCCAGGGCCACTGGGATTACAGGCATGCATCACTGAGCCCAGCAAGCACTACCTTCTTAAAGCTCTTCTTTCTAGTGCTTCTCTGCTCCCCAGCACAGTTTTATTAAATACTTAATTGCCCTTTTCTTTCATCTAAGCTGAGAGTCACTGGAGCTCGGAAATCCTGCCTAACACATCTGTTTAGTCTGATGTCTACACTCCACCACACTCCCTACCTCAACATATAAAGTATGTGCTCAATAAAATCAGATGTTTGATAGTTGGCTCATAATCTGTAAGAGGTGAATCTAAAGCTTTTGCAGGAGAACTTCCCTTCCAACCCCAGTGCTCAGAGTCTGAAGTGAGAAGGAATATGGTTCAGGAGTATTTTTCTCACCACCTCTAAGAAGGACAATGAGGGCAGGAGCTCTCATACCAGCCTGCGGGATCAAGGTAATACAGACAGTCAAAGGGGGCCTTGGCCATTAGGAACAATATTGGTCATTCTCAAACTATTGCCTGAAGGAAGAGTTGGGGAAAGCAGCTGACTCTAGAGTAATAAACGAGGAGAGAAGCCAGGGCTTCTGAGTGTGTGGCGTGTGCGTGTATGAAGGAGGAGAGAGAGAGAGAGAATTTTTTTTCAGAACCACAAACATGCTAGATCCCTGATGGAGGAAGAGCAGCAGAATCAATGTCAAGAACTATGTCTCTGCTGAGTCCTAACTCCAGACCCTGTTGGCCTCTACTCCTAGCTTTATAATACTGGGCCACTCAAGGTTTCTTCAGGGAGATTGGCCAAAGAATGTTTCTCTTTCTGCAGGCTGCAGAGTTCAAAACCTACGGAGGTAGCCTAGAGACGAAGTTTCTGGCATCTCAATTGCTAGCCATAGTTTGAATGAGGGGTTCCTATGAAGCCTGAATAATAAGTCTCTTCAAGACTCCATAATGTCCCAGAGCAAAAGGCGAGAGTGTGTGGTATTCTTACCCACACAGCCCAGGCAGGACCTTCTCAGGCTTCCACAGCCAGATGGAGGACTCCAAGCTCTAGATTCAGGCTGCTCTCCAAAAGTACAAGCTTGAGCCCAAGGACTTACAGAGAACGGGGGGACCTTCTACCATCTTCTTTCTAACATTATTAACAGTGCATTTGATTTTGCCTTTCTATTTTATGAAGCATTTTCATATCTGTTTTTTTCCCATTTGTTTTTAGTATGGTTGTATCATTCTAACTATCCAATGTAGAAGCAACATAGAGTAGTGATTCAGAATATGGGATTGGATGCACAGACCATTTCGATCTGAATCCTAGCTCTGCCACTTGCTAGCTCTTTGAGCCTTGAGAAATTTACTTAATGGTTCTATGTTTCAGTATGTTCGTCTGTAGAATGGAGCTGAAAATGATAGCTACTCTGTAATGTTGCTTTGGGAATTAAATGAGTTCAGATTTAAAGTACTATTATAGTGATTTCTATTTAAATAGTTTGAAAATCAATCATCATGGATGCTTCCACTCTGACAGATAGTAACTATCACTACTATGTTCCAAACAAATATCAAATTTGTCCAATTTTGCCTCCTCCATGTTTTGGAAACCCTTGCTCTTCCTTCCTTCTCTGCCAACATGGCCCTGGTTTAGACACATGGTCACAGCAAACTGTTGGCAGTTCTGCAGAAACATACTGTCATGCCTTTCTCGCTGGTCTTTCCTATTGCAGTCCTCTTGGACTCTCAAGGTGCCTCATTCTCTGGCTGCCTCCTACTCATTTTCTATTACCAGTTATCCTTAGACTGCAGACTCTTTAAGAGAAGGAACCATCATCCTCTCTGAACCGTCAGCATCCAGACTAATGCTGCTACAAAGAAAGAACCCAACAAATGTGTTGAATTAATGGCTGCTTGCTGTGGCCCAGGCCCTACTGCAGTGGTTTAGAGGGGAATTTTTATTCCATCCTACCCAAAATCCTGCATGGTAGTAAGTACAGTTATTATCTGCATTTTACAAACAAGCAAATGAACCTTGGAGAGGTTAAATAACTTGCCCAGAAATGCATACTTATATTCATATGGCTATATTCATATGGCTATTCTAATCAGTACACAATAATCTACAGTGCATAATGGTGTGTGCGAACTGAGAATGCCAGGAAGCCACAATTGGTATCACCTGATGCATGAAGATACAATGTTCAACTGGCACATTAAAAGAGCCCTACTTTATTTTTCACACAGTTTGCTGTTGAATCAAGGTATTTTTCAAAGCAGGAGCAGTTATTTATATTTAATTTTTTTACGGTACTGCTGGGGATTGAACCCAGGGCCTTGTACATGCTAGGCAAGAGCTCTGCCAACAGAGCTACAGCCCCAGCCCCAAATTAAGGTATTTTTCATTAGATAATCTGTAATCTTTTATGAAGGTTAAAAAAAGGCACATGCATATAAAGAAACATTTGACTATTGTTTAACTCGTAGGTCTGTGATGTGCATATTTCTTACCAATTGGTCTGTAAATCCATTGGACTTTAATCCTGTCACATACTATTTGTCAAGAACTTTTGGTTAGTGCCTCATCCATACACTATCACGTTAAAAAGTCTTTCATGCTCCACAATTTATGAAAGTTTGCTCTATGTCATCAAACTCATGTTGCTCTAAGGTAGTTGAGGAAGGTTTTGCAGATTAACAAAAACGTTGCTACTATTAGTAGCAGCAACAGCTACCATTTAGTAAGTACTTACTGTGCTGGACCTACTGTACTGTGAGTTTTACTTATGTTATCCCATTAAAGCCCTGTGAACTAGGTAGGCTCTCCTGTTTTATTTTAAAAATGGGGAAACTGGGACTCAGAGAATTTAACTCACTTGCTTGAGGTCACACAGCTATTGAGTGTGGAACCTGAACTGAAATCTAAATTCGTATGTCTCTAAAGCCTGGGCTTTTATCCCAAGATGGACTTTGAAGATTGTCCAAGTTACTTAACCCTCTCTGAGCTTCAGTTTCCTCATCTGTAAAACTGAGAGAAGAAACACATATCTTGTGGGGTTGTTGTGAAGACTAGAAATAAGTAGATGCTGAGGGGTCGGGTGCACATAGTAGGCATTTAAACCACGGTAGCGATGTGTATGAATCCATGGGGCTCTAAATCTGAGAGCCCTTTAATGGCAATGAGGAGCTGGCGAGGAGGATCTATAGCTCTGGCTGACTTAAGAGCTGGCCCTCTCCCCTCCAGGATATGGTGACCCAATGAGACTCTGAGCGACAGGCAGGGGGCAGGGGCCTGAGTTTGGCTTGGGCAACCTCTGCAGGGAGTCGGCAGAGAGGCGGGGAGTTGGGAGGGGCATAGAGATTCCGGTCGCCAGAGGACTGCAGGTGCTAGGCAGAGTTGGTGGAGGTGGGCTCCCGGAGCCGGCGAGGGAGGGGCGGAGGCTGGGGCGGGCCGGCAGCGGGCGGGGGAGAGGGGAGGCGGGGCTCGGAGCCTGAGAGGCTGTCCTTAGACAGCTCTTCTCATGCCGGGCAGTTTGCTGCATCTGGAGGAGCTCACTGGAGAATCTCCAACATCGGAGCGGGCCTTCAACTACCGTAAGTACCTGCAAATGAGCGCATAGTCCAGTGGCTGAAGATTAATTACTGGCCACCAGATCCTAAACAAAACCCCGAAAGAGTCTCCCTACTGTAATTAATTGGCGTAAATCAAATTGCTCCTCAGTTTGTCCCCCTACCCCCTTCATCCCTGCCTTTCTCCTTCCCTCCCCGGATCCCAGCCCTGCCTCGCTGAGAATCTCTGGGCACTGTAGATATCTTCCCTTTTCCTTCTCAGTCTTCCCTCCCAACCCTCAGCGGAGCATGCACCCGGCACCCCGCCGAGCCCAACCCCTTTGATTGCTGGAGCCCTCAAAGCTATGCAGGGGGCGAGCCATTAGAAATTTCGGGTATGTCACCCTCAAAAGCACTGCGGCGCTGCCTAAAGGGTGTGGAAAGTGTTTGGGGTGGAGTAGAAAGGGAGGGTAAAATGGTTAAACAGCCCAAGTTGGGGGTGGGGGTGGGGGTGAAAGGGCAAAAATGGGCGTGGCCAATTAACCTGAAGCTTAGGGCTGTTGCCACGTCCCTAAGCATAAGATTCATCATTTGGGTTCGATATAAATGATACAGTTTCCTTAGTGATTGAGGAATGGTCAGTCATGCTGAGAAGCCCAGCTTTCCTGAATCCACTCAAGTCCCCAGGAAGCAAAGACCCCGATTTGGGGGTCCATGTGTTAAGGCTGGAGCCTTAGATGGCATTTCCTGGGTAGAATCCCAGGTCGAACCTTTCCCTTGGTGGTAGAACCTGGCTTCCCCCAATAGATCCTGGCCCAGTGCCTCAGGGGAACAAAGCAACAGGGTGGCATCCAAGCCTTGGCCTGGCCCTAGAGAAGTGGGGACAAGAGGCTGTAGGAAGAGCATCTCCAGGGTCCTACACCATTTGGATGTCCCCTTTGTAAAGAAGGAAATAATAACCACCTTTTAACATAGAATGTCCACTATGTGCCTGGCACTGTATGTATATTCTCTACTCTAACACAATAGCAATGCTAGGTAGATATTCCATCATTTAACAGGTAAGAAAAGTTCAGAGAGGGTTAATTAAGCATCCATCAATACCAAGTGAGAAATGAAAAACGAAGCTTTGCCTTCTTGGGTCTCTCTCACAGTCCACCTGGTCTCTAGTCCAGATGTTTTGAAAAGGAATCTTCCCCTCTTCCTGTTCCTCCATCCTGCTCAATGTCAGCACTGGACCAGTTTGGGGCTGAGTTCCCAGGATTAGTTGGAGAAGCAAAATTAGTCCCTTTCTCTGTTTTGAGAGCCACCTTTACCCCACTCCAATAAGTTCTGATTAAACAGCTACAGACCACAGACTCTGAATAGAAATTTAGTGGAGGAAAATTAGCCTGAGTTTGTGGGGGTGGGGACACACCTTCCCTTGGCAAAGTTTACTCTGGGGAAAGGGAAGAGACACAGAAGCTTAGGGGTTCACCTTATGCAGGGCCCATAGTCCATAATGACATCTGGGAAAATCAGAAGGCCTCCTTGAACTCAAATATCCTTGGGGTATTTCCTGAAATTTCCAACACTTCCATTTTCCTTAGGGCAGTGACAAAAATTGCTTAGAAGTTTTGGGTGGCCAATGAATTGTTTACACCTTGTATTAATTGAGTGTAAGCAGCTTGATTCTCCTACTCAAAGTGGGAGTACTGAGCTTTGGGGGGTCAAAGATAAGAATGAGAAGGGAATGTCTTCATATGATGAGTTGGGAGGGTTGAGGGAGGATGAGAGGGAAGCATAGGCCTTGAAGTTAGACATGGATTTGAATTTTGGCTTGAATATTTAGTATGTTTTGACTTTGGGTGAATGACAGATCCTCATTTTCCTTATCAACAAAATGAGAATGGTAGTAATGCCTTTTTTGCTAAGTTGTTGGAGTGTGTGTGTGGATATGTGTGTCCCTGAACAAAGTATCTGAAAAGGTGACTATATCTTCCATCTCCCCCATCGGGTTTCTGCAGGCTTATATTAGGCCACTTTCTGGGCCCCTGAGATCCCAGTGACAAGTAGACATTTCAACGAAAAAGATATCTTAGATACCGGCAGAGGCCTTCAGTGGGGAGATGGGGAAGTGAAAAAATGGCAAGGATAGGATGAAGGAGGTGTCTTTGCAATATCCTGCATGCCTGTGAGGGAGTGGAATAAAGTGTTGTTGAGTGAACTCAGTGATTTATCCTAAACTTTGAAAAGCAGGGCAAGTCCCCTATGTAAAAACAGTTCTGCTTTTAGATCCCACTACGTGCTGAGGAGCAAAATCATTCAAGACTCAGGGTGCTAACCAGCACCAGAGGCTCCACAATCCTGGACAGACCAGGGGAGGGGGCCACCATGCTACGGACATTCGTCATCTTGCTCTTTTGCATTCGTGAGTACAAGGAAGGGGTGAGGGGCATAGGTACCCCTATGAGCATCTACCTTGGGGAGGGAGAGAAGAATATTGAGGTTGGAGGGAGAAGTGGGGACAGAGGGGCTCTACTTCACCATAATCTCTCTTTTCAGGGCTGAGTCTGGGTAAGACATCAATTGGTAAGTGAATCCCACCCCCTCAGGTCCCTTCTTTCCTATAGGATCTAAAGACATTGTCCTGCCTGCATGACCCTGAACATAATTGCCTTGAGATACCAAAGACAGATTGAGCTGCTTGGGAATCAGAGCCTCTCCCTTTGGAACTTGGTTTCCCACAGAAAAAAAATGAAGAGTTTTATCTCAGATGCAAAGGAAGCAGACTAGCACTGTACTCCCCAACTCATTTTGGTTTCCTTGAACAAATATCCTGGGGTCCCACATAAGCAAATACTCCTGCCCCCAAGGAAAGGCAAAAGGAGGGATCTGGGTTGGAGCTAATTTTGAGTTACACTGTGGGGTACTTTATGGAATGGAGAGGGCTGACTGCTCACATCTTTGTGATCTTTGGGAATGACAGGGATGGAATCACAACCGGAGCTGTGGATAGAGTCCAACTACCCCCAGGCACCTTGGGAGAACATCACACTTTGGTGCAGAAGTCCCTCTCGGATATCAAGCAAGTTCCTGCTGCTGAAGGATAAGACACAGATGACCTGGATCCGCCCTTCCTACAAGACCTTTCAAGTTTCGTTCTTCTTAGGTGCCCTTACAGAGTCCAATACAGGTCTTTACAGGTGCTGCTACTGGAAGGAGACAGGCTGGTCAAAGCCCAGTAAAGTTCTAGAGCTGGAAGCACCAGGTAAAAAGACAGAGATGCATACTCAAGAATAATCTCCAGCTCCTGGGATTCAGATTCTGATTTTCCAGGGCAGGGTTTGTTTAATTCATTCATTCACTTGTCTCAAATGCATGCAAACATGCATTCCACAGTTAGTAAATAAGTACCTACTCTGTATTAGGCAATGCATGGTGAGGATATAGACTCTGGAACATAAGTGGGGGAAGGAGAGGTAGCAAATAAACCTTATTTAGAGTTCTCCTCTGCTGCTCTTCAGGCAGGACTACCCTTGTTCTACCTAATTCCAGTTCATTCTTTCCTTTCAGGCCAGCTGCCTAAGCCCATCTTCTGGATCCAAGCTGAGACCCCCCCTCTTCCTGGATGCAATGTTAACATCCTCTGCCATGGCTGGCTGCAGGATTTGGTGTTCATGCTGTTTAAAGAGGGATACACAGAGCCGGTGGATTACCAAGTCCCAACCGGGACAATGGCCATATTCTCCATTGACAACATGACACCTGAGAATGAAGGGGTTTACATCTGCCGTACTCACATCCAGATGCTCCCCACTCTGTGGTCAGAGCCCAGCAACCCCCTGAAGCTGGTTGTAGCAGGTGGGTGTGGCCATGGCTGCTGGCATCTGACAATTGTTATCCCAGGGATCATGGCTGGTTGAGCCAGGGTTTCTGGTTTTACTTTCTTCAGTCAGTTCCTATACTGCAAGTTTCATGAGGTAGAGTTGTGTGACATTTTACTGAGATGCAATGTAAATTAGAATCACACATGCTGCAAGGCAGATGGATGGGAGCCAATTATTTGGCTAGTGAGTGTGCCCAGCCAACTGTCCAGAAGCTTTAGCTCATCATCTCTTTGTTGTTGAATATCATGCATTCGTTCATTTGTTCAGTATTTATTGAGCACCTAATGTGCCAGGCACTGCCACTGCAGTCTTACAAACTAATTTTTAAATCTAAATTTAAATTATAAACTGATTTTTAAATTTTAAATTCTTATTTGCAATTGTTATTTTTAAGTGTGGGAAATAGAACAGATTGCTAGTGTTGATGATTAAAAACAAACAAGACAAATGAAAAAACTGATAGATCACATTTTAGAAATGGCCTGATAAATTATTTTGGTCCCATATCAACAGAGCCAGTAGGGTGGCACCAAGCTCTAAACACAGAAGAGGGCTCCAAGTGTCTAAATGCCAGACACATATTCCAGCCCCAATGGCCTGGATGCTTCTATATGGAATTGGCCACTTTTGCTTTCATCCCCTCCATCAAGCTAAATAGACTGGGGAAAACTGTGGGTGCTACACAGAGTGCCCTGGACTTAGAAGTAATCATCCTGGTTCCTACTTCCACCTCTGACACTGCCTTCTTGTGTGATTTTGAGCAAGTCACTTCAGTTCTCTGTGCTTTGGTTTCCTCCACTCTAAAATGAGATAACGATATCTATCCAACCTATTGTATAATGCCTCTCTGTGCCTCAGTTTCCTAATCTGCAAAATTGGTATAAGAATAATGCCTACCTCACAGGGTTGTTGTGAGGATTTGCCAAAGTATAATATTTGTACAGTGCCTGGCATATAAGTTCTCAATAAATGGTAGATATTACCATTATATTATTAGTATAGCTTTTTATTGAGGATCAAAGAACAAAGGACTGTCTGTTTGAACTGTGTGTATGGATGTTTGTTGTACACAAGCCCTTCCCGCACAGATTCCACCAACACACACTTTTGCAGTTGCCTATTCACCAGAATCTTCCACTAGTATCCCCACTAGTTCATGTATTTTTGCTGGTAGGGACTGTGGCTTCTTAACCCTTGTACTCCTAGACCTATCTGATACCTGATACATCTTAAATGCTCCATGAGTACATGACAAGGCTGACCCTTGTAAGTGGGTGTACCTGGGATTGGGATGGGAGTAAGGAGTGGTATGGGAATGAAGTTTGACCTTGCTTTTGTAGTTCAGTCATCCTGGAGGAAGAATGCATGGAAATGGGGGTGGGACCCCGTTAACAGAGATTTTGTTGGGTTGCAGACTTATTGACTAAACCTTATCCACCTCCTCCAAACCCAAGTAGGAAGTAGGATCTTAAGTGAGCTTAATATGTTCAAAAGCTCTCCTTAATATTATTCTATATACATGCTCTACAAAGATGGAATCAAAGTCATTTTCAGAGGTTTGGTTTTGCAGGCGGTTGGAAGAGCTACATTTGTCATTTCAGGAACCTGAAGATACAGGGAATTATAACTGCAGATATTGCTCTAAGACACACACCTACACAAGATCAGAGCTCAGTGGAGCTGATAGTCTTGTGAGAGGGAAGGGGCATGGGTGAATCAAAGAAACTAGGAAAATAAAAATAGATGAGGGAAGAATCATCCTACCTCTAACTTCAGGGTCTCTTCCCTTTTTAGGACTCTACCCCAAACCATCTCTGACAGCCTATCCTGGGCCCATCATGGCACCTGGGGAAAGCCTGAATCTCAGGTGCCAAGGGCCAATCTATGGAATGACCTTTGCTTTAATGAAGCTTGAAGACTTGGAGAAGTCCTTTTACCATAAGAAGCCAATAAAAAATGAGGCACACTTCTTCTTCCGGTCCCTGAAGATCCACGATACTGGACATTACCTCTGTTTTTACTATGATGGGTCATACAGGGGTTCACTCCTTAGTGATATCCTGAAAATCTGGGTGACTGGTAAGAGAGGGGTGTGCTGTGGAACTTATGATAAGAGTTAAGGGTATAAAACTCCTTCTAGGCCCCCTGGAGAACCTAGTCATACAGCCAGGGCTAACAGTGGAGAAAGGAGCAGAATTTGTATAACTGGGCTTAGCCCAGGATTTGCCAAGGGTAGACTGGAGTTGGAGGGGGAAGTCAAACTGTATAGCTCTTTATATTTATATTTCGTCCTAGACACTTTCCCCAAGACCTGGCTACTTGCTCAGCCCAGTCCTGTGGTCCAAACTGGTCAGAATGTGAGCCTGCGCTGTCGAGGACGAGTGGATGGAGTGGGGCTTGCACTCTACAAGAAAGGAGAAGACAAACCTCTTCAGTTCTTGGATGCCACCAGCATCAATGACACCAAATCATTCTTCTTGAACAATGTGACCTATCGTGATAGTGGCATTTATAGCTGTCACTATCTTCTCCCCTGGAAGACCTCCATTAAGATGGCAACACACAACTCTGTGGAGCTTGTGGTTGTAGGCAAGTGCTAACAACTGTTTTATTACCAACCTATTTGTTTCAGTCATCATTACAGTGTTCTAAGAAAGAGCTAGTGGCCCTTAGCATTCTCTTGGAGCTATGAGCCAATGGTAAACACATTACAAGGGTGACGTAGAACTTTCTCCAAATCCTTTAGGGACCTTCTCTCCCAGGTTTGTTCCTCAAGCCCTAACCTCTCAGCATGACCCAGCCCCACTGTAACCCCAAGAAAAAGTATTGTCCTTCAGTCCCAAAGAAGCTTACAGGTATGACTTCTTCCTGATTGAAGATAGAAACCCTGAGTTCTAGAGCACCCAGGAGATAGCATAGGAATTCCAGTACATGGTCAAATTTTGAAGCCCCTGATCAAGTGGAAGTGGAAAGGGAGAGACTATCAAAATGCAGAGCTTATAAACATCTGGTGGGGGAGAGGGTATTGAGTTCAAGGTTACTTCTAACTGTCATCTCTGGATTGGTTTCAGATAAGCCCCCCAAACCTTCCTTGTCAGCTTGGCCCAGCACCGTGTTCAAGCTAGGCAAGGCCATCACCCTCCAGTGCCGAGTATCTCATCCAGTACTTGAATTTTCTCTGGAATGGGAAGAAAGAGCAACATTCCAAAAATTCTCAGCGGATGGCGACTTCATCATCACTAATGTTGAAGGGAAAGGCATAGGCACCTACAGTTGCAGCTATCGTATAGAGGCACACCCTAACATCTGGTCTCATCGCAGTGAGCCTCTGAAGCTGATGGGGCCAGCAGGTGAGAGGATAACTCATCACAGGAATGTCCCTTCATAGTTCTGGGATCGCAGAGCAGTGCCCAGAAAGATATGGGAAGGGGAATCAGGGACTTGGAAGTCAGGGCCCATGGATTTGGGCACCCTTCTCCTGGGGATGGTCTGAAAATCATTCCAAGGCAGAGAGCAGGAACTTTCAAAGTTCCCATGACAAAGAAGATCACTTCTTCCTTGCCTTCCCCACAGAAGCACTGTCAGTAATCAGTTCCCCATTCCCCATGAATGCATTCATGTACTTGTCCCTGTCCCCATCAAGGCCCCTGCTTCTGGTCTTCTCTGGCCACAGGCTTTCTCACCTGGAATTACGTTCTGAATGAAGCTATCAGGTTGTCCCTAATCATGCAGCTTGCCGCCTTGCTGTTGGTAGTACTGTGGATAAGGTGGAAGTGTCGGAGACTCAGAATCAGGTAACTGTCTGGTCCCAGACCCTATTTTCTGCCCCAGTGGAGTCCAAGCTCCCCCCGTCTCATGAATGAGTTACACCCTAGTTGAAAGAAACCACAGAGGCACACCCTATGAATCCCCCACTTTCTGGGTTTAGGAGGCAAGACCTTCTCACCCCAGCTGTTTCTCTTTCACCTCACAGAGGGGTCATCACCCAAGCCAGAGGGTGGAGAAATGCATAATTCTCAGAGGCTGGAGAAGCTATCAGAACCACATTCGCTGATCCCACCCCTTCTGAGAGTGACCAAATCCCCAAACTACCCTTCCCCTCATGCATGATTGATGTTTCTCCCTTTAACTTGGTCTGAACCTTTTCTCTTATAAGAAGCCATGCTGCCTGTCTCCCAGGTTATTGTCCACTCCCATCCCAACTCTTCACCCTTACCCCTAACTCTCAAGGGCTAGAGAGCCTTATGGCCCATCCTAGTTGCCTTAGAAACCTGTCTCTCTGCCACTCTGGCCTCCAAACACCTGTGCAGAGCATCCTGGGAATACAGTCTTAACCTGGATAGGCATCTGATGAGGCAATGGATGGAGCCAGGGAGTCAGACTGTTTCATCTGACCCACAAAATGACAAGCCAAACAGATTCTCCTGCTACTCCTTTTGATCCTTCGATGTCCTCTGGGCTATTCACCTCTCTCCTTGATCCCTGTGGCTTGTCTCTGGCTACTCCGCTTGAGAACGAGAAGAGAAATGACAGCTCCAGACCAGTGGGGGCCTCATCTCCTGAATGCTTTGCTCTCTTCCTCTTCCCTCTGCTTCTGGCTGTACTCCTCTGCTACTGTGATCATAGACCTTTGTGTGTCTGGGAGTATTCAATACACAATGGATGATGACTATGATTATGTGTGTCTGTGTTTTCCACTGGGATCTGAGGGGTAGAAAGTTTGGGCACCAAGAGGGGCGACACCAAAGGCTTCTGCAAAAACCACCACCCTTTGAGTTTTCCAAAAGTTTCAGTGAGGGTCCAGTTCTTCGCCTCAGATTCTATCCTGAGTCTCATGCACATTAAGATAACCTCCAGGCCAGGGGTTAGAAAAAATGTAGCTTCATGTGCCCCAACCCCAGCCCAGGACCATTGCATCAAAGAATGAGATCAGAAATCTGATTTCAGAGAAAGCAGCTCCAAAAGCATGTTTTCCTGATGGGGCTGGGGGCATCGGTGTTTTCTAAATAGAAACTGTCAAATGGATTTGGGCTTAATATCATGCAATTCTACAGGACCCATACCCCAAAGCTGCTGCACTCGTCATAATCTGGGAGGGGGGAGGGGAATCCCACTCTCTGACAAGCTTAGCTCAGCACTGACAGTCTTCTGGTAATTCATCACGGCTGCCTAGGCAACCCTTCCATAACAAAGGCAGGTGAGGCAGGTCAAGCTGAGGACCAATACTGCCATAATAACAACTGCTTCCAAACTTAAACTTGATGACGGAGAAATACTCAAGGTCTCTCCCTCCACCCCCACACCCACCACTCAGAGCTGCTGATCACACTGAGCTCCAGGGGTTCTGAGAACTAGAGGTACAAAAGCATTTTCCCATTTGACATCTCAATTCCAGCAACAGTCTGATCAGAGGCCATGGGGAGCTGACATATGATACAGGCTGGGGTGAGGGGAAGGGGCAGGGGGGGCATCTGGGTCATGAAAGAGCAAGGGGTTTGTAGGTGGCTAGGCCCTCCAAAAGAAAAGTCATCGATGTCAGAAAAGATTATATCCCATTATCCTGGCCATACCCAATCCCCATTGGGTAGTGAGCAAGCCAATGACATAAATTGCCGCCCCCTTCTCTCCGCCCTCCCCCTAATCCCAGCAACTCCTCTCATCTCTTTTCTGGTCTCGCTAGACAAGCCTGGTTGCTGGGAACAGCTCAAGGGGTCACCATGCTCTTCATAGTCACGGCCCTTCTCTGCTGTGGTGAGTACAAGGGGGTGGGGAAGGGGCCTGGGCAGAAGGCCGGGGTGAAGTCCTGTGGAGGAGGGGGCAGAGCCCTGGCAGCAGTTTCTTTTGCAGGACTGTGCAATGGGGTATTGACAGAAGAGACTGGTGAGTTTTTCCTGCTCCAGACTGGGACATTCCTCTCTGGAGATCCGAAATAACTACAGAGTGTCAGTGTCAGTGGCCAGGGAGTGACTGGTTGGGAGGGAAGGACAGCCAGGAAGGGGCACTTGCTAAAGCTGCTGGCAAAATTCAGCCTTCAACTCTGCCTTTCTGCCTGCAAAATTTCCCCTAAGCTTCTGCACTTTTCTGAGTCTCCGCTGACACATCAGATTCCCCTTTCCCCAGCACCTGAGGAAGGAAGGAAGGAGAGGATTTGGTTTGGGGTCGAAAGGGGAGGTGGGCAGTGTGATCTGGGCAGGGGGTTCAAGGGCAAGGAAAGGAGGGAGGGAGGATGGCTTCATTAACTCTGCTGTTTCTAGAAATAATCATGCCAACCCCTAAGCCTGAGCTGTGGGCAGAGACAAACTTCCCTCTGGCCCCGTGGAAGAACTTAACCCTCTGGTGCAGAAGCCCTTCTGGCTCAACTAAGGAGTTTGTGTTGCTGAAGGACGGGACCGGGTGGATTGCAACTCGCCCTGCCTCAGAGCAGGTCCGGGCTGCTTTCCCCCTTGGTGCCCTGACCCAGAGCCACACCGGGAGTTACCACTGTCATTCATGGGAGGAGATGGCTGTGTCAGAGCCCAGTGAGGCACTTGAACTGGTGGGAACAGGTAAGAAAAGGCAAGAGATCCCCCTGGAGTGATCCCCAGTGACCCTGGGTCTCTTGGGCTGCAGGGAGGAGAGGAGGGGCCCTGGGGTGGGGGAGGGGTGGAGAAGAGAATGAGAGGAGCCTGACAGGAAGAGCCCAGGGTCAGCCCAGGATGGATTTATTTTTTGCTGACAAAGTGACTTTGAGTGTCCTATCTGAGCACCTCCAAACTTCTGACTCCTTTTCCACTCCATTTTGGTTTCCAGACATCCTCCCCAAACCTGTCATTTCTGCTTCTCCCCCAATTCGGGGCCAGGAACTGCAAATTCGATGCAAAGGATGGCTGGCAGGCATGAGTTTTGCTCTGTATAAGGAGGGAGAGCAGGAACCTGTCCAGCAACTTGGTGCCGTTGGGAGAGAAGCCTTCTTTACAATCCAAAGAATGGAGGATAAAGACGAAGGCAATTATAGCTGCCGCACGCACACTGAAAAGCGCCCCTTTAAGTGGTCTGAGCCCAGTGAGCCCCTGGAGCTTGTCATAAAAGGTAGAACTGAAAAGGGTGTGTGAGGGAGGAGGGGGAGGCAAAGCCACTCCCCAGGGCAAACTTTGCTGCTGGTCCCAGGAGCCTGTGTCCAATCTTAGAGCTAGGCAGGCGTGGCGCTGGGAGTGCCAGGGCCTCTGGCTGCATGATATTAATAGCCATAATCGTTATTAATAGCTTGGGTTTGTGGAGGGTGATTTAATTTTTCTAATTATTTTCCCATCAATTATCTCATTTAACTGCAGAGCAAATCTTCAAGGGAGGTGGAGCAGGTACTATTTCTTCCTCTTATCCAAAGAGCAAACTGAGGCTCAGAGAATCAGCCAAGCCCCAGTGAAAATTCACCCTTTTCACTAGTGTCCATTGCTTGTCCTGTTGACAGTGAAGATTCATCTGGAGGCAATGAGGGACAGGGGTGATGGATCCCTTTGTAAGATTTGAGGGGGGTACTGGGGATTGAACCCCAGGGCACTTTCCCACTGAGCCATACCCCTAGCCCCTTATATATATATTTTTTAAAATTTTGAGATAGGGTCTTATTCAATTGCTTAAGGCCTTGCTAAGTTACTGAGTCTGGCCTCAAACTTGTCATCCTCCTGCCTCGACCTCCTGAGATTACAGATGTGCGCCAATGCACTGGCCTGTGTAAGATTTTTAAATGCACCTATTTCTGAATGAACACACTATAGAAAGCAGAGCAGCTTCCTAGAACCTATATATATTTTTTACTTATTTTGATTTTGTGTTGTGTGTGTGTTTTTCTTCTAGAAATGTACCCCAAGCCCTTCTTCAAGACATGGACCAGCCCTGTAGTCACCCCTGGTGCCCGAGTGACTTTCAACTGTTCCACCCCTCACCAGCACATGAGCTTTATTCTTTACAAAGATGGCAGCGAAATAGCAGCCAGTGACCGGTCTTGGGCAAATCCAGGGGCCAGTGAGGCTAACTTTCTGATCATTTCAGTGGGCATCGGTGATGGAGGGAACTACAGCTGCCGCTATTATGACTTTGCTATTTGGTCTGAGCCTAGCGATCCTGTGGAGCTCGTGGTGACAGGTTAGGAAGGGGGAAATCCTGGTGGAGGTGGTGCCCACCCTTGTATCAGTGAGGTGGAAGGGCGGCTGTCAGTGGGAGCGGAAGAAATGTTCCTTCTAAAAGATACTAAGTGCTTAGGACAGCGCCTGGCACATGGTGAACAGCCCATGTCGGACAGCTGCTCATGTTATTACAGGAAGAGACAACGGAGAGGGGAGAGGCAAGTAATTCACTTCTGAGGAAAGAAGTGAGGCAGATGGGGATGTTCAGTCCAAGAGCCAAGCTTAAGTTGCCCTATTTCTGAAATCTTTTTGTGGCTTGGCCTTGAGCATTAGGTTCAATGTCCACTTTTTCTTTAGCTGGACTTGTCAGAGATTGGTGGGCTGGATGGCCCTCAGAGAACAGAAGACCTTGAAATGTCAGCTGCACGTTAGGCAGCCATTACAAATGATAGTTTTCAAAGGCTGTTTAATGTCATAGGAAAGTGTTTACAATATAAAATTAAGTGAAAAATATCAGGCTACCCAACTCTGAAGACAGTGGAGTCCCAATTATGTAAATACTTATAGCTTCATGGACATGGGCATGTCTAGAAAAAATAAATGGAAAAATATATAAATAATTTTCTTTGAGTTGGTAGAATTGTGTTTTCTTCATTAGGTAACATTGTTTCTTATGATAGCACTATAAAAGCTATTTTCAGAGCACAGAGGGTGGGCTTCTCTCATGTGATCTCTTTAATTTCAGAATTCTACCCCAAACCCACTCTCCTGGCACAGCCAGGTCCTGTGGTGCTTCCCGGGAAGAATGTGACCCTGCGCTGCCAAGGGATTTTCCAGGGCATGAGGTTTGCCCTTTTGCAGGAGGGAACCCAGGCTCCCTTACAGTTCCAGAGTGCCTCTGGGAACTCAGCTGATTTCCTCCTCCACACTGTCAGCACAGAGGACTCTGGGAACTACAGCTGTATTTACTATGAGACAACCATGTCGAACAGGGGCTCATATCTCAGTATGCCCCTTATGATCTGGGTGACTGGTAAGGACAGACAAGATATGGGACTGGGATAGAGAGAATTAGAGCAGATGTTAAAGAGGGTAATCCCTCCTGAAAGGTTAGACTAAGGCTCGAGGGGAACAACTATATCCAGGAAGAAGATAAAGAGTTAATTCAGGGAGTGACAAGTTGCCATATTCACCACAATCCACCTTTATTCTCTTTCTAGACACATTCCCCAAACCATGGCTGTTTGCTGAGCCCAGTTCTGTGGTCTCCATGGGGCAGAATGTTACTCTCTGGTGCCAAGGGCCTGTCCGTGGAGTAGGGTACATTCTGCAAAAAGAAGTTGGACCCACTTCAATGCAGCTCTGGGGATCCACCAGTAACGATGGGGCATTTCCCATCACCAATATATCTGGTACTAGTCTCGGGCGTTACAGCTGCTGCTACCACCCTGACTGGACCAGCCCTATCAAGATACAGCCTAGCAACACCCTAGAACTCATAGTCACAGGTATGGGGTGGTGCTCTGGAACATTCATGGGAGTGTAAAAAGGAGGGAATAGATTGGTTCATGGGAGATGGTTTTCAAAAGTTTGAGGAAAGGAAAGCAATGGTCTTTCCTTTTTATCAGGGAATCCAGGGGTGATGCACTGGAAAGTGTCCCCTTATCTCTGACCAAGAGTTAATTTTTCCAGGTTTGCTCCCCAAACCCAGCCTATTAGTCCAGCCTGGTCCCATGGTGGCCCCTGGAGAAAATATGACTCTTCAATGTCAAGGGGAACTGCCAGACTCAACATTTGTCCTATTGAAGGAGGGGATGCAAGAGCCCTTAGAGCAACAGAGGCCAAACGGGTACAGGGCTGATTTCTGGATGCCAGTGGTGAGAGTCGAAGATTCTGGGATCTATAGCTGTGTTTATTATTTGGACTCTGCTCCTCTTGCCGCTTCAAATCACAGTGACTCCTTGGAGATCTGGGTGACTGGTAAGGTCCTGGAAACTCAAGTAAGCACTTAGAATGTGTAACTTTTAGCAGATCACAATCAGGGTCAGACTGGGTTTGGGACCACTTCTTTGAATTCTGTGTTCTTGTTGGTTGCAGATAAACCTCCTAAACCCTCTCTGGCAGCCTGGCCCAACACCGTGTTCCAGCTAGGGAAGGACATCACCCTTCAGTGTCGAGGCCCCCTGCCAGGTGTTGAATTTGTCCTAGAACAAGAAGGAGAGGAAGCACCTCAGCAGTTCTCAGAGGATGGTGATTTTATCATCAACAACATGGAAGGAAAAGGCATTGGGAACTATAGCTGCAGCTACCGCCTCCAAGCCTTCCCTAATATCTGGTCTGAACCTAGTGATCCCCTGGAGCTGGTGGGAGCAGCAGGTGAGTACCTAAGCCCTCTCTAAGGGTCTTGGCCTGACATACCTGGGATCCCAGGGACATCCCCTCTGGAGACAAACGAAATCAGGAGAGAGGAGGGACTTGGGAGTTGGAAACCTCAAGTGTGTCATCTTTCTCCTAAGGATGGTGATGTGATGGGACCTCAGGTTCAGTCAATGTTAGTGAGCGGGATTCTTTCAAGGTCTCTTACCCACCAGGAAAGGAGGGCTACCTTCTTCGGTGGCATATGCACCACCACTAACCACCCCTTCTGCCCACCCAATCTGCAGTTCTCATGTGACTCAGGAGGAGGCTAGAGTGAGGGGGCAGCAGGAGATCAAGGGGAGCATACACTTGCTAACCTCCATGGTCTTTGATTCTGTTCTTTTATACATACAGGGCCTGCTGCTCAAGAGTGTACTGTGGGTAACATTGTTCGAAGTAGCCTGATTGTGGTGGTTGTGGTAGCCTTGGGGGTGGTGCTAGCCATAGAGTGGAAAAAGTGGCCTCGACTACGAACCAGGTAAGTGCTCATCTCAGCCTCCTTCTGGATGCTGAGTGCTGCTGGACACACAGTGGTCCAAATACTCCTCCAGGATCTGAACTGCATCATGTGACCTGTTTTCAGGTCCATCATTCTGGATCTTCCCTTGCTCATGTCATTTTCTTTACATAGGGGCTCGGAGACAGATGGAAGAGATCAGACTATAGTCCTTGAAGAGTGTAACCAAGAAGGAGAACCAGGCACCACCACCAACTCTCCCTCCTCAACCTCTCAGGGAATCTCAGTGGAACTGCCAGTCCCAATATAATAATCTCCCTTACAAGAGCTTTCCTCTCCTCTCTTTTACCCTCAGAGACCTGGAAATCCTGCTGATTACCCTGAGAGTCAACCCCATCTCTTGCTCCTTAACCTCTAATCACCTGAACTGGGTGAAGGGGATTCTGGGAGTTGCAAGCTCCACCAGGATGAGATGTTTCCCAAAGAGAGGTTCCTTACCCCTATAACTCCTCACTGTACTGATTTACTGGTGCATGAAATTCTATTAAAATGTATTCTTCTGAATAAAGAGAGTATTCACTATTTAACTGCAACAATTATGACAATAGTCTTCTATTGTTATGTTGCTCACTTACAACTTAGCAGAAATGGTAAATTAGAGCTGATCTCCATGGCAGAATTAGAAGACACAGGGCTATACGTACAGAAAAAGGAGCAGAAAGATGGGTGGGGAAAGGGGGGCAGCTCCACAACTCAGTTTGGTTTGAGCTGTGGTCATTGAACAGAGTATCCTTCTGTCCTTCCACCCCATTAATGAAAGAATGAATGACCATATTCTGTCCAAGTTGAGCCTGAAGACAAACACTGAGGTTACATTGTTTTCACCATGTTAGAACACCTGCTTTTACACAGCAGGTTTGGCTCTCTGCAGAACTTTGAAACTGTTCTTTGTGATACTTAGTAGCAATCATAGAGTATAAATTAATTCCTAAAGACAGTCCTATTTCCCCAAAGGTATGGGCCTCTAGTGGTAGGAACTCAGGGAGTAAGGAAGCAGAGGACGTGTAGTTTGTTGTTTTGGGGGGGCTTGTTTTTTTGTGCAGGGGATTAAACCCAGATGGGCATAACCACTAAACCACATCCCCAGCCCTTTTTAAAATAGATATATTTATACATATATAAATATATATAATATAAAAATATATATAAATATATAAAAATACATTAAAAATATATATATTTTAAATTTAGAAACAGGGTCTCACTGAGTTGCTTAGGGCTTCACTAAGTTGCTGAGGCTCACCTTGAACTTTTGATCCTCCTACCTCGGTCGCCCAAGCTGCTGGGATTATAGGCATGCACCACCATACTGGACTGACATGTAGTTTGGAACAGGGGAACTCCTAATATTCCCTCCAGGACCCCAAATGGGAGCTGGCTGTAATTCTTGGACACTGACCTTTCTCTGGATCAGCATGTTCTTTGCCCCAGGGGTGGGAATTCAGTACACATTAGGTGGGTTGAACTGGGGTGGGAGGCTTACCTAGTTCCTTGAACCTTGTTCAAAACCTTAGAAGAATCTATGGGACCTAGAGGAGGTCATGACCCGTTCAAACATGACCCTAAAGTCCCTTGCCTCTCAGCACTGTTTAATTCTAAACAAACACTGTTCAATAGAACAATATGCAAGGGATCTGCACACAGTGAGTTATTTATCCCTGGTTACAATAAATTTTAAAAAGTAGCTCCTATATTCTTGCATTAGGAAGCTTATTTTCCCAGCAAGTTAATGAAAAAAAAAATGCATCCCATTTCCCTTAATCCTTACAGAATGAAACACTCCAAGTATTATAGACTAATTTGTATTAAGCTTTTTGGAATGTAGAAGTACAAAGTCCCACTCTGATTTCCTTTTGATGAGATTCTATTAGTCGCTTATACTAATTTCTTATAGCAGTTATAAAAATTGCATTTCAAAAGTGCTTTTACATTTGAATTTAGCCAGACCTAATTGTTGCTTTGTGCTGAACACCACTCTCTGCCCTCAAACTCTGCATCCCTAACCCTCAATCAAGCCGTACAATTTGAACACTGGAAGGAGGCCCGTCCTTGGTCCTTGGTTTTAGGATAAAAGTCCTTTGATCAGGTCGGATTTTTTTTTCTGATCTTTGGGTGTTTCAAAGTGTATATTGTCAAGGCTAGTGATAGGGCTGTGCAAGTTAGGAAGTGATCTCTTGATTGTTTTAGCTGTTCACTAAGGGAAAGAGAAATGGGACGAAACAATCGGAGATCTAAGGACTAAAATTCAGAGAACTCTCCCAGTCAGAAAAGCAGGATAAAGAAAAGACAAACATTACAGAAAAAGACACTTGTGAAATCCAGACGTTGAACCTGGGGTCTCTTGTGTCAAAGAGGGTCAAACAGAGATACTCAGGCAATCAGAGAAAAGTTTGATAAACCTTTCAGAGAGAAACAAATAGAAATATTGTAACACTGGAATGTTAGCTGGCTTTTTGAAAAGGCCACTCACATATACCTTTCTTTCACTTACAGAACCAAGTTCCACATGTATTAGAAGGAAACAAACAGTTTGTCAATTAACTGTGAAATACTTAAAGAGTGGCTTTGGGATTTAACTTCCTACTTGCTGTCAGAGCCATCTCAATGAATTAAGTGTCTATTTATAATGCAGATGTCGTCACAAACTATCTCAATGAATTAAATATCTATTTATAATGCAAACGTAGCTTGTTGCTGACAATTCTCCACATGGTATGTTTTTTCAACCTGGTTGCCATGGGAATCAGTCCCTTTACCCCTGGCTGGCCTCTAATCATCAGCCCAGCATCAGGTAATTTCTGGGAAATGGAATCTCAATTAAGGTGGAATGAACCTTTGAGAGGAGAATTTGTTTCCAGGACTCCAAAAAGAAAGATCAAAGGAAGACCTTTCCTACATTTAAGAAAACAAATGTAAATTTCCATGCCTTTGGCTCCAACATCTCAGAGCTATGAAGATTGTAAAAAGAGTGTGGCTCAATTCCCCATCCAGTACAGGATCTCCTTTATAGCCAAGCTATAGGTAGCCTCTTCTTGTATACCTCCAGGGACAGGGAGTTCATCGCTTCATGATCCTTGAAAATCTCAAATTGTTCTATTGATTCTTTATCTGCCTGCGTGTATTCCCTCCTTACTCACAGGCTCCAGTTTTGACACATGTTGCAACCCAGAGCAAATCTGCCTCTTATACATAATAGTCCTACGGAGTTTGGAAAGTGGAGATTTTCTTTCCATTAGATATCACACTGGTGCTATCAGAGTTTGGTCAACATTCATTTGCAAATGCATTTATATTGTCAATTGTCAATTATCCAGGTTCCCGAGATGGCAGAGTTCATGCCTACCTCACGCCTGCCAGATTCAACCAGAGTAGGAGTTTGTCCATTTTCTATGTTTATTCTACAAATATTTTTTTGGCTGCCTTCTCTATGGCAGACACTGTTGTGAGCACTAGATAGAGTTGTGAGTGAAATAAATGACAACCCTTGCCCTTCTAGTGTGGGAAACAGATAACCTAATTGTTTACAAAACATATGGAATGCATGTGGTAACAAATGCTATTTGGGAAAATAAAGCAAACAAGGGAGATACAGAGGTGCATTTGTGAGTAATTGTCACAATTTTTAAAGGGTGGTTGAGAAGACTCACTGAGAAAGTGACATTTGAGTTATGATTTAAAGGATGTGAAGGAACAAGTCGTGCAGTTATCTAGGCAAAGTGGGTTCTGGCCAGAAGTCACAGCAGGTGCAAAAGCCCTGAGACAGGAGAATGCCTGGCTGCTTTGTGGAGCTGCAAGTGGGCTGGCATGGCCTGGAGCAGAGTAAGCAAGGAGGAGAGTTAGAAGGACATGAAGTCTGAGAGGTAATGGGAACTGAGCCAAGAAAGACCTCGGAGGTCTTTGTAAGGACTTTGACTTACATGCTGAATGAAATAGGAAGCCACTGGAGTTATATTTAAATCTGGCCTTGCAGAATTCTCCGTGGAGAAAAAACAGACTGAGGCGTTAAGGGTGGAAACAGAGATGTGCTAGGAGGCGATTACAATAATCTTGGCAAGAGAAGCTGTGTGAGGCCAGGACAGTAGCCGAAAAAGCAATGAGAAATGGCAGGATTATTGCTATAATTTGAGGAAAGAGTCAACAGCATGCACTGACAGATTGGGTATAGGGTGTCTTCTGTAAACATTTCCAGTAGAAAAAAAAAAAGAACTGTTTCAAATATTTCTTTAGTGTTTCCCTCCCTGGATTATTTTCATCTTATCCTCATAAACAAGTTTTCCAATCCCTCCCAACCTTGGTCACCACTCCTGGATAGTGTGTCAATGAGTTTGTCATTGTCCATCCAGAAACACTGTAAGCAGGATACAGTCCCATATGTCTTTAGCAATCTGACCAGCATGGTATAGAGAACAATGAAATCATTACTTTGTGGGATCTGAACTCACCATTTCTACTAATGCCATCTAGAATTACATTAGTCCTTGGACAGCCAAATCACACTGTTGGCTCAGAGGAAGCTTGTGGTCAACTAAAACCCACAGCTCTTTTTCACACAAGCTCTTGCCAATTCAATCCTTCGTTGTCCTTTACTTGTGCAAGCGATGTGTTATTTTTCAATTGTGTTTTTAACAAAAATGTAAGACTTGGCATTTATTCTGTTAAGATTTGTCATATAGGTCCCAGCTTACAAAAGTCATATAGTACCACTTAGCCCATTTTTTATGTCACACCTATAGATAATATCTCATTTACTCCTAACAACAACCCTGTTTGAGACCCCTTGCGATTATCCCTATTTTACATGTGAGGAAACGGAGACTCCAAGTGGTTAAGTCCTGAGGCCAATCAGCTCCAAGACAAAGGCCCAGACAGAAGTAAACTTCAATTTTGCCTGCTTCCAAACTGGAACTTTCCCATACAAATCTCAGATACACAGTACTGGAACATAGTAGATATATAGTAAACATTTACTAAATTGATCACCTTCCCACCAGGTTCTTTTATTTATTTTTATGAAACAACACACATATTCAGTTAGTATTTGTTAGGCTCTGTTCAAGAGCTTTACATTTATTAATCCTTACAACCAATCTATGAGGTAGGTACTATCATTATTCACACTTCTTACAAAGGAGAAAAGGGAGGCACATAGAAGTTAAGCAAAATGCCTGGGTCACACAGCTAGCAAGTGTTAAGGACAGGATTTGGGCCCAGGCTGTCTGGCTCCAGAGTTTGTGTTTATAACCACTAAGCTATGCCGTGTCAGGTTTCTGTGAGCTCCTGACCTTGCACTCTCAAGGGAAGGAGGTGCCTTGGCCTAATTCACTGTCCACTGCTAAATACTGAACCTGCAGCCCTCCTGTGGAAATCCAGTCCAGTCCCCCTTCTTTACCATTTTCCTTCCATGTGTATGGAAACTGGTCACTAAGCTAAGAAGGAATACTTGTGCATGTCCCCAATTTCTCTTGATCTTTCCCCTTCTCTCACTGGATTTCATGCCACTCTTCTCTGCTATATATCAAATTCTTTCAACTTCCCTCCCCAAAAGAGGTAAATTGATTCTACAGCTGAGGAGGGAGCCAATGTAGTGAAATGGTGTCCATTCTGGAGAAATCCCTGAAAAGGAAACCCCATGACTGGTGGCAGCAGGTCTGGAGAAGAAAGATGTTCTAGAAACCACTTCCTGTCCCCAACAATGCACTTTTAGCCAGAACTATCATACCATGTGGTAAATTAACTCTACAGGATCCTGGCTTGAATCATGTTTTCAATTGGTTGTGGTAAAGATTTGTAGAATAATTCAAGCCATTCGCATGATCTACTGACCTATCAAGGTTGACTTTTGTGGTAAAAAATCCCTTGTTATTTCAGAAGGCCATCTTTGGCACCATATGAAAAAGGTCCATGAACCATCTACATGAACTGATAAGCTAGCAGAATGTACAGTAGGGGGCAGAATTAATTTTGAGCTCGAGATAAATCCTGTAAAAAGGGTGACCTGTTGCAGGAAACTTGCCAAAACTAGCCAAAATTCCCTTAATTTGTAGGATCATTTTTTAAGCCTTCATTCCACTTTGAGCCTAGCAGTCAGTCATGGCTAATTCATTGACTAACATCCTAAAGTTGGATTTGACCATCTTCATGCAGATACAGTTAAGGAACCAGACCTAGAAGTGAAAGAGCCATCAGAGATGATATTATGCATAAACTTTCTATAATATACCAAAAAAGTGCCTGATCAACCTCTGCTTGAACACTTCTAGAGGCAGGAGGTTTTACTAAATACCAAGAGTGGCTGCCCCTTCAATTATCAGGTTCCTGTAAATGACACCTTTTTAATGTTTTTTTTTGTTTTTTTTGTTTTTTTTTTACAGTGCTGGGGATTGAACCCAGGGCCTTGTGCTTATGAGGCAAGCACCCTACCAACTGAGCTACATTCCCAGCCTTTTTAATGTTTTGAGAGCCAGCTTCTTCCAGCTTTTATGCCAACTGGCCCACAGGAAATGTGCAATGCAACATTCTTCCTTAATAATTTTCTTTTCCAAGTAAAACATCTCGATTTTCTTCAAATAGTACAACCAGAGTAAAACTACATCTTAGAGATTCTCTGATGTACTTTGGATACAAAGAAACTATCACCTGCAATGTCATGGGCATTATGTTTGCATGAATATATCCCTGTGAATTCAATAGCATATTTAGTAACCTCACTATGTGCATACTAAGTGGGTTTATACGAGATTTGAAATTAACTGGAGTTAACCCCATGTCTTTTATTAAAAGTACTGCTAATTCTTGCCTTCACTCTGAGTTGATGCAGTTAATTTTGGAGCTGAAGGATACAACTTGGCATTTGCCCCATCTGCATCAGAGTAAGAACTGTGGGTTGTTGGTTTTTTTTTTATGTTAAGTTTTATAACTCTTTTTTCCTTTGGTAAATTACTGAATAGTTCAACCTTTCATTTCTGTAAAATGGATATAATTACTATTTTCATTTTGCAAGTTGTGAGGATCAAATAAAACACAATAGGTGAAGGTGTTCCATAACTAGAATGGTATCAAGTAAAAGGCCAGATAATGACAGTAAGCATTGTTATTCTCTGTTGTAGATGTACACAAATATCCCTCAAGCTTCGTCTTAGTCACACTTGGTCAACATCTCATCCATATCCAAGTGTCTTTCTGGGTTTACAATAATTCCTTAAATCCATATTTTTGTATATGACCATTTAACAAGTGAAACATTCAACTCTCCACACTATCAGCCAGCCCCATTTCTCTGTGTTCTCCAGGACATCACAAAAGTGTTTGTCCTGATCTTTGAAGCCCAGGTAAATGATTTTTGCAGCTTTGCCTTGTAAGCCCATCCAAAAGGAAATGAGCTTAGTCTGGCATGACTTGTTCTTAATGAACCCATGCTGGTTCTAGTGATTAGTAAATCTCTTTTTAAGGGCTCAGAAATCATCTTCCTAATAATCTATTCTAGAAGTTTGCTGGAGATCGACGTCAAACTCACCAGGCTAGCATTAGTAGATTCTCCTTGCTTTATGAGAAAAAAAATCATTGCTTTATTTAGTCTTTTGGCACCTTTCTCCTTATCTGCAAGTCCTTGAAGACTCCCAACAGAGATATTCAAACTTACAAGACAGACCAGAAAGAAACAGTATTAGATGATAAGCTGTCTACCCCTCTTCCTCAATTTTCTGAAATGGTAGAATTTATCTCAGACTTACATAGCTATTAACCCTGCAATTTGTGCTATAGGATTTTTATGCCATTTCGAGAAAACCCAGAATGCCAATTGGGCAGAACGTTTGACTATGCAAAAGTAATCTTTCTAAAGTACACTCTATGGAGCTCGTGCTTGTTCTAGAGTAGTTCCACTTCATATTTTCTATGCATGCAAGTCACCAAGGGACCCTGTTAGAAGGCAGAGTCTGATTCAGTAGGTCTGGGGCAGAGCCTGAGCCTCTGTATTTCTCATAAGATCCCAGGTGATGTTTATGGTGTCAGTACACAGACCATACTCTGTGGAACAAAGTTCTAGATTAATGAATGTAGAACCTTAGCTATACACCAGAATCCCCTGAAGAGCTTTTCAAAATCCCCATAACTGACTTCCCTACCAGAGTCAATAAATCAGAATCTCAGGAGTTGGGATTCAGAGATTCAATATATATATATACACACACATATATATATATATACATATATATACACACATGCATATATATATATATATATATATAATTTTTGGTACTGGGAATTGAACCCAGGTGTACTTAACCACTGATCCACGTCCCAAGCCCTTTTCGAAAAATTATTTTGAGATAGGGTCTAGCCAAGATACTCAGGTCCTCTCTATGTTGCTGAGGTTGGCTTTGAACTTCCAATTCTCCTGCCTCAGCCTCTTGAGTCACTAGGAATACTGTCATGAGCTACCATTCCCAGCAGAGATTCAGTATTCTTAAAGGTTCTTGTGTTATGTGCATGTACAACCAAGGTTAAGAACAGTCATCTAAAGCTAGTTAGCTTTCCTCTTTGGCTATTAGCCTCTCGTCAGGAGGACTGGAAAGCTATCCCTTGGCTCATGCAACTGAAGAAATGTAAGTTCCCACCTTCCTATTATAGGCTTGTGCTTAGAGAAGCCTTATTTTTCTTGGTAAAATATTGTTAACCAAGAGTATTGAAGTATTAAGCCTTAAGAGACTGTATTTCAATGTTGGTGATTTTTAGGGTTACTTTTGCTTTCCGACTGCTGCCTACTTCAATAATTGAGAGGCCAGAAAGGTGGCATGTGTGGGAGGAAGGTTGGTTAGAAATAGTTTTGGAGCAATAAAAACTCACTTTTTTTCCCCCAGTGAGTTATTTTCTATGACACAATCACTTGTACAATAATTTAGAAAGTGCTAAGGAAACAGACAGGTTGTAGTTTGGCTGGGACCTCTGCAGAGAACTCCACTTAGAGTAAACATCTTTCTTTTGATCAGTGTGCATATACATAAAATGGAATATGATTTATTGTCAAGCAAACTCTGTGTTTATTGATACTGGGTCAATAAAAGTGGAGACGGGCTAGCCCAGACAACTAAATGAATTTGAGACACAGAATATTAAACTTAGGTCTCAAAGACAAATCATTCAAAAGTAGGCTGTTCCATGAAGATTCCCTGACACAAAGCTTAAAGATCCACACCAGGAAAGAGTGAAACTACAACAGAGAGCATACGTTTGGATTGTACAGAACTCACCATTTCTTAGGAGAACAATCCTGATAGAAATGCTCTCCCTGGCAGTCAAGCAAAGGGAGGAAGCATATCAGTGTGCGGGTGGAGTATGTGAAGGGCAGCAGCTTGGCCGGCACCCCAGCTAGGGGCATACCAGAGGGAGAACAGCCAAGTGAGGCCAGGCTCAAAGAGGAACAAAGAGCAGACTGGATGGTGGCAGGTCTCAAAAAAGTTCTAGGCAAGATTCCTCCCTCAGCAGCAATTCTTGCTGGCGCCAGACCTAAAAATCCTTTGGGACAGCATGGAAAAGGGCCACTTTGAGGCTTGCTAATAGGGTCACCATTATTACACTACTGACCAGTCTACAACATTAGAGTCAACTTTCATTAAATCCCTGCTCTTTACACACTGGTCACACACAAGAAGACTTAAAAAGAGATGATCTGGTAAGAAGAATTCGTGATTCCTGAGTGCTTTTCAGCAAATGCCCTGCCAGATTTTCAGTGACTCATCCCTTCTGGAGAGCCTCAGGAAGACAAAAGAGAGATGAGACTTCATTTACCTTCCCCTCTTCAAAACCTAGCTCGCCTCTACTCCTTGCCCCTTTCAACCCTCACGCAGTTCTCCCAACAACAGTTCATTCCATCAGCCTGGCAGGCTCAGAGAGAGAGAAAAACACATTGTACAGTAGCGTGATCATAGATGACAATTATATATTATATATTTCAAAAAGGTAGGAGAGCCAGGCACGATAGCACATGTCCGTAATCCCAGCAGCTTGGGAGGCTGAGGTGGGAGGATCATGAGTTCAAAGCCAGCCTCAGCAACTTAGCATGGCCCCTAGCAATTTAGCAAGATCCTGTCTCTAAACAGTATAAAATAGGGCTGGGAATGTGGCTCAATGGTTAAGTGTCCCTGGGTTCAATCCCCAGTACAAAAAAAAAAAAAAATAGCTAGAAGAAAGGATTTGGAATGTTTATTAAAATTTTTTTTTGTACTTTTGGATGGACAGAATGCCTTTTTTTTGTTTATTTTTATGTGGTGCTAAGGATCCAACACAGTGCCTCAAACATGCTAGGCAAGTGCTCTACCACTGAGCCACAATCCCAGCCCCTTGGAATGTTTTTTTTTGGGGGGAAGGTGGGTACCGGGGATTAAACTCAGGGGAGTTCAATCACTGAGCCACATCCCCAGCCCTTTATTGTATTTTATTTAGAGACAGGGTCTCACTGAGTTGCTTAGGGCCTTGCTAAGTTGCTGAGGCTGGCTTTGAACTTGTGATCTTCCTGCCTCAGTTTCCTGAGTCACTGGGATTACAGGCCTGCGCCACTGCACCTGGCCTTTAGAATGCTTTTACAATGAAGAAATAATAAATGTTTAAGGAGATAGATAAGTTTAACCTGATTTATTTATTTATTTATTTATTTATTTATTTATTTATTTATTTATTTTTGCAGTGCTGGGGATTGAACCCAGGGCCTTGTGCTTGCAGAGCAAGCACTCTACCAACTGAGCTATATCCCCAGCCCAACCTAATTTAAATATTACACAGCATATCCATGTATCAAAATTTTTTATGTTTTTATGTATTAGTTAAAATTAAAAATAAAATAAAAATTAATTTGGAAAAAAGACCCCAAAACATCCCTTGTCGTACTTTTTTGTTCCAGATGTCACTTAGTCACCCTACTAAAGGACTAAATTCTGGGGGAAGTTGATAAAAAACTCCCAGAGATACTTCTTAGTATGCAAGCTGCTCACCATTCCCCTCTTTCTGCCATGGCCCTAGGCGTTGTTCAGAACTCTCCTGTAAACTGCACCCACTCATTTCCTTCCCAAAGGCTAATGCATGTTGAGACTTTTCTTTGTCTTTGTCTGACCAAAACATCTGCCACTGAGGCAACCTGGTACCTCAAGAGTCAGTTTTATGGTAGGGTAAAGAGCATGACCGTGGAGTGATGGTGCTCCAGAGCCCTGGGTCTGAATCTTCCACTTGGCCACTTACCAGCTGCATGATCTTGGAGAAGCCTTTAAAATTTACCAAAACTCAGTCTTTCCTTACATAAAAGTAAAGGAAAAAATAATAGTACCCAATCCTAAGGGCTGTTATGAGGGTTATTTCCAATATATGTAAAATGCCTAGTGTGCCATAGGTAATCAATAAATGGTAGCTTTATTTTTTTTCTACAGATTTTTAAAAACCATAGAGAAAACAACTAACGAGGTTTAAAAATGCTAATTGCAAACAAAAGTTGAAGGCTACAATGTCACAACAAATGTAAAAGGAAAATGTAAGAGAAAAATTATAAAAATCACAACCTGAGATAATCACCAAAGTATGAATAGAAATAACCTTGAGTTGTCTCTGCCCTAGGCTTGCTCAACTTCAAGGATTTTTTTTTCTTTATCTTTAAACTGAAGCCTGGAGTACAGATTAAAGTCCCTGGCCTAGGAGTCAGACAAGCTGTTGACCTTGCACAAATCTCTAAATTTCTCCCAGCCTCAGTATCCTCATCTGCAGGATGAGAATAATAGGAATACCCAATTCAGAGTACAGTACAGACGCTTAGTACGGTGTGAAGACAGAAAGTCTCATTATTTTATGCTCATATCTTAACATTTCTGAGTTTGTATTTCAGAGACACCATCCACATCTAAGGAATACTTTCACCTTCTCTTATCCCCAGGTCCTCGTATGCTTTCTGGGAAAACTTCAGCTGATATATTTCCACCTACCAGTACAGCTTAACTTACTTTCATCACTCTAGCAACGAAGAAAGGAGCAGAGGAAACAGATCCCCAAATGATAGCAGGCCCTCAGGCCTTGGCAAGTACGGGAAGGAGGGGAAGCAGAGATTGGCAAGCCTTTCACTGGTGCCTTCTCCGCCCCTCTTCTACACAGGCTGAAAGTAAGCAGGGCAACCTTGAAAGGCTGGCTAGGTGTGTCAGCTCTGCTGCTCCCTCCAGTGGCGGGGCCTGGAGAAGTCAGGAGGTAGAAAGAGGCTTTGGAGTGTAATTATAGGAGGGCTCACTTGAAAGGACAAGTATAATGTGAGAGAACACCGTAATAATAATCACAATAGGAATAATCATCTGCAAAGGTCTCATAGGGAAGAAGCAACAGTATTAAGAATAATAATATTTGGTGATCTTCTAGAAGAAGACAGAAAGTTCTGGGAGAACTTGTGGATAAGAATGGATAGTGATAATTTAGTTAATATGATCAAGGCCATAGAAATCCTTAGGGGGCTCATTGGAAGAGGGAATAATCATAATTATAAAAGCTAATAGTTATCAGTTGCTCCCTATACAGTATGCACTGTGCTAAGTGCTTAATATGTATTATTTCACACAACCTAGCAAGGGACTTGCAACTCAGAAAGAGTAAGTAATTCGCCCACAGTCACAGAGCTAGCAAGTGACCAGGCCAGTAGGAAAAGCCAAGTCCCAAATCTATGCAGTATCCCCTACCTGGTATTTTGGCAATGGGAGAAAACCAGAAGACCTAACTGGTTAGGACATTTGTTTGCCTCCCAGACCCTCAGCAACAAATGCCTGCAGGGTTCTGGGCACAATAGACTGGTTACCATGGGAGCCACCTGCTCTTCCTAGCCTCTTATTACCAGTCCTGGACCAGGGGGTTTCTGGAAAATAGAATCCTCCCTCACCTCCACTAGGGTGGCAGATTCCCCACTGAGTAGAACAGTCTGGTACCCAGACAACCAGGTGTGTCATCTTCTCATAAATGTGTGAATTGAGAGACATGAGGGAAATTCCTCCTCCCTAATTACTAATGCTTGAAATTGGACCTTTGGAACATTCTGTCCTTTATTAAAATGCAAATACCTGTTTTGATTCATTTACACCACAGTGTGAATCTTTTAGTTCATCATTTTCAAGAAAACTAGTCTCTGAGACTTTAGTCTAATGTAGTTAGCATTGCAGGCAAAGCACTTCATAATCTTCAGTCTCTGTTTCCATCTTCAATTGCTCCCACTCTCCATTTTAACATCCTTTGCCACATTCCAGCTCAAACCAATAAATTCTGTATGTATTGTTCTCTACCAGGAATAAGCCCCGCATCTCTCCTTTTCCCTTAATTCTTAGTCATCAATCAAAATTCAGTACAGATGCCACCTCCTTCCAGCAAATCTACGCCCACCTCAACCAGGACAGCTATACATGCTGGGCTTAGGTGACCATCCCTTGCACTGTTAGAGCAGTCTGTCATCTAGCTTTCTATTTGCATAACTATACATATACTATACACTTTATATATGCTACCCTTATAGTTACATGTATTATATTTCATTTATAAAATAATAATAATAGTAACAATAGTAGTGATAATAAATGCACGTGGTTAAAATATGCAGAGCACACAAGATTATGAAGTAAGAATAGAATGCCTCCATATCCCTCCCTCAGTTTTAATCCCAAAATGTAACTACATTAACAGTCTATTGTGTTTTTTCAGAATTGTTTAATGCATACACAAGAATATCTGCATATGCTTTGTTTTCACAGATAGGATCATACTGTTCTGCACTTAGTTTTTCACATTCCATATATCTTGAAGCTCTTCCTACATCAGTATACATATACATATTTTTCTAATCTGTTACATAATATACAAAAGGTGGATGTATCATAATTTACTTACCTTTCAAGAAGTCTGTCCTTTTTATCTTTCTGTTGTTTTGGTTTATTGTTGCCTTTCTTGCTTTGCTTTTAGAGACAGCATTGCAATGAGAACATCCCCTAACACATGTATATTTGGTTGTTCATATGAATATGGCCTTAGGATGAGTTCTTGGAATTGCAGGATTAAAGGGTATGGCCTTTTACAGTCTTGATAAATATGTCAAATTGCCCTCCAAAAATCTCGCTCCAATTTTTGCTCCAATTGACTGTGCAAGATAGTTCCTGTCTCACTATACTCTCAAGAGCACTATGCTTTATAAAACTCTCTCATATTATAGATCTGGTAGGGAGAAATTATATCTTGTTGTTTTGATTTCTCTTTAAATAATTATGTGCAAGTTTAAGGAGAATTTTTTACATTGAGCCTTATATTTCTCTTTCTGTTAAAATTCCTTATCCAATTTTCACTTGAGTCTTTTCCCTTCATGATTTTAAATGCTTTGGGTATATTTTAAAAATAGCCCATCATTATATATGTAACACATATTTCTTTCTTACTTTGTCATTTGTCTTGCTTATTTTATTTATTTATTTATTTATTTTTGTACTAGGGGTTGAACTCAGGTTTGCTTTACCACTGAGCTACATTCCCAACCCTTTCTATATTTTATTTTGGGACAGGGTCATGCTAAATTGCCTAAATCCTCACAAAGTTGCTGAGGCTGGCTTGGAACTTGCAATCCTCGTGCTTCAGTCTCCTGAATTACTGGGATTACAGGCATGTGCCACTGTACCCAGCTTGACTTGTTTATTTATTATTGCCATACAGAAATGAAAATGTTGGTGTAGTGCCATACAGAAATGAAAATATTTTGTAGTACAATGTGTCAATCTTTTCCTTGATTTTATTTGACTTTTGTAACACTCTCTGAGGAAGGTTGTCTTCATTGCAAGATTATACTAAAAAAAATCACTGTTTTCATATCGTTCCCTGTGGTTTTTCCTTTTTTAACATTTAAATTGTTAAGCAATTAATTTGGTGTTACGGATCAGGTAGAAATTCAGGTATTTTATTCAAGTAGGTAGCCAACTGTCCAATCACTTGATCCTTTTTAACATTTACTTGTCTATCCCAGTGAACTTTGAATTCCTCCAAGAAAAGAAGCATAGCTTATTAGTTATCATAACCTAATATCTAACACTGCTAAGAGCACTTGCCAAAGACAGGTAGAATGAATGCCAGAGACTGTTTCAACTTCCCCTGTTTGGTGAACAAAGGCAATTAATAGCCTATATGTGCCACATTTTGTTAAGTCTACTGCTAACCCAGTGGGAGTCTGTTCTCATTCAGCTGCTGCCTGGTACCTATAACCTCTTATCCAAGCTAGATGATTAAAAAGACCAGGTAGACATGAAGAGAGCCTAATTAAATACTGCAGGCTCATGATATAAAGAAATATAATAAATCTCCATCTGGCCAAGAAACCCCCTACTCCATAATTACTAGTGCTTGAAATTCTATCTTTAGGACTTTATATCCTTTATTAAAATGCAAATATCCTGTTGAGCTGGGTTACTTTATTTGTTCACATCACAGTGTGAATTTTTGTTATCTGACTTGATGCAAAACACGCACACAACAATAACAACAACATACACACGCAAGTCTATCAAAACAAGCTGTGAGAGGAAGGCCAGAAAGAAGTAAAGGTCGTGAGAGGGCACAAGAAGGATCACTGAGGAACAAGGGAGCAGGAAGGGTGCATGGAAAAGGTCATTTACAACTCGTGTTCTAACAACGGCACTTAAATGTACCAAGCTGCTTAATCACAAAATTCATCATCCCAATCACCTCTCCCTGAACCTCAGCAATCTAAACCTTCCAGACTCATTGGACATATTTATAGGAGACTCTTTAGATTAGAGAAGATCATATGAGTCAGTTAAGGGCTAATTTCTTTGAAGTGTTTCTGAGAACTTCAGCTTAAAAGAGCATTTGGATATTATCATTTTCCTTCAAAGAACCTAATAGTTACCTTCTCATTCTCTGTTGACCCCAAACTTAACATCCACCTGATTAAAAGTACTTTGGGGAAAGAAAGCGTAAAAGAAAAAGGTAAGAAGAACCCTGACTTGTTTCTGATTTGAGGTTATGAAATGTATATTGTCAAACTCTCTCTTTCCATTTTGCCTGGCTAAAAAGAAACCCAAAGTTTAAGGATCAAAAATTGGTGTGACAGGTAAACTTGTAAGTCTGCTCAGTGCCTGGGCTTGAGTGCTTTTGGGTTTGACGTCAATAAGCAATGGGGGTTAAGAAAGTCATTTTCCTGGTTTATTAGAATCTCTCTCTTTGGACCCAGGTCATACTTCACATGCCCTGGTCACTTCGGTCTGAGCTTCTTCCATCACAAGCTGTTTTTCATTTCCTAGTTTGTATGAAAAATTGACCATAAAAGTCTGTACATGAACCACTTGTTTATTGCTAATCTATCCCTGGAGTTGAGGGGAATGAAATAACTAATGGGCTCTGAAATTAAGGGACTGCCCTTATTAAAAGTGTAAATTCAATGGAAGGTGTCATATTTGAATTAATATCCATTCATATCTTAGCATGTATTAGTATTGTAATCTTCAATACAGAACCTCAGAGTTTATGAAAGAGCAAAGAAGAGCAAAAAAAAAAAAAAAAAAAAAAAAAAAGAATAGAAAGGGAGATAGGTCCCGGAACCTTTAGGTCTGGTGGGGTATGACCAGGTCTAAAAACATACAGAAACAAGAACTAGGGTAACAAAAGGAAAAATCTTCAATTTTCCTTAAATTCATCTGAAATCTGGTGCCAGACTGATTGCTGTAGTATTTCCAAATAATTGATTAACCCTAGGAGATGATGATGATGGTGATGATGATGATGGAGATACTAATGATATTACTAAGTTACGTTTACTGAGCATTTTCTTTGTGCTCACCACTGGATACATAGTAACTCATTTAAGCCTAACAGTATTTCTAAGGAAGGCATGACCATACTCTTAATTTTACAGAGGAGGAAATTGAGACTCAGCAAATAAGTAACCTGTGCAATATTACATGACTAATAAGTGAAGTCCCCTTCTGGTAAGTTGCAAACCAAGGCTGCCCCATGAAGGCCTCTTCTGAACCATCATGCTACTTAACAACAGGTTTGAATGGCTGCTGCATGTTATCTCTAGGCTGTTGGTCCACAGAAATCCCAAACATGAGCATAGTTCTAAGTCACAGTTCAGTTTTCTGTATCTTGCTCTCCCTGTGTGGGTCCTTCAGATCCTTTAGGGGCCACTTCTGTGTCCTACCTTGCCACCTCCCTTCTTGGGAGATCAATGCAGATCAAGCAAGAGAAGGTAAGGATACAGCTCTGACACGTCAAGCACTTTCCTAGGTACCTTCACATTTGTTCTTCTCTTTTAACATAGAGACCTTTGAGGTAAAGATTATCAGCCCCATCTGACAGATTGGCAAACTGTGACTGAAACAGGTTAACAATGACCTAAGACAACTCACAATTTGGACATGGGTCTGTCTGACTCCAGAGTTTGAGAGGACTTATGAGAAGAATAATGTATACTTTCAGGAATATTTGTGTAGTAAGAGGAACTTCTATTTTTCCAAAGGACTCAATATGATAGGATAATGTTGGAAACCTCTGGTAAAAGGAATAGGCAGATGAAACAAATGCTTAAGATAAGAGAACTCATCTTGACTGAAGCAGGTGTTGGTTCATTAACCCTCTCCTCCCCACTCTTTCCCGACAAAATGCACAAAAATAACACTGGCTAAGATAGCCCCTGTCCCTAGCCTATTCTTTCCCTCCTGGGATTACTCTGAAAAAACATGACAGAAATACAAAGGTCAGGCTCTAGCTTGGCTCCATTTTTTTTTTCTGGCTTGGTCTGCCCTTTCGATAAAGGCAGAGAGTTCAACATACATTACAAAAGTGAAATAAGTAGTGTGGAGTTTGTCCAGACCCTCAAATTGAGGCGAAGATATTTGGGAAGAAATAATGAGTTCTGGAAATGTCCTATTGGTCCAAGGCCAATAGGGACTCATAGCACCCCACTCCATCCAGTCATGGAAGCTGCCATAAAATGATGCCCTTTCCTTTGTCTACCTAACATTGATGAGTCATTAAGTTCTTTATTTCTAATTTCAATAAATTAAAATGAGGACTCAGACTTTCTAACATAGAAAATTATATTTATCCCATCACTTAATGAAAAATGCATCATTGAAGCCTTGCAGTACCTAAGCACTCAGAGCACTGTAGATTAATTTTATTAAGTTGTTTTGCCTTTAGGATACTAAGCATCCACTCTTAGTTTTATTAGATGAAAACCCATCAGGCACATATGTTAATTTTATACCGAATCTGAAATTTTTAGCTGCAAATCACCTCTCCCTTTGTTTGTAATGAAGCAACTGTGATGCTGCAAAACGCTCTCTCCCCATCTCCACCAAACTCCATGACAAGTACTACTTCCAATATGACCTGACCTCATTAAAATATCCTTTGTCTTGGGCTGGGGCTGTGGTTCAGTGGTAGAGTGCTTGCCTCATGTGAGGCACTGGGTTCAATCCTCAGCACCACATACAAATAAATAAAATAAAGGTCCATTGACAACTAAAAATACTTAAAAAATCCTGTCTTCACATATTGAAGTCCTATCTGATTTTGACTGTAACTTTTCAGATGTGAAGAAAGGTGAATTTTTAAGACCTGTATATTTACAAGTTTTAGTTTTAAAATTACCTCTTTTATTCCTTGTAACTAGAAGTTCCAAACATAGGCTACTTATATCAGTGTTCTGTGAATATAATCAGCCTATCAAATTGTCCAAGAATTTGCTATACTCTTCACTGTACCTATTCAAGTGTTTGGTACATTCTTCATTGTACCTATTCAAGTGTTTAACCTAGAATAATTCCCTTTGAGCCCAGGGCATTCCTCAAAATCATCTCATGGGTTGTTAAATTTTGTTGGCAATTCATAGTTGGCATGAAGCACTTCTTTGTCAGTCATTTCTATATTGGAGGTGTTTTGTTAATACTGAGAGAGTGTGACTATACCTGACCTATTCCTATAGATGGTGACAAAAGGTAAACTAGGATTATGTACCTGATTTCCCCTCAAGTGGCAAATTCCCATGAAAGAAAGAAAAGATATATATTTGAAATTAATAAATCCATGATAGAAATTGAAAATAAGAAGCATATTTCTGTATCATATTTATTTTATTTGTTCTAATTAGTTATACATGACAGTAGAATGCACTTTGATACATCATACATAGATGGAGCATTACTTTCTCATTCTTCTGGTTGTACATGATGTAGAATTGCACTGGTCATGTAATCATATATATGCACATAGGATAATAATGTCCAATTCATTCTACTATCCTTCCTACCCCCAGACCCCCTCCTCTCACTTCACTCTCCTCTACATAAAGTAACTCTATTCTCCCTAGCGCCCCCTTATTAGCACCTGAATATCAGAGAAAACATTCAGTCTTTGGGTTTTTGGTATTGGTTTATTTCACTTAGCATGATATTCTCCAGCTGCATCTATTTACTGGCAAATGCCATAATTTCATTCTTCTTTAAGGCTGAGTAATATTCTATCACGTATGTATATACCACATTTTCTTTATCCATTCATCTATTGAAGGGCACCTAGGTTGGTTCCATAGTTTAGCTATTGTGAGTTGAGCTGCTATAAATATTGATGTGGTTGTGTCACTGTAGTATGCTGATTTTAATTCCTTTGGATATAAACCAAGGAGTGGGATAGCTAGATCAAATGGTGGTTCCATTCCCAATTTTCTGAGAAATCTCCATACTGCTTTCCATAATGGTTGCACCAATTTGCAGTCCTACCAGCAATGTATGAGCGTACCTTTGTCCCCCACATCCTCACCAACATTTGTTGTTGCTTGTACTCTTGATAATTGCCACTCTTAGTGGGGTGAGATGAAATTTTTAGAAATCCTTTTGAGTCACATTGTAATGAGAATAAGATCAATGAAGAAATTTCACAAACTAAAATATATGCAGTAAAGAATGATTGAATAAGGGAAGTATGACATCACATGATCTCCAAGCACCGAGACAGGAGATGCAGGTAGTATATGGAAGCCATGGGAAGAACCATGTCTTGTTACGGTATGCCATTTTGAGCGGTTGAGTGGTTTTAAACCTTAACTATCTTTTCCCTAACTGTGTCAGGTAGCAGGTAACATAAACATATTCCTCGTGCTACAACAATTATTATAAATGCCTGGACTGGAAAAACTAGTCAGGGACCCTTTGGCCACACCCAGGATAAACAGGAAACCTCAAAGTCCAGCAGATAAAGTATAACAACCTTCACTCAGTAGCTGCCTTGTCCTTTCTCAAACTCTTGATGAATGTGCAGGCCGTGAAAAAGAGAAAAGACATCTACACGAAAATAAAGATCTCAGAACTCAAGGTGAGTATAAACCAGAAGTCTACCAACACTTAGGAGAAACCAGCACCACAAAATGGAGCGCCAAACTCACGAATAAGGACTAATGACCAAAGAAACTCAGTAAACAGGAGTTAAAGAAAAACAAAGAAAGTTGAAGGGTAAATTGATCAAATAATGAATAATAGTATAAAAAATTTCTCAAAGTTGAGTATAGATAAAAATCTTCAAATAAAACCACACACCAATCATTGGGAAAGATGACATAATAAAAAGATATCCAATGTTCCCAACACAAAGAGATGAAAAATGTCTGAGGTAATAGATATGCCAATTACCCCGATTGATCATTGCTCATTGTATTTATGTATTAAAATGCTAAAAATATACTCATAAATATGTGCAATTGCTATGTGTCAGTTAAAAAGAAAAAGATACTTAAAATGATATCCAGGCCTCAGGCATCTCATGGTGAAATTTCATAAAACTACATCTGAAAATTTCCAAAGCAAGAAGAAGGCTTCCTACATAGAAATAAAAACTAAGTTAGTGTTAGACTGCTTATCAGCAATATTCAATGTCAGGAAATAGAAATGGATTAGCTTTAAATTTATGAGAAAAAAACACTGGAAGCAAGAATGCTATACTGAGAAAGACTAAAGTTTAAGTTGGAGGGGGTGAGGGCTATTGCAAAAAGATTTTTTTTTCAAACATCCAAAGAGTAATATCACCAACTGTGGTCTATCTTTGAATGAACTACTGGAGGAGTATATTCTAACAAAATGAAAAATGAATCCAAAAGTCTAATTTAGAATAAGATAAACAATGGTGAGCAAAGAAACAGGTCTAAGTTACCTAAATAATATTATTGTAAATAAATAACAATACTGAACTAAATCTCACATGATCTCAACATAGCAAATTATGGAGTTTAGAAGAAAAAAGAAAAGATAGCAAAATACTGCTGTGGTTGCTGTCTTTTTCAGGATAAGGATATAGATAATCATAAATTCTAGAAATGTATAGAGAATGTTAGGCTAAGTTTTAAGAAATCAAAGATATCTTATATGAATTATAAAAATCTGCTAGAGGGCTGGGGTTGTAGCTCAGTGGTAGAGTGTTTGCTTAGCATGTGTAGGGCACTGGGTTTGATTCTCAGCACCACATAAAAATAAATAAATAAAATAAAGGTGTTGTGTCCATCTAGGGCTAAAAATTACATTTAAAAAAATCTACTAGAGAACAACAAGTAAAATGCAGAAACACTACCAATCTCATAAATATCTAGGAAGGGAAAAAGATAACAAGAATCATAGTAATAGAAAAGGTAAAGTAAAATGGCAAAGATAATCACAAACATCAATAATCATATTAAATCAAAAAGTATTCAATTCCCAAATTTAAAGACAGATAGTAAAACCAGAGAAACAACAGCTGTAATCCACTTGTGTACAATGAATCAAACTAAAAAAAGAAAACTTTAAAAAAAAATAAAAGACAGATAACTGGGCTGGGGATATAGTTCAGTTGATAGAGTGCTTGCCTTGCAAGCACAAGGCCCTGGGTTCAATCCCCAGTACCACAAGAAAAAAAAAGACAGATAATCTCAGACTGGACAAATAAACAAAATCTAACCACATCCTGTTTAAAAGGGACACACTTTAAACAAAAATTTGTAAATAAATGAATTGAGAAACATACATGAAGAAAATACCAACAAAAATAAAGTTGGTGTAGCAATACTAACATCAGAAAAAATAAAACAATGACAAAAATTAAAAGGGACAAAAGGGGTATTTCATACTGGGAAAATCCATTTAGAGAATGTACCAATCATTAGATTATTCATAAAACACTACTATAGGAGCTGGCGTTGTGACTCAGGGGCAGAGCACTTGCCTAGTGTGTGTGAGGCACTGGGTTCAATTCTCAGGACCATATATACATAAATGAATAAAAATAAAGGTCCACCAACAACTAAAAACCCCCACCATTTTGAAATAAATATGGATAGAGAAAACAAGATGAAATTGGCAATCTACACCATCAAGGGGGAAATTTAAAGTTCTTTGAACTGGATTAAAAAAAAAACACCAAAACTAAAATTGAAAACTGTTTAGAAATGAACAAGAGTGAAAACACTGTATAGCAAAACTATGGAGTGTGGCCAAAATGACACTCAAAAAAAAAATCCAACCTAAATAGATGTATTAGAAAACTCAAAATGTTAAAGAAAGAACAAGGTTAACTCAGAGAAAGTAAAAGTGAATAGAAATATAAAAGCATAAATTAAAGAATTTTTGATAAGTACAAAACAAAATAAAGAAGGGGGTAATACTGATCCAGAAAACCTAGAAAGATTTATTTGGAAAGATTACTAAAATAGATAAAACTTTTTGGAAGTCTAGGCAAATATAAAGAAGAAGGTATAAATAAACAATTTTTTTGGAACAACAGCTAAAATAGCCATGTTTAAGGAAGATATTTAATGGTGAATTACATTCAATTACATAGAATTTTATGACCTTAAAATTTTGAAAATCAATAATTATTTTCTAGGAAAATATTAATTTCTGAAACTGACTCAAGTAGAGGTAAAAGATCTGAACTGATCAATAATCAGGAAAGTAGTCATGGATTTAGAAAGAGACATAGAGCCTAAAAGTTTAGATAAACAAGGTTTATCACATCCTCAAAGAACAAATTACTCTCACTCTCTATGAAATATTTGGGAGCACTGAGAAAGAAGGCAATATTCTCCACTCATTTTGCAAGTCTAGCATAATTTTAGACCAAAACATTTTACAAACATAGCAGGCAAAAAACTATGGGACCAATCTTACTTATGAAGACAGATGCAGAATACTAAATAGAATATTAGCAATTCAAATCCGGCAGTGTATTAAAAGAAAAATACACCATGAGTCATGACCAATAAGGCTTTTCCTGTGAAATAAATATATGGCTTAATATTAGGCCACTTATTAATGAAATTCACTTCATTAACAGATTGAAAGATAAAAAAATTACATAATCACCTCAATAAATGCCCAAATTATCTCATGAAACTCAATATTCTCAACATTGGCACACACCATTCTAGCAGATCTTATCTTAGTATTAATAAAATATTACTGTTCTCATTCAGCAAATTGAGCTTACAGTTGAAACACTTATTTCTCATGTTCTCTTCTTTGTTGATTGCACCTCATTGACTATTTGAATCTGGTACTTATGGTTATTTAATCTTAAGGATTTTCATTCATGTCATTTCTCTAATGTTCTGTTTGTTTTTATTGTTTTGGTGTCTAGCTTCTATCTTAGAGTTTATTTGCTATATCCACTAAAGTTTTATTAGCATTTCTTCTGTGGTTCCTCTGAGAACTTACATACAATTCAAGCATGTTTACATCCATACAACTGTAAAAGTGCCAGGCGTGGTGGCGCATGCTTGTAATCCCAGCGGCTTGGGAGGCTGAGGCAGGAGGATCGTGGGTTCAAAGCCAGCCTCAGCAAGGGCAACGTGCTAAGCAACTCAGTGAGACCCTGTCTCTAAATAAAATTCAAAAAAGGGCTGGGGATGTGGCTCAGTGGCCTAGTGCCCATGAGTTCAATCCCTGGTTCAAAAAAACAAAAACAAAAACAAAACAAAACAAAAAACCTGTAAATGTTTTGATTAACTTAACACCTAAGTGCATATAGTAATGAATGCATAGAGTCATGCTAAAAAAAGTCACTTCTTAAAACAGTCTGTGTCAGTGTTAATATACTCATAACCACTGAATAAATAGAAATTCATTATTAGCTGGAGTGGTCCTGTGAAATTTTAGGTTCAGCTAAATCTTCTGGAGTATATCTAAGCATTTATATTGACCTAAAACAGGTTAATAATGAAAATTTTAGGTAAAGTCAGAAGACAATGAAAAATCCTTAATTTATGAAAGGTATCTAGCATAAACATTAAGCAAACATCACATTTAAAGATTATTCAGAAGAATTCCCCTGAAAGTTAGAAACAAAAAGGATGCCCATTATCTTTGCTTTTATTCAACATTGTACTAGAAATCAAAGCCAATTCAATGATCCGAAAAATAAGAAATACAAATTTTAGAAAGGAAGGGACAGAAATACTGCTGTTTACCTTGAAAGACCAAATAAGTGAAAACTTACTAGATCTCAGTGAGAAAAAGCCTTGGTTTCTCTTTAATCCCTGGTGCCAAACACAGTGTCTGGCACATTGTGGGAACTCAAGTAAAATTTGCTTAATGACTGAAATAAATAAAGCAAATGATTAGAAAATGTGAAAGGAAAAATATCTCATTCACAATAGGAAAAATAATGAAACACATAGGAGGAAACATATAAAACATTAAAACTCCAATAGGCCTGATAAGACAAACTTGAAAGAAAATTTGAAACTTTACTGAAGATCCTAAAAGAAGAATGAATAAATCAAGGGACTTGTAATATTCCTAAATGGGATGAATCTCTGTTATAGAAGGACAATTTTGGAAATGAAAGCAAAAGAAGATTTAGTTTATTAGATATCAAAATATGTTAGAAATCTATAATTATTCAGACAGTGTATTATTGATAAAAAATGGTCAAAAAGATCAATGAAAGAGAACATAGGGCTCTAAATCAGATACGTGTAAACAAATGGAAATTTAATATATGATTAATAAAGAAGCATGTCAAATCAGTGGGGAGAGTATGAACTCTTTAATAAAAGTAAGGATACTGTTATTAGAAAAACTGTGTATATATGATCCATATGTGTGTATAACATGCATAAGTATTACATGTTTACATATATGCATGTACATTAAGACAGTCAGACACAGATCATACCTCACAGTATAAACAAAAACAATTTCATACAGATTAAAGAGCAAAATCATTAATTTATTAGAAGAGAATATAGCAGAAACAATTTAAGTGAAGAGAAAGACTTTTTTTCCACATTTTGTTGGTGCAGTATAGTTCTACATAACGATGGGATTTGTTGTTATATATTCATGTATGCACACCATATAACAATATAGTTTGGTTAATATCGCTCCACAGCACTTCCCCGCTCCTTCTCCCACACTTTCCTCTACTGCTTTCCCTTTGATTTTCATGAGATCCCTGCTCCCCCACCTTTCTTTTCCTTTTTTCTCTCTAGCTTCCATATATGAGAGAAAACACAGGACCCTTGACCTTCTATGTTTGGCTTGTTTCAATTAACATAAGGGTCTCTAGTTCCATCCATTTGCCTGAAAATAACATAATTTCATTTTTGAAGAGAAAGACTTTTTAAAAAGAAAAACTCAAAACTCAGAAATCATAAAGAGAAACTTGAATCAACTTGACAGGATCAGTGATTTTTAATTTCTGTACAACATTACCACAAGCAAAGATAAGAAATGAGATTGTATTCTCATTGCATGTTTTCAATAACATAAATACAATTTGAATGTGATTTACAGCTATCAATATTTGCATTTATATGAATATAAAAGGCTATTTTTATATAAATATCCCAAATGTAAACACTGTATTGGAATCAATGGGCAAAGGATATGAATGAGAAACTTATCAACAAAAAGGGAAAGTAAATGGACAATAACCATAGTAGAAAATGTTTAGCCTCACAAGTAACCAAAGATACCTTTTTCTTTTTCTATTAAATACTGTATTTTTGCTTCTATTTTTATTGGTTCATAATAATCATACATAACAGTAGGATTCATTTTGACATGATTATAAATGCATGGGATATAATTTGCTCCAATTCAGTCCCTAGTACTTGCTCTTGCCCTTCTCTCCCTCCCTCCCCATTTCCTTTCCTCTATTCTATTGATGTATTTATTTACTTTTTTAAAAATTAGTATCTTGTGGATATACATAAAGGTGAGTTTCACTGTGCTATATTTGTATATGTACACTGGGAAACTAATTCAAGTTCATTTCACTGTTTTTCCCTTATTTCATTCCTCCTCCCTCCCCCACATCTCAAAGATAGCTTTTTCATCTGTAAGACTGGCAAATGACAATCTCTGACCACATCAGGTGTTGATAAGCTTGTAATAAAACTGCCAACGGGTGTGTAAACTGGTATAAGCAGTTTAGAGAGCAATTTTACAGTATTTAATAAAACTGAAATATTAAAACCTACCAATTTTAAATGAAAGAATATATCCTCCAGAAACCCTTCCACATGCATACAAGGAGATCCCAAGGTTATCTTTGCAGACTTAAAACTATGATTATTTGTAAACAACTTAAATATTTATCAGTGGAAAAATAGCTAAACAAATTATGGTTTTCACATACTAGGCAGCAGTCAAAAAGAATAAGATAGATTTATATGTACTGACGTGAAAATATCCCCAAGACATGCTGTTGAATGGAGAAAAATCAACTTGCAGAAAAACATACAGTTTGGTATCATTCATTTTTAAAACAACCCCCTCAAAACTACAAATACCTTTATGTCTACAGACATGAAACAATTGTCTGGAAAATTACATTGCAAACATAATTTCTACCTTGCAAAAGATATGAAATAGGGATTGAAGGGGGATTGAGTAATTTCTTAACATTTTTATAATGAAGAATGATCTACATATTACTTGTGCAATTTACAGAAATAAATTTTAAAAAGAATAAAAACAATAAAATATGACAAAAAGGACAGGCAGTCACTCCTTTGTAACTTTCATATTTTATAAATGAGAAAACAGCTCAAGAGAAACTGAGTGACTGTCTCAAAGTCACACAGTTAATTAGTAGCAGAACTGGAATTAGAGTCCAGGCCCTGGTCTCCCAGGCCAGGGAACGCCACATAGGTAGTCATCCCCATTATTACCTAGAATTCCACTTGTTCTATTCAACAATAGAAGTCATTTTGTGATGTTACCAGCATTGCCATTTGGGGATTATTAGACGAGTACCTTCTTTGTAAATGCTATATAAGCCAAACAGAACCTTTTGGCCCCTGTAGAATGGAACACAACAAAACATCATTTTCTCCAACCACCTATTAACCTTAAGACAAATTACCTTCGTAATCACAATACTGGATATTTTCTCTGTGACGTGCATGGGGAAAACAATTCACAATAGACCTCATCTAATACCTCATGGTACTGAATGGTTACCTTTATTAAATATGTCTCTGTTAGGACTTTAGTGTTTTATTTATCTCCAAAGTCTCTGTACAATTCTGAAAATATTTTTGTTTATACTTTCTGAAAACTTCTTTAGCTCCTGAAACTTGGTCTTTAATAATTGAAATACCAGATAAAGGATAAAGGATCTATTCTTTGAATCAACATTCGGACTCTCTACAACATGACCTCAGACAACTATTGCAGGAGTTCTTTATTCTCCTCAATAATTCTTGCTTCTGGATACACTAGACTGGGATAATTGGTGTCTCTGGGACACATTTTGCCCATTCTTACCCCTAGAACTTTGTTCGAGCTTGAGTTTCTCTCCAACTTGGAGTGTATACCTCATCCATCCATCCATTTCCACTCAAGGACATCCAGGGTGCTGGTTTAAAAAAAATAAAGAGCAGGTTCTGGATCAAGATTGAAGTTCAAATTCCTCTTATGTTTTCTGTGTGATCTTAAGCAATTTATTTGAAGAGTTTCAGTTTCTTCATGTTTAAAATGGTAATAATACTTGTGCTATATGGAGGTTTTGAGGATAAATAACTCCCTCACCCAGTCTCTGAAATATGGCAAGTCATTGTTACCACCACTTCTCTTTCAGCAATCACCCTACTATCCTTTTATCCTCAAATATGTGCAAGAACATATGAATTTACCTACACATGTGAGCTGACATATGAACTTGCCTGCCCACAGAGATCATACATGGGGAGAGGCCACGTGAATTTTCATCTTAACGACCAACCAGAATCAAGTCAATTGTCACCCAAATTGCCATGATACTATCTTCCCTATCTTCATATCACATATTCAGTTCTCAACCCCACTCAAATGGACTAGATGTGTTAACTGGCTGACTGCAAAGGAGTAATAGATGAATTGAGCCAATAGCACTTCTGGAAGTGTGTGTTGCGGGGGTTCACAAATGTCACTTCAAGCAGCTGTGCTAGAGTTAGGACTTAATAGGGAAGAGAAAGAGTCCCATCTATCAGCAAATATTTCCCCGGGATCAAATTGACTCTTTTAAAAAATATTTTGTTTTAGCTGTAGGTGGACACAATACCTTTATTTTATTTATATGTGGTGCTGAGGATTGAACCCAGGGCTTCACACATGCTAGGTGAATGCTCTACTAGCACTGAGTCACAACCCCAGCCCTCAAATTAACTCTTGCCAGAAATGTTCCCATTAAAATTTTTATTCTACAAGACCTAGAATTCAGGGTCTTGTGCATGAGTTTCTGAAGTAGATTGATTGTGGGCATGGACATTTAAAAGAGGGGCTTCTATCTCCAAATTGAGTGGCTGGTCTTTACTAAAATGCAAATAACTTACCAAGGGAATAGCACTTAGTTGTTTTTATCCATTCACACCACAGTGTGAATTTCTATATCTGGTCTGTTCTAAGAAAAACAACCAGAGAAAACAAGCTTCCAAAGATTAGAGAAATGAAAAGGTCACTGTGATGCACATGAGTGCCCCACCCCTAGAGAGGAGGACACAGGAAGAGAGTTGTGTAGAGGACAGCACTTACAGATCATGTTCTGATGCAGGGACATTTATTTAGAAAGCAGGTTAATTTTAAAAAAGCATCTCACTTACTTCTTTATGTACCAAAGCAATCTAAGCCCTCTAGACTCATTGGATACATTTGTATAAGACTATTTCTGTTAGACAGGATTACATTAGTTGGTTGTGGGCTAATTTCCTAGAATATTTCCGAGAAATTCAATAGGAAAGAGCATTTGAGCATTATATTTTTCTTGAAAGGCTCCAATTGATGATTCATATGATAAACATACCTTCCTGTCTCCCACCAAAAACAACAACCCCACTTTCAAAATAAAATACTGACTTTGAGTATTTGCTATTCAGAGGAACCCAGAGAAGGAAACAGCCATGGGGGTGGGTGATAGTGAGGATAATTGGAAGCCAGGAAATGTTGATTCCTACAAAGATAAACCTTCACATCTGGTGTCATTCCTCACTCTGCTCAAAGTTTTCCTAATATGAATCAGTCCATAGGCCTATTTATTGTTGCTCTCACTATATGACATTGTCAACTGACTACTGAAGTCTCTGATTCTTCAGAAGACCATAGGCTGCAGCAAAGTAGGGACTATGCCCTCCTCATCAATGGATCTTCAACTATTTGCATAGTGCCTGGTACTTAAGAGATTCTCAATGAAGTTGAACAAATGAATGAACAAATGAGCGGGTAAACAAAGGAATGAATGAGAATCTAGGTGCAAGACTGGAAAGACCTCCAGCTCAGGTCATCCAAAGCCTAGGTGGGAATGGCATATTCTCCTATACAAGACTGAGCATGAATTACTTGCCATTGCCTTAAGTAACAAGAGATTAGAGGCCCTAAGGTAAAGTGGTACTGCGAACCCCAGGCCCCTAGGGTTCTAGTGATGAAATACAATGAGTCTTCAGAGATCCCACTCTGTTGCTGCCTTCAGGAGCCAACAGTAAATCTGTTCCTGGGTATATGTGGTCTTCAAACCCTCACGCTTTCTTAGTGGAGTGAAATAAGAAGCAGATTTGAAGTCAGAAGTTTAGTATTCAAATTCTGATTCTGTCACTTATGAACTGTAATCTCTTGGGTAAGTCACTTGAATCTGTGAGTTTCATCATCAATGGAACGGGAATGATTCAAAAGTTTACTCCACTGGGCTGTTTTGCAGATTCAGTGGATCAGCATAAGTGAAAGCAGACAGTAGGAATGTAGAAAATGTTACACCCTATCCCCTATTCTTGTCCTTCATTGATACTGTTGGCCTAGATTAAGAATCCCTTAGGGCCTCAGAGAGTCCAGGGGCAGACAAACAGACGTTTCATCAAATCTGACATCTTAGAGGTCAACAAAGGCCTTGAGAGCATGTGTGGGAGGAGGAGAGGGGCAGATAGGAGCAGGCAGTGGAACCATGGAAAAGCGAAAATAGCTAGGGAAAGAAAACAGTAGACCTTTTAATACTTCTGAGGGGAGGGAGAAGAGGGGAGAGAAATCTTGGCAAAGCAGAGGTTGTAGTATATGAATGATCAAAGGAAGCTAGAAAAGTCTAGAGTAAGAACAGTATTCCTTGGTTTTGATTTATACCCTGAACCCCTGGTGGCTCCCATGAAGTAAGACCTTAAAACTCCTAAATGGGAGTGAGCAGAAAGCTTTGCCACCTATACACCTATACATTCTGCCACACCTCCCTCAGCACAAGCACTGATTCCCTCAATCACAACCAGACAAGAATGGTTGGTTATAGGAGTTCAAGGAGCTTTGGGCATGGCAATGCACACCCATAATCACAGCAACTTGGGAGGCCAAAGCAGGAGGATCACAAGTTTGAGGCTAGCCTCAGCAATTTAGCGAGGCCCTTAGCAACTTAGTGAGACCCTGTCTCAAAAAAAAAAAAAAAAAAAAGAAGTACTGGGGGTGTGGCTCAGTGACAAAGCATCCCTGGGTTCAATCCCCAGTGTAGATAGATCGATAGATAGATAGATA
>JAJEJO010000162.1:418710-474135 GCA_020662805.1 Glaucomys volans
AAAAAAAAAAAAAAAAAGAAGTACTGGGGGTGTGGCTCAGTGACAAAGCATCCCTGGGTTCAATCCCCAGTGTAGATAGATCGATAGATAGATAGATAGATAGATAGATAGATAGATAGATAGATAGATAATGTTCCAGGAGGAGAGGGCATATTTGTGAGGAGAAAAGCAAGGTCTGGGCTTACTAGATCCATTTGATATCCACACCCACAGTGGCCCTAAGCAGCTTGCTGGAATGTCCAGAGATATCCCGCTTCCTTCCAGTACCATCTCCCTTCACAGAGGGTTGGAGAGAGAGAAGTAACTGAATGGAGGAGTGATTCTCTGGCTCCAAAGGATTGGAACAGTACCTCAGATCACAGCACAACTCTAAATGTACCCCTACATAACCTACTCCCCTAAGCATACTATCATATCCCTAGAAGACAAAGTTCTAATATATCTTCCCCTTAGAATCTCATATTCCTTCTCAAAGCTTCCCCTTCAGAGGCCTCCTTTGGGTCTGAGATAGCCAAATGGTTGCCATGGGAACCTGCCCCTCATTTGCCTCTAATCACCTGTTCTAGAGGGATAAAGCTTCAACTCCCATTTCTATTAGATGAGATCACATCAATCAGTTATACTAATTTCCTATAGTGTTTCTGAGAATTTTGGCTGGAAATAGCTTTTATGTTTTGTTAAAAGAAGTCAGTTGTTGATCCATGGATTGCATACCACCACCACCCCTGCCTGTCCCTGTAAAAACCTGTTTTAATACACTCAAGTCCAGTCAGATGGTGATTATAAAAGTTCAGCCCTCTAAAGTGGGTTTAATCCATTAGATGTCAAAGTTGAAACTTCTATATTATCAAATTTCCAGTGGCTTTTTAAAATAGAAGCTCGAAAAGCAACATCTCTAATTCATATTACAGGTGAGCTATTAGCACATAAAGTTTCAAAGTCCTACCCATGTAACACTGGGTTCTGGTCCCTGTGTGTCACATCACACAGCATTGTATGCAAGGAAAAGTACATTTTCCCAATGTCTTAGATTTTGTCTGAAAGGGAAACCCACAGCTTTTCTTTTTTGCTGCCTCTCTGCACTTTTCTCACTTACTACTGGGAGCTGAAGTTCTTACGACTAGAACTATGAAGATAGACTTCTGACCAGAGATTTGGTCTGAGCTGCAAATCACAGCCTCTCCCTGGGATGACTCTCAACTCTCTAGTCCAATTCACCTTGGCTCTATGATGGACTGCCCACAGTACTTCTTCCTGCTTCTGTGCCCACCCATCCCTTCTTTCCTTACCCAATCACAGTACTGCATAATGCAAAGCAGTGGCAGTTAGGAGGCCATTCTGCTCCCCCACCCCCACCTTTCTGTGCTTCCCCACACAAAGCCTTGTGCCTAACACAAAACCTCTTGTAGAAGCTTAATACATACAGACAATAAAGCAGGCACATTTGCATTTTCAATTCGGGGAGAAATTGGGTTAAGGGAACTTGAATGCCTGAATCGTGGACAAGGAATAGGAACAGAGTCAAGGGCATGGATCTTCAGGGAGATCCATGCCAAAATTAGTGGCCCAAAGAGGCTGGACTCTGGAAAGAGAGAGAGACAAACAGGGAAGCTGGGGTCAGGAGAGGAGACTCTAAAGAGAGGGTGCAGTTTGCATTAACCTGGCTTTTATTTATGACATATTTGTGATTCAGAATCCAATTCTTTAGCACTGAAAGAGCAGGGCTCCCTCCCCAACTTATAAGAATGTAAGAAAGATGGAGGAGGGAGGCAGACCCCAAGAGCTATGGAGCAGTTTGTAGGAAAGAAACTTAGAGCTACCCGCAGTGCAGTGAATTTTATTAGTGAACATTATCTCTCTTGCTTTCAGAAAATAACAAATGGCCTTAATAGCTTAAGGCATCGTTACCAACAAAATATATACTGCAACTTCCTTATATCATTTTTCACTATAGAACAAAACAAGGCAAGTCCATCATGGACCCCATTAAAGGAACTTTAGTTACTGAAGTATCAAAAGCATCTTGCCATTAGGTGTTCCCAAGGCAAGAAACCTGAGGAAAGTGTTATTGTGATGCCATGGCTAATAAAAGCATCTAACAAAATGAGGTACTTCCTCTCCTTTGCAGCAATGACTCCATCAATGGCCAACAGCACATACACTGGCCCAGACTCCCTCATGGCCAATAGCAACAAATCTGAAAAACAAAGGTGAGCATAGCTCTAGTCAAGGTCAGTAATCCTAGTACACTAAACCCTAGGAAGGGCATATGAGGAATTTGACAACCCTACAAGGAAAATATCATCTATTATATGCTTATTTATTCCCTGTCTACATTCAAACAGAATTAAAGTGACTTCCAATGAGTTAATTCTTGGAACAGTTACAGTAAAATCTTATCACAAGGAATAAATGCAGAGCAAAAGGAGGGAGAAAATAAAATAAACTGAGCTTTCCCTTGCCCCACCAAACTTCCACAATGCTAAAAAAATTGAGCCTACAATTTAGAACTGAGTTTCCTAGCAACCAAGGAGAAAATGAAAACATGATGTTTTCACTTATCTTGTGATAATGCCATTCATGCTGGTTTTCATATGGATTTCTGAAAGATGTGGCCCATTTGCTTCATAGTTGATTGAAAAAGGTTGCAGGAAAATATAATCAAACTGATTTAGGGAGTTACCAGAATTTAGAAAGTCAAATATTTCCTGGACCCTATAGTAGAGGGCTCAGTGTACTTCTGTAGAGCTGCAAGATCATCAGATATTTGTGGACAGCTCATAGACAGCTAGGCTTTTTTTCTGCTTAAATGCCACCCCAGTTCCCAAAGCTTCTTGGTCATCTAAATCAGGAATACTCTAGGGAAAAACCTGTTTGAGATCTGTCTGCTACATGTTCCTGTCTCTTTCTTATGCTGGGGATTCTTCAGATATCCCATTTGGTCTTGGTATATGGATGATCAACCATCCTTTCAGAAGCTGTGGCTTATCTTGTTTCTCTAATTTTGAGTCAAATCTGAACACTCCCTTTGCCTGCCCCATCACCTCTGACGCTCCTCTTGCAGACTCAAAACTCACAGTTGGAGAGTTTATGTCAACCTCTGGCTGGGGTGTAGTTATGGGGGGGAGTGCTTTTCATTGCTCTCATTGTCTGGCAGAAGAAAGCCAACACATTCACAAAGAGAAACAAACTTTTTCCTGGCCCTGATCTTGGGGAGGAATTTGTCATGAGTTTTCATATAAGGAGGAACATTGAGCAATAGAATAGATGATGTCCTGGAACAGGAACAAAATATGGGGAGCCAGCTGCTAACTCTACAAAAAAAAATGTCAGTTCACAACTCTGCATCTGGTGCTCATAAATCAAAACCTCAGTATGCTTGTGATGCTGCTGCTGCTGACACTCTAAGACCATGGAAATTTAGTCTTGGGCCAGGAACACCCCACAGTCCCATCCTAAGCACTCCTCCCACAATTTTTAGAAACTGGGATCCCCAAATTTCCATTCTCTCCTCTCTTTGGCTCAGTTTGCCAGGGGCAATTAAAGCTATCCTCAAGGTAAATCAGGCAGATAACTTGGTGGAAAAGGGCTTTTGAGGGATTTCCATGTACTAGATAGCAGCATTCAGTGCCAAGAAAGGGAAGGGAATGGTTATCAAGGAACAGCCCTGTATAACTCATGGTCACTCTGGCAGCTGTCCCAAATTCTACATCTCCCTAAGATTGCCTGATGGGAAGGTTTTTCTCCAGCCTGGATTGGGTTTACAGAAAGGCTTCTCCTAAAGTAACTCTCTCCTTTCTCCATTCTCCACTCATTACCCTGGACTTCACTTCATTGAAATCACCCTTTGCAAAAAGCAAGAGATGCCTGGCTGGCAATCAGGTCAGAGAAGAGGTAATTGCATATGGAGGTGTGGAGGGAGAGTGGAGTTGGGCTGGAGAGGAGTTCTAGCCTCCTCCCTTTGTCTCTGGAGCCAGTCTTGCCCCTGCCTCAACCTCCCCTGCCAGAGAAATCATCCAGGTAAAGGAGAAAAACAAATAAAGGCAAATGACACAATGGAATATTACTCAACCATAAAGAAAAATAAAATTATGGCATTTGCAGGTAAATGGATGATGTTGGAGACTGTTATGCTAAGTGAGATAAGCCAATCCCAAAAATCCAAGGGCCAAATGGTATCTCTGATAAGTGAATGATGATGCATAATGTGGGGTGGAAGGGTGGCAAGAAAGGAGGAAGGATAGATAGCACAGAGGGAAGGGAAGGGTGGGCTCAGGGTGGGGGGGTAATAATAGAATGTGTGACAGACATCATTGCCCTGTGTACATGTATGAATGCACAGATGGTGTGACTCCACTTTTTTGTACAACCAGAGAAATAATAGCTGTACTCCATTTGTGTTCAATGCATCAAAATTAAAAAAAAATAGTAGGTCAGATATTGAGTGTAGTACAAAAAACAGCTAAAAAAAAAAAAAACAAATAAAGGCAAATGGAAGAGAAGAAACCTTTACCTCTAAGTCCTGCCTTCCTTTCTACCTCTCTTTACAGAGGCAGTATGCAAGTAAAGAGACCTCTTTCAGGAATCATCTGCTCCATGCTTGGCTTTATTTCAACCAACTTCAACTTTATAGAAATCTCTTAACTTTGGTCATGCTTATTCTTTCTATTCTTTCTAACTCCTGAGGTCCTGGTTCATCCACTTCAGAAATGAAGGGCAACAAGTTCCTGCTATAAGGAAATAATTGCAAGGCTTGGATGCTGTGTTAGACAGAACCTCTGGATATTATCTTACATGGCAAAAAAGACTTTGGTGACGTGATTCCATTAATGATTTTGAGATTGTGAGATCAACCTGGGTTAGTTGGATGGGCCATAAATGTAATCAAAGAGTGTTATAAGAGGGAGGCAGAAGGATATTTGACTACAGAGGAAGAGAGAGCATGACACAAGTAAGGAGATATTTGAAGTTGCTATGATGATATCTTTGAAAATGCAGGAAAGGGTCTTGAACCAAAGAAGAAGGAGTATAGTTCCAGAAGCTGGAGAAGGCAGCTTGAGAGCCTCTGGAGGGAAGATACCTGGACAGTAGCCCAGCAAAGCTGGTTTTAGACACCTAACATCCAGAACTGTAAGAGAACAAGTTTGTACTGCTTTCATCCACTCTGCTCATGGTAATTTGTTATCTATCACAGCAACAGGAAACTGATACAAGCTCCCCCTGTTCTATATGTCAGGAAGTTAGCCTGTCCTATTCCCAATAGGATGGAAAGGAAATAGGAAAGGGAAGGTTCGGGATCTACCTGAGAAACTGGGGAAAGCAAGAATTTGGACAGAGGGAATTGTAGAACTCCTCATGAAGCTAGATGTTATTGAAGAGGAAAAAAAGGAGTTTACAGAGGAGAAGTTGTCTGAGGAAAGGTCACATTTGAAGGAGGTGGCTATTCCTGGGGAAAGACTGTGAGGGATTCCCATGAGCATGAACAGAGGAGAGACTTCAGGACTGCTCTTACTATCCTTCCAAAAAATGAAGACCCATAAACTAGTGGGATCCAAACAGATTTGATTGTGGAAAGTCAAATGAAGATTAAATTAATGAAAAAAGCCAAACTCAAAAGGTCAACAGTTGTATATTTTCTCTCATATATGGAAGTTAGAGAGGGAAAAGAAAATGAAAGGTGGGGAGGGATCTCATAAAAATCAAAGGTCAATCAGTAGAGGAAAGGGACCAGGAGCAGAGGGGAAGGTGAAGTTCTGGGGAGTGATATTGGCCAAATTATATCGTTATATTATATGCATGTGTGAATATGCAACAACAAAATCCAGCATTATGTACAATTATAATACACCAATTTAAAAATGTAGAAAGAGAAAAAAAGATGAAGTTAAAATCACAGCTGTGCAATATTAGGCACTTCACTTTGCCTCTCTGAGTTTCCATTTTTTCATGGGTACAGTGGGGATAATAACACTTATTTCATAAGGTTGTTTGAAAGAACTAAATAAAATAGGGGACAAGATGTTACTGTGGCTGGCAGGTAGGTAAGCCCTTTAATTAACTTTACTTAGTAGTCCTGGCCTCCTTGTTCCCAGAGAGCTCCTATTAAGTACTGTTTTCTCTTACTCAGGTGGTCCTTTCTTGTTTCTCTTATCTTAGATTCAGGTAAGGGCCACTTCATCACCTATGCACAGATACCACACAATTTTGCCTGTGGTTCTGGGCTTCGCTTTGGGCACATTAGAAGAGGTGAACTGAGAACAGATGTCCAGGGCCTAGAACTGGCTGAGAGAAGAGGCTATCAGGCACAGCTACAGGTTACTATGACAACTAATTCTCATCTTCTAGCCTAAGATACCTGACTTGGGGGAGGGTAGGGAGGGAAGAGACTGAGAGAGAGCAATAGGGCTTGTGCTGCAAGGTTCTGGTTTGGGAGTCAAGGAAAGCCAAAAGTCAGAGCCTCTATGCCCAACTTGGTGTTCTCCAAATTTGTCTTGTCTTCTAGGGCTTGGTCCACTTTGTTTAGGATTTCTTCTCCCAGAATTGCTTTTATTAAAGACTAACAATTCAAGGTCAGGGAGGGGACCCTTTAGGGAGAAAATATTAGAATGAATTAGGGGTGTTCTGATCCTCTTGGCATAAGAAGTAACTGTAGTCTGAGATACTTGCCACCAGCCTCTGAATACCTCCTATGGGAAGGGAATTATAAAAGGAATCCAAATGAATGGGGATAGTTCTTGATCTATAGCTCTGAATTGGATGGCTAAACCAGTAAATTACCTTAGACAAGAACAGTTCTTTGAGCATTTAACAATACCTCAGCAATAAAAAGTTATATCATTAAGGAATTAATTTTGGAGGTCTCTGTGTGTGTTTGTATGTGTGTATATATGTGTGTGTCTACACATGTATGTATGTATGTGTTAAATGTATGTGCCCACAACAGGTGAGAGGGTTGAAAAAGGAGGTGAGTAGGTGCTACTTCACCAGTATGCCTAGAGCCATCCTTGTCTCCCAGGTACTTAGAATAAATTGAGTGGGTTGCAATGGAAACTGGGGAGCACATTATTTGCCTGTGGCTTTGTCTTTGCCTTTTGAGCAATGAAGATCAGGAAAGTTGGTACTCTTAATAGAATCCCTCCTGTGTTTCCAATCACACCGCCTCACCATACCTGGGTTTTTTTGTTTGTTTGTTTTTGTACCAGGGATGGACCCAGGGGTGCTGGACCATTGAACCACACCTCCCCCAGCCCTTTATTTTTTATTTTTATTTTGAGACAGGGTCTCACTAAGGGCTGGCTTTGAACTTGTGATCCTCCTGCCTTAGCCTCCCAAGTCATTGGGATTACAGGCATGTGCCACCATGCCTGGCCGTACCTCTTTCTGAAAACTTATCAAAACTTGACAAAAATCTCCACTTCTTTTTTCTAATTAATTAATTTATTTTTATATATATGTTTTTAGATGTTGATAGACATTTATTTTATTCATTTATTTATATGAGGTGCTGAGAATCAAACAGTGCCTCACACATGCTAGGCAAGTGCTCTACCACTGAGCCACAACCGCAGCTCTCTCTTTTTTTTAATTTAAAAATTTTTTTTAGTTGTAGATGGACACAATACCTTTATTTTATTTATTTATTTATTTACTTACTTACTTATATTGTGCCAAGGTTCGAACCCAGTGCCTCATATGTGGTAGGAAAGCACTCTACCACTGAGCCACAACCCCAGCCCAAACCTCCACTTCTTGATGGATGTGAAAGAACATGGATTTTAGAGTGAAGTAAAATTAAGGTCACATCTCAGCTCTCAGGAAAAATATATCTGCCATTCTGGTCAAGTGATTTTGGACAAGCCTTTTCTGGTTCTCAGTTTGTTTATCTGTAAAATGCAAGTGATAAGACACATATTGCAAGACTGTGAGAATTAACAATAATGCTGGATACATAAATAGTATCCAGTAGCCTTTGGAGGCAATGTGCTTTACAACCAAATGGATCAAGGGAGAAAGCCCTGAATTCAAATCCCAGCCCTACCATTTACCAACTGGGCTAACCTCAGGAAGCCATTTGATATTTACAAGTGCATTTGTTTTTCATGTCTGCTATGGACATTCTTTCTCATTCTTTTGGTGAACTAATGCTCTCATTTACCTTGAGCATATACCTAGGAGTGGAATTGCTGGACCATGGGACATGCATATGTTTAGTTTAGTAGACATGACTTGCCAAAGTTTTTCCAAGTTGTACCCATTTACACTCCCTCCATCAGTGTATGAACAATCCAGTTGTTCCATGTCCTCACCAACTCTGGTATCATTCTTTCTCATCTTAGCCATTCTGATAGCTATTGTTCTGTAATCCTTTTATTCACTTTCTATGACATATTCATGTCACAACATGGCTATTTTAAATCTTGTCCACTTGTTCACTTATGTATTCCAAAGTATTTATTGGGCACTTTCTGTATGCCAGATACTGTGGCAGTGCTAGGGACACATATTCCTAAAGTTCTCAGCCCTATATCCACTTGCCCTCCTTTCTGCAGATAATCTACTGCTAACACCAAGGCCAGATGGTGCATGGTACACAGACTCCTTTGAACACTGAGAATGTAAAATGTGCTATATATACACATTGGAGTTTTATTCAGCCATAAAGAAAAATGAAATTATGTCATTTGCAGGAAAATGCAAGGACCATTATGTTCAGTGAAATAAGCCAAACCAGAAGGTGAAGGGTTGCATGTTTTCTCTCATATGTGAAAGCTAGAGAGGAAAAAGGAAAAGAAAGATGGGAGTGATTTGTGAAAATCAAAGGGAAATCAGTTGGGTGGAAGGAGGGGAAGGAGAGGGGAAGTGGTGGGGAGGGATATTGACCAAATTATGTTGTTATATAGTATGCACGTCAAATATATAACAATGAATCTCATCATTATGTATAACTAAAATGCACCAATAAAAATGTGGAAAATGGGGAAAAAAGAAAATTCAGAATGTTTCTAGTTTAATACTCTCTGTCCATCTCTATGTATTTATCTTTTTTTCTCTCTTTTCTTTTACAAAGAAGAAACCACCCTCCCCCATATTTGCCAAAGAAAACATTCCACATAGCTTTTGATCTTGTCCCTTCTCACCCTCATCAGGATCTTGTTCTAGCCACTACCACCCCTGCCCTCACCCCATGTCTTTAATCCCTATATCTGCACTAACAGCTCACAAATGTACTCAGTTCATCCTTACCCCAAGATCTTCCAATAGTCCTAGAATGCTTTAAGTACCTATTTTCTCCTTGAATTTCTTTTTTAAAAAATTTTATGTATTTGTTTTTCTGTGGTGCTGAGGATCAAAACCAGTGCCTCATACATGTGAGACAAGCATTTTACCACTGAGCCACAACCCCAGCCCCTCTCCTTTAATTTCATCACAAAAATCCTCCTGAGCATTTTCTATGCTCTCTATCTGCAATTTGTCACCCCTGTTCTCCACCTTCCTCACCCCCTTAAATCTGGCTCTATCTTGGAGCTTCTCCTGGTAGATCGCCAAAGATCTTTCAATCATCAAAAATCAATAGTATTTCCTCATTTTCCTTTCTCTCTGATCCCTCTACTGTATTTACAGTGCTGATCACTCTACCTTGTGGAAATCCCTTTTGCTTAATTTTCTATTTCTTGCCTAGCCTAATACTAACTGTGCCCCTTTGCTATACCCATTCAATGAAGGCATCTCCCAAACTTTTGCCCTGGATTGTTCTCTCTCCCCAGATTGATCTCTTTGATTTCCATAGTTGCAAGATCACTTTGTAGAGTTTTCTCTGTGTTCCAATCTTGGGTCCAAATTCTGTCTCCAATGCTCTGACTGGCATTTGGCCACAAAGACTCATACCTCAGTGTCCCTTATGGAATTCCTATCTCTCCTAATCCCTCACCACCCCCACTACCCTTACATTCAGTTAGCCATGAACTTCTTTTTCTTTTCCTTTCACAACTGTCTTCCCTGTTCATTCCCCACCTTGGCTTTCTTAGTTCAAGTGCTTAATACACTACCCTATCTCCAGACTATTGTATTACAATGGCCCCCAGTTGCTCCCCTCTCCTTTCCATCCTCTGTACTGCTGACAGATTTCTCTTCATAGAGCACCACTTTGATTGTCAGTCCACTACTTTAACACTTCCCATGGTTTCCTATTGTTAAAATGCAGCCTCTACTCCTTGGGCTGCCAGGAAAGATGCCCCGCAGTTTGGCTGCAGCTGCCTTTCCCAACCTCTCTCCCATGCCTCCTTTCCCATGCCCTGTGCTCCAGCACACTATGCTTTCACCCATTCTATGACCTATTTTGCAAATAGTATGCTGATTAATTGCATGCCTGTGTTCTAGACTGAGATAGGATCAAGGTAGAAACCTGGCTCTGCCACTTCATCATTGTGTGACATTAGTCAACTTATATAGCCTTTCTGGTCTCAGTTTCCTCATCTATAGAACAGAGATAAAATGGAATCCTGCCTATAGAATTATCCTAAGAATTTGAGTAAATGCTTCCCAAACTGCTTAGCATGTTGCCTGGTGCACAGAAAATAGAAAAAAAAGGAGTTTGTTATCATTTTATCCATATTTACCTGACTCTTCTGTCTGCTCAGTCCATTCTTCCTGCATTGAATGTCCTCTCCCAATCACACCTACTGAAGTTCCTTGAACCCTTCAAGGAACTGAAATGCTACCTCCACTAGGAAGCCTTCTCTGCTTCTTCTAATTCTAGCACTTGGCTTGAATCCTTCTCTTAGCAGTGTTTATCCTACCTTGACAAAATCATCCCCTTCTGTGCTGCCAGGCTCCAGGCTCCTCTGCACTGTAACCATGTCCTAATCACATCTGTATTGCCCACAGCACCTAGCACAGTATGTGGTACAGAACAGGCACTTAGTAAAAATCATTTAGTGTTGCTGGAGAGCACATGCTCAATCATAAAAAGAAAATGTAGAAGGTTCTGCAATCAGTCAACTGTAACTATGGAGTGATTAAAGTTGGTCATGGTGGCAGTAGCACCCCATTCTTCTTTCCCTTTCGTCTCTTGTCTCCTACTCCCACATGTTTTCTTTTTCCATTTTGTTCTTCACCCTACTATATGGTCCTTAGTCTTACCACTGTACACTAAGGCCATTATTTAATCCTGCTGATAGCCCTTGAGGGGAAAGAGGTTCCTATGACAACCTCAGATCTTGTCCCTTTGTCCTTTCCACTTAAGCTTTGATGAAAACCACCCTCCTATCTACTACAAATTCTTACAAGAGGGGTTCATTAAACTTATGATCCAATTCTCCATCTGGAACCTGTGATAAAAATACAGAGCAGGAAATTAGACTCTTTTATGTAATGGCACTTACTAGCCTGTCCAGATACCAATCACCACTCTATATCAATAACATTCTTCAGCTCTTGAAGATTGCCTAGCCCAGACTTTGCTTTTAGTCTCCAAGTAAACTTTAAAAACTAGTCATCAAATTCTCAAACTTTCTTTCCTTGGCATTGACTAAGTGCAAAGCTCTGCCTTCATGAAATCACCTATAAGCTTGGGTTGTGTCCTCTGAATCTTTCAAACATCCAACAAGTTATGTGAATTATGGTCAGTCCTTTGGCCCCAAGAAATGTGTGTCAGGTAAATGAGGCTTCTAAGAACTTTGGATTTTACATGCCACTTCTGCTAAACTTTTCTTGGAAACAAAGTCCTAATCACAGCATCACTCTGGTATTCCACCTGCCTTCCCATGCAATAAATGAAGACAATCATCTTTTCTTTTCCTTTTTTCACCAAAGATACAAAAGAAGACAGGGGAGAGGCAACAAATTTTTGTTGAGCATTATTTTAGTAGGTACTTTTCATACAAGGCACTTGCACTTAAACCACAACAACCAGATGAAGTAGGTATTGTCCGAATTTTACAGATGGAGGCCACTGAATTAAGCAATTTGCCCTAGGTCATCCAAATAGTAAAAAACCAGTTGGGAGTTGATGTTTTTTTCTTCTGACTTCAAAGCATGTGCTCTCTCCACCCCTCTACCACTCTTGTGTAAATCAATACCAGAGGAATCCAGAGGAATCCTTGTTTGTTTGTTTGTTTTATTGGCACTTGTACAGGATGTGGGCCCTTTCCTATGGACTTGAGCATTATATGCCCACACTGCCACTCCCATTCTACAAAATACAATCACAAAAAGAGGTTGGAATGCTTTCTCCAATGGCCCAATCTCCCTGAATTGAGTGGGAACATCTCTGGGAACCTGACTGTCTTCTCTACTGTGTGATCACCTCCCATAATGAATCCCCTTATTCTTCCCCTAAGAAACAAAAATATGGGAAAGGACCTAAAAATACATCTAAGACTGCTCTCCAACAGTGTGTTCTAGGAAGAATGAAGACAGATTTGGCTCTTGATGCCTTCCTTAGACAAAGAGGTCACATTATGCTAAGGAAAAAAATAATCATGTTCTTCAAATATGTCTTATCAAAGAGATTTTAGGAGTATACTTGTTTCCCTGATGCTATCTGAAACTCAGATAAATCTAGGGTCTCACATTACCAGATAATAGTAATTGGGAATTAAAGGTCAATTTAAATGACAGGGATGATTCACTTTAAGAAAATCTACTACTTAAAACTGAAACTTATAAAATAGACACATAGGAATCAGACAAGTAGTCATATTACAAAATATTCCTCACTATTCCAAAATTTCCTACAGACCTTCTTTTATTAGAAAGCTCCCCTAATGCATTTGAAATTGGAATCATTTTTCAAAAATTTAAAGATATACAGTTTTTTAAGAAACACACTCATTATATGATTCAAGATATAGCCATAGTGAGATATTATGCATGTGACAGGTTTTCAGTAAGTATTTTCAGACCAAATAATAGTATGGGGATCTAAAATGCAGTTCTTTTCCTCTTGAGTATATTCAGTAACTTGAATTAACAACTTTAAAAGGTTTTCAAAAATCTTAGGTGTCTGTTTTAATGCATAGACACAAATCACTTGTAATCAGCAATATTAATTTATACTAGGTGTGCTCAATTCTCTTGAGAAAGTTAAGTAAGACCCCTGCAACTTGTTTACAATATTAATTTGCTCAGCAAACTGTTCCTTCATAGCTACTACAGTAGTGAGTGAGGAAGAGATACAGTAGTGTATCTCTTCATTCAAAGGTTCCAAAATTCATGCAAGAAATTTAACTACAAATCAAAGCCTAAAAAAAAGATTGATATTTGAAGGGGCTTCCTAGAAGTAGTGAACTGAGGGTGGGGGGGGCGTGGAACTTTGGAAACACTCTTTGTTAGGAATTGATTTATTTCTGAACATGCTCAAAAGGAAATAATTATAGTTCCAGGTGGTTCTTTTGTTTAGTGAGTAACTATCAAGTGCCTGTTATGTGCAAAGATATCCACCACAGGACTATAGTCAGTTTTCTACTAAGTGAACGCCTTAAAAATTTGATGTGTATATAAGTACAAATCAAAGACAAATCATAATTTGACAAGAGCTCCTAGGAGTACTGAATTAGTGGTAAAGGGAAGGAAAAGTCTTCAGAGATAACATGAAAGTGGGATTAGCAGAGGGAAAATGTGCTAGAGAAAGGGGAAAAGCAGCAAAAACAAATTATTTCCCAGAACTCCACAACAGAAAAGTTTGGGTTTCAGAGGAATAATTAGCTCCTCTGAACCCACAAACTTCAGAACTCAGGATTTGGTGATAAATTTCTTGGTGCAAGACAGTCTGGATGTTCTTTGGATACACTACCATTTTACTTCACTTTCCCAGTGTGTGTGTCGGGGGGGTGGGGGATATTACCCTTGGGGAACAGGCTTAAGGGAAATTGATTTTCATGAGTACAACATATTAAGCAAACAGGCAGGACCTCAATCCCTAACGGGAGTAAGTTACAGCAGAATATTAAGTTGAACAGTTAGAGTAGCAGCTAGCCTGAGAATGCTCTTGAAGATGGATGCTGATTCTCCATCAGGATGAGCAAAGTATCCAGACCATGAGGTCACAGCGGCCAGCCCTTCTGAGGGGGAAAAGGACAGTGAAAGGTAAGAAAAATCTATCTGGATTTCTGCTAGCAGTGACCAAAATAGAGGTTGCAGATTTGAACAGGAGTGGGAAAAAGTTACAACCGTGTACCTTTATTAAGGTGCTACTGGGCATTTACTCCTTGTGCTAGATATGTGAAGGAAATCAGAGGAGAATAATAGAAAAACCATGAGACATTTAGAAATCTGTGAGGGAGACACACACAAAACAACTTAGGAGTAATCCTTTACACACACACACACACACACACACACACACACACACTTCCAATGGAGGAAGAGATTCCCAGCTAGGGATTATCTCATTTAGTCCTAAAGAAAACACTACAAGTATAAGGTAGTTTTTATTGGTTCTTTTTAGTTATCCATGACAGTAGAATTCATTTTGACATAATTATAAAAGTATGGAATACAATTTGTTCTGATTCAGTCCCCAGTATTTCCCCTTACCCCTCTTCTCTTCCCCTGTTCCCATTCACTCTACTTTACTGATCTTTCTTCTATTTGCTTATAGTTCTTTAAATTAGTGTCTTGTGGATGTACATGATGTGGAGATTCACTGTGGTGCATTCATATATGTACATATGAAAGTTAGGTCAGATTCATTCCACTGTCTTTTCTTTTCCTATTCTCCCTCCCTTCCTTTAATTCCCCTTTGTCTACTCCACTCTTCTGTTTTCTGCCCCCTTATTGTGGGTTAACTTCCACATGTCAGAGAAAACCTTTGGCCTTTGGATTTGGGGGATTGGCTTATTTCACTTAGCATGATAATCTCCAGATCCATCCATATATCAGCACACACCATAAAGTAATTAAGATAGTTTTAATTACTGTGAGTATTCTTTATCTGACAGCTGAGAAAATTGAAACACCTAGAGGTTTAGTTACTTGTCTTGTATCACAGAAATAGTATGTGATGGAGACAGAACTCAAACTCAGGTCTGTCTAACATGAAAATATGTGTGCTTAAGTACAACAATATACTACTTCTCTGTGACTTAATGAACCTCCAGTGCAGACCAAAGAGTCCATGTTACTGCAACTATTGTAGCTTCCTAACAATGATTAATTTGTCATTATCAGAGAAGAATAGGGATCTGGGAAGAGAAAACTTCATAAAGAAAATGGGGGTCTGGGGATGTAGCTCAGTTGGTAGAGTGCCTGCCTCACAAGCACAAGGCCCTGGGTTCAATCCCCAGCGCCACAAAAAGTAAACAAATAAATATTCATTTATAAAAAACAAAACAAAACAAAAAGAACATAGGAGCAGTAACAAATAGAGACCCTTGAATGCTACAGGGTAGAGATTACAGAAGAGCCAGTAGGAAGGGTACTAGGGTTTCCCCATCATCCAAGTCAAACCCCAGGACAAAGAATGAAAGATGTAAGAAAACAAATGTCCTCACTATTCAGATGCCCAGCTTAAAAAGCATGAAGACATGAGCAGATAAGGATTAGAATGATGGATAGGGATATTTCAGTTCCCCTAGATATAAGAGAATGGAGGAAGCACAGAGTTTAACAAATGCTATTTCTTTCCTCAGAGGGCAAGATAAACAGGAGAAACCAATTAGAAAAATATAACTGGTTAAAAAGTCAACTCATTCAAGCTGGGTTTTGGCATTGTGGAAGCCAATTTTTTTTTTCTGGAATTTCTATTGACTGAATGTTTCCTGAATTCCATCAATTTCAGAATTTTTGCTACAAAATAATAGTCATATTTAGAGTCTATATTTGTACGGTAAATGATAAACTTGGATATTTATCCAAATCATTTTGACTCTAAAATTTTTATATGCAATATCTTGACAGTTGGAACCAAATGTATGAGCTCGTTATTCTTTGCACAACTTACCTGGATAATTGTTGTCATTCTTCACATTTAGGCTAGGTATGTCACAAAATGACACATCACATATCATTTGGTCCAAGATATTTCCTGGCCTGTTTCATTGTCTGTCGTATTGACAAATGGAACAGAACAGGGGAAAAAAAGGTATTTGGCACCAAAGAATATAGTCGAATTAGAAATATCTGTCACCAAGTCTGGATAATGCCTATCTCAGTCTCTTTCTGGGTCTCAATAATGTTTGTCTGAGGTGTCTCAGCAATTCCTGTCTCTAGGTCTCATAACAGAATCATTCCCCTGGATACTAGGGAAAGAGGGCCTCTCATATTAATGTTCAATTCCTTTAAAGAGTGAGCTGTCTCTAATGTTCCACAAGTTGTTTTCAAAGGAAAAAGAAACTTTTCTCCAAAATTTTCTGCTGCATGGCAGAAACTTCAATTATTCAAGAAAAGCACAACTTTTAGAGAGAGTTGAACAAAATAATCACCTTCTCCTTTTTGATAGGAAAACTAATATAGTACCAGTCAAGGATTTCTTCACTGCCCTTTCAAAGACTCTTTCTGGATGGTTTTCCTGGTGATCAGCATCATCTCTCTCCAATATCACTTTCAAGAACAGGTAAATATGTATTCAGAACAAGGGTTGACCTAAATAGTGAAGTTTGAGCTACCAGAATGATCTTATTTGCCTGCCAAAGTTGCCCAGATCTCTATCGTTAAACAAGTGCTCCTGATAGCAGCCATTCAAACTTCAGGGAGAATAAAGATCTCAGAGCAGGTTTGTTATGTGTTTGTTGCATAAATTGTGTCTTACTGGATAGAGGTGGGGTTGGGAGGAATGGACAGAGTACCTAATTGTTACCACCAGACCATTACTCTCCTTTTCAAACTGTACACTCCTCTCTGCCAGCATCCAACCTTCACCTCTTCTTCAGATTCCTCCTTACTTGTCCCTTTTCTACAAGGGTGTCCTGGATTGACTTCGAAAGAGAAAATGACTTTGGGTCTCTGTAGCTGGTTTCTCATTCCTCAGTTATGCTGCAACACTCTCAGTATTACTTTTGCAACCATTAACATCCTAGGTGGTGGGGGAACATGATCTTGGGGGATTTTATTTTATATTGTCCACCACACTGCTTTTCATGCTAATGAATGCCTTTTGGTGATTATAATGACATAGGAGAATTAATACTGAGACAAATCCTGATTAAGGGAATATCAGGGGAAAGGGGTATAGGGGATATGGTTAATTAGATTTTCTGGGTAACCAGAGGTTAAGAATAAAGCTGTTTTCCATTGTGTTTGCTTAAAAAAATTCCATTAAGATATGAGTCCACTGTTCCTACTTAGTAAATCAAGTATAATGATGCACTTGAATCACTCTTTACTGATTGAAGATCTTTCAGAGCCTCCGGCCATCATTTGGAGCATTAATTCTGATTGGCCAGAACTACAAATGAAGATGGAAAAAACACAAAGGGTAGGACTGAAAGCATTCCAACCCCAAGACATTCCCTGAAAATTGTTTTCTTGACTGAACTCATTTTATTGTGATCTTTTGCATTCAAAAGCAAAAAGAAACAAAATAATTTTTTGAAAAAAGAAATTCAAGATAATTGGACCTTCTTAGTAGTTGGATTGTCATTAATGATGGTTTGGTGGGGACACATGTTGAAGGGAGTCTGACAGTCCCCATCAAATTGTGCTCTCCTGTGCTACGTGCAAAGGGGATGTTCCTGATATGCAGTTGTGAACCCTGGTCTTGAGCAATTTCTACAGGGTGCATACAGGTCACACTGACCTAGTCACTCTCTTTCCTGGTCTTTTTCGAGACCAAGGGCAAGAATTTAAAAGGCTTTTTGCTTTTTGTGTGACCACAGTGAAAACTCTGTCTCTCAGGGTCAGAACTCTGTCACCAGGTTACTGACCCACATGAGAAGTGAAACTGTCATCCCATAAATGGATCAGAATTCACTAGATCCAACAAAAGGGAAGGAAGAAAGAAAATTCCTCCAAATCAAATTACCCTTCTGATCTTCCCATTTTAAGAAAAGACATCATCCATGTAATTGAGTCACAAACCTGAGATTCAACCTTTATTCCTTCTCATGTTTCATGCCTTTTCCCAACACAATTCATTTGCAATCCACATCATTTTGTTAGAGTAAATGCTTTATTAAATTACAACATACATCCAAACAATGCACAAAGATATTTTGGTGCTACTATGTACGAATCCCTAAATTTACCTATCTGGCTCCATCTCAGCTTGAGCTTAGCCACCATCTCTTGCTTGGACTGCTGCATTACTTCCTCACCAGTTTTTCTACTTTTCTACTTTTAGTCCTTTACAATCCATTCTCTACAAATAAGTCTGGAGGATCATTTCAAAGCCTAAGCAAGATCATGCCTTCTATCACTTTTTCCCTTACCTGTCTCACCTGTTGCTCTCCAACCACAGTGGATGTTTTGTTGTTGCTGTGGTTGTTATTTGCTTGGTTGTTTTAATTTTTCTGGATATTGTTCTACTCAGGTCCTTTGCATAAGCTGCCTCTCTAGCTGTAACATCTCCCTTCTGATCCTTCTCAAGGCTGGCTTCTTCTTATCCATGAGATCTCTGCATAAATATGACTCCCTCTTCAGAGACATCCTCTGTGACCATTTCACAAAAACCAGGTCACTTCACAATTTACATTATTCTTTACATCAAGATCCTGTATTTCTCCCTCAAAGCATTTACTACAATAGCAATTTTACAGTTATTTGTAAAATCAGCTGTTTACTATTTACTTCTACCACTAGAATGTAAGCTCTAGGAACACTGGGGTCATACCTTCCTTGTTTATGGTTTTATCTCTACCCAGTCCAATAATATGATATGTAGTATGTGTCCAAAGGCATGGGGTGAGGGAGTGAATGAATGAAGCAAAGAGTCTTGAACTGATGCCTCTCTTTGCATTTACATCATTCTCTTCTCACTGCAATAAAAGAGAGAATGGGAGAGTATTTGGAGAAACTATGTGCTTTTGAATTTGGGAACACCAAGGAGCATACCTGAAAGCCAAAGGGGAAAATCATGTTTATTCCATACTAATTAATGAGACTTGGGATTGAATGATAAAAATCTAATGATGTTAATGTGGATTCTGAATGCTGGCTGACAGTCTCAGAAGACAAGGTAAAATGGTAAGAGGACACTGCAGTTTAATCCTCCAATTAGGAAGTAGCTGTCACCCCCAGGGATAACCTTAGCTGCTGATTGATTTTCTTTATACACTGTAATCATAATCAGTACTACCTCCGGCAGCCCAAATGTCCTGGATCCCTCCACTAGAGGTGAATCTTCCTTTACATAAGGGTGCTAACAATCCAGATTGGTGCAAAGGGCAAATTACAGGGAAATTCCTTCATATTACAAAAGCATTCTTAATAAGATTCCTTTGAATAACCAGTCCCTGAATGCATTTAAACTGGGATTTCACTTACAAAAATATGACTGAACTATATTCTTTTAGGGACATATTGTCATTACCCAAAACTAAGCAGCAAAGATGGCTTGCTTTATTCCCTGACCACAGACTTAGCCTTCAGTCTTGAACACTGACTGAATCAAGGTCCTACCTCTGGCCTCACACTTACCCCTAATGTAGGCCACAGCACAGACCGATTTTCAATCCTGCCACAGCCCCGTCATTAAGACCAGCCATTTCACAAAATACTCGTCTGAGCACTGCAGGGGGCATGTGGGGAAGGGGAAGCTGCATCCATGACTCACTGCTAACCCATCTCCGCTGCTGGAAAAAAAATAACTCTAAATGCACATCCTACTGCTTGTGAGTCAGGAATGTCATTTTCATTTATGAAGGATGGAACATTATTTTTCTCTAACACTTCAAGTGAATAACTTTACATACATTTCCCACAATTTCCATAGGAATTTGATGCCATGGAAGCAATGAACGACATATCCCCAGAGTCTGGCAGAAAGAAACTCTTATTTTTCTTACAGGTACTTTAAGATCAATAATTCTGAATTCTCCTCCTCCTTCCAATTCCAGTCCTGGTGACACCCATCCTGATTTGGGGGTTTGGTGAGACAGATTTGTCTGAATTCTAATGTTATTTTGGACTCAGATTTCTATTGAGTCTTAAAAGCTGAGTTTCAGAAGTTCAGACAATATTAAGTTCAGAGACGCTTCTTCACCATGTCCCCATTAGGAAGAGTTTGCCTCCCACTGTGAGACTCCCAAAGGTAGATTCATCACTGGTTATGTCAAAGAAAGAGTGGAAAAGAACATAGGAGACACCCTCTCTGTTCACTCTCCAGGGCATAGTTTCTGATTCTTTTACAACTATTAGGTAAATACACCTAGAAGAACAAAATAGAAAATGCACTTCAGGAGGGAAGAGACAGGGCCTTTGAGATCAGTGCGAGATGATAATTGTTCCCCTCCAGAAGTACTGCTCTTTTTCCAACTGGCTAACATGTCTTCCTTTTTCTCAGATCTGGAACCTGAATTTCACAGATATGGGTAATCTGACCATGATCAAAGAATTTCTTCTTGTGGGATTTGGGAGTCTCCATGGGCTACAATTTTCCCTTTTTGCAATATTTCTAGGAATCTATGTTGTGACCTCTCTAGGGAATGTTCTCATCCTTGCAGTCATTTGCAGTGACTGCAGCCTCCAACCCCCCATGTACTTCTTTCTGTTTAATTTTTCCTTCCTTGAAATCTGGTGCACTACCTCCATTGTCCCTAAGATGCTGCAAACCCTTCTTTCAGACCCTGAGGTGATTTATTTTGCAGGCTGTGTGGCCCACTTTTACTTCTTTGGTTCCATGGCAGTAGCTGAGTGTTTTCTGCTGGCAGCCATGTCTTATGACCTCTACCTTGCTATCTGCAGCCCGCTCCAGTACCCCTCCCTCATTAACCTCCACACACGTGTCCTCCTTGCAGGTGGGTCTTGGCTTGGTGGGTTCCTAACTCCTGTGGTCACTGTCACCATGACTTTCCAGCTGCCATTCTGTGCAGTTTATGAGATTGACCATTTCTTCTGTGACCTGGCCCCTGTGCTGAAGCTGGCCTGTTCTGATCCCGACACAGTGGAAAAAAAGACTTTCCTCATGGCCTCTTGTGTCACCATGGTACCCTTCCTGCTCACTGTAACCTCCTATATCTGTATTGTAGCTTCTGTCCTCAGGATCCCATCAGCTACTCCCTCCTGAGTCAGTGGGCATACTCTAAGGAGACCTAATGGCTCTCACCATTCCTAGGGAGTCCCTTTTCTCAGCAATCTGGGTTTCTCTAAATGAGGCCAAGCACAAGGCTGAGGACTAGGTGGTTCCAATGATTGTTGTTCCCTTCTTTGAGGGAAATGGCCTGCAAGCAGGAACTTCTTATAGTCTAATACTATAAGTTTTAAGATAAGTTTACCAAGATGGATGTGACCCCATCAGGCTACAATACTATCCAGAGATACCTTTTAGGGGGAAATTAAAGAGAACCCACTTGCAGCAACAGTGTCATGCCATAAAGCCTCCCCCTACCTCTTTGTGTGTATGTGTGTGTGTATGTATGTTATGTGCATACCTGTGTACATGATAGAAATATCTGTTGGTGCTGATGTTTTTTTGGTTGCATTATATACTTGTGTTCACATGCATATACTACACAGACACACACACACACACACATAACACACCTCTACATAGGCACTTAGTTGCAATACTCTACCCATTCTACCTTATCTTCCAATACTTCCTATTGCACCCTTTTAGCTTCTGCCTAGCAGTGCCCTTCACTGGGCCTATCCTCAGGATTCATGCAAATTCTAATGGCTGCACCCCACCTTATCATGGTTCTTAGATTATCTGCCTCTCCACTGATCAAACCATCTCTAAAATCCTAGAGCAGCTATTGACTGTTCCACTCACTTGAACAGTTACTCAAGCCCCTCAAAAACTGGAATAACATTGTCCCTATTCCTCTTAATTCTCCTAGCTTGGAGTTGCATTTAATGTAGATGCAAAATAATTATTTGTGATTAAATTAAACAAATCAATGACTAATCAAAGCAGTGAATGTGTGGTGGATAAAGAGAATGAAATATGTCACTTTATCTTCCTACACTGGCTTCTCCTTCCCAGTCTCCTCCTCTTGGTCATAGACAGTCACACTTCTCACCAAAGGCAGCTCCAACTGAATCATGCCAACCTTCTTCCTTGCTGTGCCCCCATCCACCCTTCCCACAGTTGACAGATGAATCTTTTTAGAATCCAAACCTAACCTTCCATTATTTCCCAGTGCCCCAAGGATAGAGTCAAAGCGTGGTCTCTGGCTATTCTTGAGCTCATCCTCTTCTCACCATTCCTCTTCTCCTGTTTTGTTCTCCAGCTACACCAAACTTCCAAAATAGACTTGGAAGCCCTTTAAAGGCAAGATCACACACTTGCCATATCTCCCCCACAGTATCTAGATCCAGAATGGGACAAAAAAGTAGTTGCTCAAATAAGACATCTTCATTTGAATTATAAGGCAATCATCACCTACATTTCCTCTTTGTTTCCATCTATTGGTTTCTGACCTAACAATGCCTTTGGCTTGAGAGAAAAGGCAATCTTGATTGATTGTCAGTAATATGTGTGTGTGTATGTGGTTTCGCCTCATTTCACCTGCCCATTCTCTCTAGCTAGAAAGAGATACCAGAAGCCCAGATAGACATTCCAAAAACCTCCCTTACAAAATGAGTCAAAGAATGCCAGGCACTTTGGGAAACACTTTCCCAGCTGGCTCTTCCTACTCCCTTCCCGACCACCTACAGAGCTCCCTGTTGTATAGGGTCTAATTGTCTCTAATCTAGTTTTAACTTCTTGTAATTACCCTCAATTATGAAATAGAGCCTGCAGAACACACTCCTTGTGGTTAAGACATGGATCTAGAGTAGAAGTGTAATTACTTTTTAGCCTCTCAGGGGTTCTGCCTAGCTTTCTGTGCAGATGCACGGTGGAAATGCCTCATCTGCTCCATCCATACATGTCTTGTTTTTGTTTTTGTGTTGAGTGCAGGTTTCCCAAACAGGTTGACTAATTTGTTTAGTGTTTCAACCATTGGGAAATTTTTTAAATATCTACTAGCTAAAATCAGCTAAACCTAGAAACCTTCAACAACTTCCTCTTTCCCTTAGGCTAAAGCCCAAACCATTGGATGTGAACATTACCTGTCACAACATGCCAGGACATGTTGCCCATTGAGAGCCCATTCATGGTCTACAAAGACAACTCTTGCCTGTATCTCATCTTTTCTCTCTCTTGTTCTATGAACTCCTGTCTGTCTAGCTTCCTAGTTCCTGAAACCCACTTGCCTCCTCAGAACTTTCCCACATGCTGTTCTTTTTCTCCTTCTCATCCCACTTTTCACCTGGGAAGTCCTTTGGGTACCATACCATCTTTTCATGATATACTCATAGAACACTCTTACTCTTTTTCATTTTAAGTCTCTCTCTCTCTCTCTCTCTCTCTCTCTCTCTCTCTCTCTCTCTTTCTTTTCTTGTTGTTACAGGGGGTTTAACCCAGGGGTTCTCAACCACTGAGCCACATCCCCAGTCCTTTTTATATTTTATTCAGAGACAGGATCTGCCAGAGTTTGTTGGCACCTAGCTAAGTTGCTGAGGCTGGCTTTGAACTCACAACTCACAATCCTCCTGCTTCAGCCTTCCAAGTCCCTGGGATTACAGGTGTGCACCACCATGCCTGGTGTCATTTCAAGTTTTTCAAGACTTCAATTAAATAATTATCTGAATATATTTTTATACATTCATCTGTATAGAGGAAATGTATATATTTCACAAAGGTGGTATCCCTGTCAGTTTTGTTTGATTACTACATTTCAAGTATCCAGAAAAGCACTTAACACTGAATAATTGTTCAATAAATACTTGTTAATAAAGGAATGAAAAGGGCCATCTAAAGTCATTCCATTTACTTGCTAAAGCATCATGTTGCTCTCACTTGAGGTGTGGTTATTTAATCTTGTGGGCCAATTAGTTTCACTCTGTTCCACAAACCACAGTGTACATCAGTATCCCATCCCAATCATCTCACAAATGTACATAATTCCACAGGGGTATCAGGTAGAGAGTATATGTCTCAGAGCAGCCCATCTCTAATAGTGAGAAGCATACCAAAGGGAATATCCTGCTCACTGTGGTAGTACAGCTTCCCTGCTGAACCTAAAAAGCAACACTTTTCTATTATTGTGCTTTGGTTGATACACTTGTCTATGCAATGTGAATAGATTTCCTCTATTTAGCGAAACATTATGTTAATGATTGGACAGAGTAATTAATAGCAAACCAGATTAAATTTTCATGTCTCTGTACAAGCCAAAGAGAAATTATCCCCATTAACCTGATCAGTACAAACTGTCATACTAGATTAGAAGAGCTGCAGCTTCAATTTGTACCTTAACCCCCACTGTTTTGACCAGATGGCTTGCTGGTACTTCAGCAGCTGCTCAGGAAAGAGGGAGAGGAAACCTGAAATGGGCAAGTCTGGGAGAAGAAGAGGCAAAATGGGCTTCAGGCCTGATCTAAAGGAAAGTTGCCAGCAGTACCTGCCTTAACATTTCTTTGCAGAGCAGCCATAGTGGGAAGTGGAGAAGGCAGTGTTGCTCTCAGGGCAGTGGCACAGACCATATACAGGTGAAAGGCTACAATTGCATTTCAGAGCAGTGTGCATGGAAATAGAACTCCAGAGAGAAGCCCTAAAGACAGAGTCTGGCACCTTAGGAAGAGGGAACTGCCAAGAGTTAAGCAGGTATCAGGAACTCAGCCAAACGGACTGCATTTGAATAGACTTCAGAGGTTAATTGAAATACAAAGCAAAAATGGAGGCAAACTATATGCAGTGTGTCCTGGCAGGGTCCCCAAGATTTCTAAACTTTTAACCTATCCTGTTTCTTCCTCTTATCAAGCTCTACAGGTTTCCCAAGTTCACCTTCCATCTTCCATCTCCATTTGATTATAAAAGAGGATTAATTAGATTGACTCACAAAATCGAAGGCCAGATAGTCCCACTGTGGTCATCTGCAGGCTGGAGAACTGGAGAAACCATTAGCTGCTCAGTCCAAGAAGCAGGAGCCTCAGAACAAGAAGGACCAATGACATAGTCCCAATCTCAGACTGGAGGCCTGGAAGGTCCCTGGAGAGTTTCTAGTGAGAGTTCACATTAGAAGACTGAAGAAGTTGGAGCCTGAGGTCTACAGATGATGACAGTAGCCATAAACCCACTCACTCAAAAAAAAATGGAACTTATATCTTCTGAGTCTTTCTCTTCCTTCCACTTTTTGTTCCATCCTAACCCCATCCTATTACACAGTGCCACCAACACTCAGGGTGGGTCTCATCTCTCTTTTTGCTGTCCTACATGCCAGTAGTCTCTGGAAACACTCCCATAGACACCAGAAACCTCTCAATTATAAGTGTTTTCTAGGCATGTCTCAATCCAATCAAGTTGACAACTAGGGTTAACCATCACACATGGCAAAGGGTATGTTAGAGGTCAAGACAAGAAATAGGTAGAGGGAATCTGGTAGTTCCAGGAACAGATAGAAACATGGAATTAAAGTAAATGTTAGAATGGTCTATAGAGAGATAACTCAGAATCCTACTCCTTGGGAGGACTAGAATATCAATGAGGAACCAAATAAGAGATGTGGACTCCAGAAAAAAATTAGAGAAAACCGAATAGGACCCCCAATTAAAGTAAGGGGATAACAAAATCAGAATAAGTCTGGATTTCTAATATGTCCCTGTGTCAGACTAGTATCGTTCCAAAAGCCTAGAACAGAGTTGAACCCACAGGGATTGTTGAGTGGCCCCAGGCATGACCAAAATTACAAAAGCAATTTGTCAACTCCCTTCTTGGTAAAGAAGACAAACATACAATTTCTTCAGTGCTCATAGTATCTGTTCTACCAGGTGGACTGATTGCCTTTGAGAGGTGAATTCTGCATGAACTGTATCACAATTGTTAACACAACGTCACAACTCCATGATCTCATCTGTAGTTGGATTCTACACCCATTTTGAGGTCTCTGGCATGCCAAAATTTGCCTCTGAACATTGTAGCACTTTTGTTTCTTGAGCATACTAGAAAAACTATTTTCCATTCTGGTTACTATTCTTTTCAAGAACACAATGTTTTGTTGAGCTTCTCTTGAAAGTTCAAAACAAATGTCAAGCCTTTCCTGTTTTCATTCATCACTCAAAATGTATTGACATCTTTATAGAAACTTTGCTTGTGTTTAGGGTTTCTTCCGGAACAAATCATCTTCATCCAAATTGGACTCTTCAGCCATCATTCTTACATTTGTAACACATAAAAACAATTAAAGAAGCAAATATCTCACCTTTTTAATATTTCTATCGGTCTCATGGATGACTAGGTGATCAATTCATGAATCATCATGGACACCTTTACTAAATCTTTTGTGGCAGTCCCAAGTCTTGCTCTCGAGATCATTCATCTCCTCACACACATCTCTTAACATCTAAAGTATCTCACTTGAAAATTCATTTCACACAATAATTGATATTGATCCTTTAAACAATAGCCACTCATTTTTTCAGTAACATAAAAAAAATGTGAATTTCGCCATCAATGCCAGCTAGTTCAAGAATGATTGACTGAATCGGAAAGTTTCGTTCCTGAAAGTTAAAGCAAGTTGCCAGTTTAGCCTTGGTCATGGTTCCAAACGTTGAGTAACAACTTCCCTTTGGGTAATGTAGATGGAACCTCAAGGTCAATTATTTTACAGATTAAACAATTTATGTTGTTCTTTCTCTTCATATATTTTGTAATCATCCTCTCCACCAGGACTAGCTGAAGGTCACAGCTACATGAGCTTGAAGGGAAGATAAATAAGATTTGGGAGGGTCTGTCAGACTGTTTCATGTACCTATTAAATCACCCTAGAATATTTTATCCTATCTCTTGAGTAATTACATTATTTGGAAATGGTTAATAAATAGCAGGCTCAAAAGTTAGAACTGGATTTGAAATGTTATCAAACCATTCACTAACCTGGTCCATTAAAGAGCTGCAGTCTCCTTATCTACCCAACAGAAACAATATTTACCTTCAAAGTTCATAAGGATTAAATTATATAATACATGCAAAACAATTAGCTTGATATTTGTCTCATATTGAGCTATCTGCTATTAATTGATGGCAGGACAAGTCTGACTTAGTCAAAATTCAGGATGTCATTCAAAACATAACAGAAAACCTCTATGGATATTGACTCTTCTTATTCAAAAACTTCCATCAGAGAGTAATGTCAGAAATGATATTCCAGTCTGGCCACACTTTTAAGGGGATGCTCGGGCTCTCCCAGGCTTGTGGGATGTATTTGTGTTTCCTTGGGACACGACCCTGCACCCATTACTCCTGATGTGAAGTTACTGTGGACCTTTACCTTCCCCACTGAATAGGACTTGGCTCTCACTTTTCTTCAGCCATCCCTATGCTAGTCAAGGACTGAAAGTTTCCATTAATCTTCTATGTCTCTGTGAACCCAGGCTGATTTTATTCAGATGAACTTTCTTCTCAATGGCTTGATTAATTGAAGTATTATTGTCCACTATTGTTACTTCCAAATATAAAACAATGATGTCTACTTCCAAGTAGATAGTTTAACATCGTCCATATTGATAAACAGGTAAGTATAATCAGTGTTTCACATGTAAATGAAACTTGCATTTTGAAACCTATAATTTTGTTTAAAGTATTAGTTTACCAAACATATCCTTTATTCTGCAGCTGGTGAAATGATAAACTCCAAAGTCTAATCTATAAATAAGGCAGTCCAGTATCCTGAACCAGCAAAGTTTAAATTAAGAGGTTTACTTTATCTATATTAACCCTAACTACAATGATATATCACTTATATAATGGTCCTTTTCCTGGACACCATAATTGTCTATTATTGACAGAGTTAAAAACTAAGAATTACCTTTAAAAACCTTAGGGCAGTCAAAATAGATGATACAAAAACTATGCACCAAAACTCATGCAGAGTACTTACAGAAAATCCCCTAAGGCTCTCAATCCTGCTTTATACACAACTGTAACTCAGTTTTATTTCTGAGCCTAAGGTAGAACAGAAAAAGTCAAAGGACTACTGGAGGCATGAATAATGTTATCAGCAAGCGAAGACTTTGAGAAATATGACAGGAGACTTCCTTAAAAATAGACAGCCTGGGGGCTATTTAGAGGGTGATTATATATTCTGATACATTGCAAGATATCTCTTTAGGATGCTCCTAACATCCCACCCCAACCCATGATTAGTGTCTATAAAGATGGCCTGAGATCAACCTGAAAAGGGCAAATTGTGTCAGGTACACTTGGCATGAAAAGACAGACCTATGCATGTGAAACAATTGGCTACTGCAAGTGATGTTTCTTCTGTTTGGTTCATGTACTTGCAAACACTGCCTTCCTGGCCAATGCCAAACAGATCAGGTGTTACCATATCTGCCAACCAAGGCATGTCACACTGGGTTCTGCCAGCTTGGCTTCAATGAACAGATAAGACAGATAAGGGTTTGTGATGAGCACATGGTTTATATGTACAAAAAGCAGATGCTAGTAAAATGTGTGTAGACCGTTTTCTTTCCCCTCCCTGAGGTGGCACACACATGGGTTTCACTAGTCTCAGTGATGTCTGAGTTGTTCCCAACATTAAGTTACTGAGGTGGCTGTTTTTTTCTGTGTGTGTGTGTGTGTGTGTGTGTGTGTGTAGCGGATTGTTGTCAAGGGATGAGCCCTGAAAACCCAGGGAGTTTATGGAGACTTCCCTTTAGCCTTAAAAAAAAAAATTCTCTGGGCAGGCCATTTTGCCATAGAACCTTCCAGAAGAAATGTATTCCAGCAAGAAAGGGAGGTGTTGGCAGGAAAAGTTATCCAGGTTTCTAAAAGTTTTCCAGGTTTCTAATGAAGTCAGGGAATTTCCTCTCACCTTGTTACCAATAATAAACATAACTTGGGGTGGGGAGAAATACAAAATAATGATCTCCCAAGGAGCTGTTATGCACTTACTTTTAATAACTCCCCCTGAGCCCATCTCCCAGTGAAGTTCTTTGTAATCAAAATGCCTTCTTTAACTATGTCAGGTATGACCAATTAAACTATCTACCTTATAATGAATGAGGGACTAATTCTTTAATCCCAATAATTAGTATTCAAAGATGGGAAGGAATATGATGAAAGAAGCAGGCCATTGGCTATAAGAAAAAGAGCTACTTACAAACCTGCTGCAAGGTGCAGAGGTAACTTGTAAGTAACGGCACTGTGTATGTATCTATCTGTGTGTGAATTTTGTATGAAGACATTTACATGAAAGATGGTGTGTGTGTGTGTGTGTATAGTTGTGTCCATACATATCTCTGCACATATAAGGGTAATGTGTGTCTCTATTTAAAAGGGTTATTTATATTGGGACCATTTAATAGAGACATAGAGTCCAATACATTTGAGACTAGTTCCTAAGGGCACCCTATATCTAAGCCTAGTCTCTAGTAATTAATGTTTGTAAGATGGCCTAGAATCATCCAGAAAATATTAAATGGCATCAAATTCACTTGGTATAAGAAGACAGAAAGTGATCTATTTGAAACGATTACAATGAAAAGCTCTTGGTCACTTGAAAGTGTTCCTCTATTATTTAGAACATGCACTTTTATACAGAGCATCTCTTTCCCTGCCAATTGTAAACAGATCAGATGCTACAGTATCTGCCAACCAAAGCATGTCACACTAGGTTCTGCCAGTGTGGATTTGGGTCTATGCATCATCATCTTGTGTCTGTGATGTATGTGTGTGTGTGTGTGTGTGTGTGTGTGTGTGTGATCTTTCAAGTTGGGGTCTGTTTATGTACAGAGGTATGGCAAGCATGAAAGGATGTACGTTTTTTGTTTGTTTTTTTTTTGTTTGTTTGTTTTTTGGTTTTTTTTTTTTTGGAAAATGAATCCAATCTAATTCAAACCCGTTTCTCACCTGCATCTTGTCTTGACCATTATTCATTCTGGTTTCCTGTTCCAGTGCCCTGTTTTGCCTTCTTCAACAGGGATCCCATGGGTCCAATTTGGCTCAGTTGGAGATTGCTCGCATTATCTGACCTTGCCCTCCCATCCAGCCCAGTAGCCCATTGCCCCATTCTGTACTTTCAACTGCATCCTCTTGCCAGAGCTGCCACCTGTTCTTTGGTCCATTCTGGCCAGAGCTGCTTCCTTGAAACCGACCTAATGACCCTGCTTAGGCTAAGTTAAGCACTAATCCTGGCAGACCAAGGGTGGGAACAAGGTGACGAGATTGGACTGCAGGATTTGCATGGTGTGAACCAGGCTCCCTTGGGGGCAGTAGAAACCAACATGTATGAGAAACAGTCTGAAGTAGGAACAGCTGGTTTTGGGTGGAAGAGAAGCTTCTAGAGTCCTTGGTCCAAAGGAAAAACCAAGTGGAGAATTCAAATGAGAGCCAAGTATGGAAGGTACTGGTTCATCAGTGAGAGAAAGAGTGAACAAAATTCAGAGTGCTTTGGACTATCACTCCAAAGTGAATAAGGAAGTCCCAAAGCTATCCCAAGAACATACCACCATTTACTGTACTGGGCATAACTCAGCAAACAGGACATCACCTCAACCCTCAACAAGTTCACTGTGTATTCAAAGAGACCAAGAAGCAAGTTTTGTTCACAGTTCTGTACAAGAAATGCCACAATAGATGAAAGGGAAGGCTTCCTAGGAACAGAGAATTAGGCAGGTAAATAGTGGGGAGGGAAACGAACATTTAAAGGCTACCCACTTGCCTTCAAGATCAAGTAAGAATCCCTTGGCTTGGAATAGAAGGCCTTTCATGAGTTGGCTGCAGCTTCTCAAGTCTCAGTTGTCACCACCATTGCCCACACACTGTACATCCAGCCACACTAGATTACTTGCAATAGTTTGGACATGCGTACCCTCTTTCACTTCCAAGCCATTGCAGATGATGATTACTTTGCATGGAATGCCCTCCCCAGGCTCCACCCATGAAATTTCACTTATTTTGATTTAGGTGAGATAATACCTCCTCTGGGAAGTCTTCCCTTAACCTAACTACTATCCTCCAGATGGATTTGAGGCCTGAATGAGTTATCTAGGGCTGCCATAACAATTCACTACAAAGTGAGTGACTTTAACCACAGAAATCTATTTTCTACCAGTTCTGGAGACTGGAAGTGTGACATGAAGACAGAGTTGGTCCAATCAAAGACGAATCTGTCCCATGGCTCATTCCTGGATTCTGGTGGCTTGCTAGCAATCTTTGTCATTTCTTGGCTTCTAGATGAAGCTCTGCAATTTCTGCCTTCATGTTCACATGACATTCTTCCTGTCTGCACGTCTGTCTCTGTGTCCAAATTTCCCTGGTCATATTGAATAAAGGCCTATATTAATGACCTCATTTTAACTTGATTACCTCTGAAAAGACCTTATCTCCAAACAAAGTCACATTTTGAGGTACTGGGCATTAGGACTCCAACATATGTTTCTTTGGGGAATATGGTTCAATTTACAAAGTTGTCAGTGCTTTCCCAGTGCTTCCACGGGACCTTACAGTTCTCACAATATTAATCAACTTAATTATAATGGTCTGTCTAATTGCCTGTCTGTCTCATCAGGCTGTGAGCCTCCATGAGGGCAAGCTTTATGATTTATATCTTGTCATATCTGTAGTATTTGAAACAAAACCAAGAACATAGTATGCATTCAGAACATATTTGTCACAGTACAAGTGTCACTCCTTTGATCAGAGGCCAATCTTTTCGCATGTGCTCTGGACCTTGGACCTTCCGGCCATTGCAGGGACCATATCCCTATAGTCTTCTGCAACTTCAACTCCCTCTCTTCTCCTTTAAAATGTGTTGTAATATTTTACATGGTAAAACTAACACTTCCCCTAAGTTTTCTGTTCTAGTACTGACAACATCTATTTCCTTTGGGAGCCAGACTCCTCCAAAGAATTACCTGTAGATTAGATGATGTCTTCTCTTATTTACCCTTATTTGTTTATTTATTTATTGGTCCTTTTTAGTTATACATAACATTAATATTCATTTTGACATAATTATAAACGCATGGAATGTAATTTGTTCTAATTTAGTCCTGAGTACTTTTTATTTATTCCTTTGTCTCAATCCAATATGGCTTCTGCATGCATGACTCTACCAAAAGTGCATTTAGTGAGGTCATCAATGTCTTCCAGGTTAGCAGATACAATGGACTTGTCTCTGTTTTCAGCTTACTCTTTCCGTCAACAGTCTACAGCATGATTTATCATGCTCTCCTTGTTAAAACATCCTCTTCTCTCTACTTGCATGGTTTTACTCCTACCTGTCTATACCCTCCTTGATTGCTGGCCATTCTTTATCTAAATGACCTCTAAATGAAGTTCCCATGGCTCCATTCTGGGCTGTCATCTCTTCTCCCTTTAAACTGTTTCTCTACATGATTTCACCCACTGCATTCTTTTAAATGCCACCTACATGTTGATGGCTTCTCAATTTTTATTTCTGGACCAGATATCTCATTCGAGTTCCAGATCAGTGTATTTAACTACCTACTTAACATCCACTATCATATCAGAACACTCTTGTACAAAATTGTTATCATAATTTTTCCTCTCCCTGAAACCTGGCTCTACTCCAGAGTCCCCTCCTCCGCCCCCCATGTCAGTGAGTGGCACAAGCACATATTCAATTCACAAACCAGTAATCAGAAATTTATTATTAATGCTTCCCTCTCTCAGTAAGCCCTATCCATTCTGCTTCTGAAGATATCAAGTTCATTTCTCTCCATCTCCCTCACCACTCTTCCAATTCACACTATCTCACAGATAGTGTACTAACTGATTTCCTATCTATTAACCCTCCACTCCCACCAAAAATCATTCTCCACATAGCAACCAGAGAGATGTTAAGAAATAACATGGGGGCTGGGGTTGTAGCTCCATGGTAGAGCCCTTTCCTAGTATGTGTGAGGCACTGGGTTTGAATCTCAGCACCACATAGAAATAAATAAATGTCCATTGACAACTAAAAAATATTTAAAAAATTAAAAAATAACATGGATCATGTTACTCAACTAAAAACCATTCAAGAATTTCAATATCACTTAAGAAAGAAGGCCAGCAAAGCCCTGCATTACTTAGTATCTGCTTACTTTCCCAGCCCCACCTGTAATGTTCTCTCCCTTGATCACTACACCAACCCTGCTAGCTTTTCTCTATTCCACAAACACTCTAAGATCCTTACCACTACAGACCTTGTTGCTGTTTATTCCCTCTGTCAAAAACCTCCCCTACCACAACCCATTTCATAATCTCTTTGCCTGGATTACACCTATCTGTTCTTCAAGTCTCTGTTCAAATGTCCTGTATCAGAGAAGAGAAGTCCTCTCTGATATTCCCAACACAATCCAAGTGAAGTATACCTTCCTAGAATCCTGAACTTTTTTGTCATAGTGCTTACCACAATATTAAATTATTGAGGGATTGTCAGGATATAGGTGGTACTCGAACCCAAGGAAATATAGTTTAGTGGGGGTAGAAGACATAAATCATTGAATCATTCACTCAGAAAGTATTGATTCGTTGTATCCTGTATACCAAGTATTCTTCTGGGCACTGGAGACACAATGGTAAAAATGAGATAATTCTGCAAACCTAGGTCTATGGTGAATCCCATAGAGAATAGAAGGGCATCATTTAGCTTAATGTATTAGATGGTAGAAAACAGGCAAGGCTTCCTGGAGAAGATGATGATGATTACGATGGAGCAAAGAATTAAAAAGGGGAATATTAGCTAGGTGCCACATAAATGTGGGCAGGTTTTCCTGGCAAAGGGCAGAAGTAAGGGTGCACATGTGTAATATGGTAAATTGTGAGATGGAGATTGGTGGGAGATGAGATTGAAGGAGTCAGGAGCAGGGTAATGGAAAGCCTTGAGTCCCACGCTGAAGAACTTGGATCTTAGTGTATGGAGGTGGGTACCATATGTCTAGTGTGTGCACAATACTGTGCTGGGCACTTGAGGATACAGCTGTACAGCTGTACCTCTGCCTCTGCCTTTGAAGGGTTCACAGTCTTATGGGAAGATAGGACCTAAGCATAAAAGGCACAAAGTAGTTCATTCTACCTTTCAATTGAAGAAGTATAAAGTACTCCTCCAGGGAAAAATAACATGAGCAGGACAGTCCTGGAGGGTTCCAAGTACAACTTAAGTTGGATCTTTAAGGACTAAATGGGGTGGATTTAGGTAAACTACAGACATCATGAGCATTTTTTTTATTCATATATCCTACAATATTTTGTTAAGCTCTTACATTAGGTGGTTTCACATTAATTATATAATTTTAAAATTAAGGTAAACAAGAACATTAGAATTTTACTGCTGACATTTTTTTACAGGTACTTTTTTCAACATCTAAACATGCTATTAACAATGTAAAGACAAATTCTGAGCAATTTGAACACCAAGGACTCCAGACTATAATATCCGAGACTGAAAACTGTCTACATTGTTCATTATTCTATTAATAGTATCCAGCACAATGTGTGGATAATATTAAGTTCTCAATAAATATTTTTGAAAAATGAATACATGTATTGTCTTCTTCTCCAGAGCAAAATCTTTTGGCTTTTCCCCTCTCTTGGAGTGTAGTTTTAATATGCCAATTCATAATGTTAGGTAGCTGGAAACAGATACAAAAATAAGAAACAGAAGCACAAGTTAGCCCATCAAGAAATTCCTGTATATAGCATAAAAGGGATCTGGCAGTAGAACAGGAAAAAAAAAAAAAGAAATGAAAATGCAGTAGGTAGCTGTAAATGCTGGCGAAACCTCAATCTAGAATAAACTGCCAGAGGCAAGCCACATATCCAATAGATTGCTATAAGTGCTTAATGCACATTCCTCCAAAATTAGTCTACTAGTGGGTTTCCATATATTCTGTTAGATTCCATCTTTATCTTGGTAATTCCAGGCCAAGTAGAGGTGCAATATTATTATTAACCTTTGAACATAGTCAGCTGCCCAGCCAGAAGGAAACAAACATGGCCTCCTCACTTAGGGAGATCTCTCATTCTTATGGGAGTAACATGGCTTCCACTCCTCCTCCAGCCCCAGGATCTTCTCGTTTTATTTATTTATTTATTCTTCCACTTTCTTTTTTCTATTCTTTTTCTTTTTGGAACCAGGTATTGAACTCAGGGACACTAGGCCACTGAGCCACATCCCCAGCCCTATTTTATATTTTATTTAGAGACAGGGTCTCACTGAGTTGCTTAGGGCCTTGCTAAATTGCTGAGGCTGGCTTTGAACTCGCGATCCTCCTGACTCAGCCTCCCAAGTCGCTTGGATTACAGGCATGCGCCACTACGCCCGGCTCCACTTGCTTCTATGATTTCTTTTTTCTCTCTTTTTTTTTTTGTACCAGGTATTGAACTCAGGGGTACTCGACCACTAAACCACATCCGCATCCCTATTTTATATTTTATGTAGAGACAGGGTCTCACTGAGTTGCTTAGTGCCTCATTATATTTCTGAGCCTGGCTTTGAACTCACAATCCTCCTGCCTCAGTCTCCGGAGCTGCTGGGATTACAGGCATGGACCACTGTACCTGGCTGATTGAACTTTTGGACTTGCCCTTTTAGGTGTATATGTTTGTGACCTATTCAACAGCAACTTCTTCTTTACATACCATAGCACTTATTTTATGGTGTCTTGCATTGTGTTTTCTTTTACTTTTTGTGTGCTTTCTTTTTAAAATCAGTATTGAGTCTCCTCAACTAAATAAAATCAAGGACTTCCTCTTTTGATTTTTTTTGTGGTGCTAAGGATTGAACTCAGGGGTGCTCTACCACTGAGCCATATCCCCAGCTCTTTTATTTTTTATTGTGAAACAGGATCTTGCTAACTTGCTAGGCTGGGTTCGAACCTGCCTTTTTCTCCCGAGACACTGAATTACAGGCATGCACCACCACACCTGAATTTTTGATTAACATTTATTAACTGTTCATATCAGTGGGGTTCAGTGTGAGATTTCAATATGAAAATTGAACACAATTAAAATATACCTGCCATGTCTTACTTCCAAGGTGGAGTTTTTGGAAGGATTATATACAATAATGATGTATTATCTATCCCAGAATGGTGCCCCTCCAATCAACTTGGAAGTGCTTCTCCATGGTATAAATATGTTCAAGGAACACTAGTCCATCTAAAGGAGACTAAGACCAACTCATCCATAAAATCATAAGATTTGGGGATTAGCCAGTATTTGGTAGTATAAAAATTATCCATCTATCCTGTGTTGTCCTAATCTGATTGAGACTACTTTGAGCATGGGAAGAATGCTTTGACTTCAGGCTGGCATCAGTTTTGTTGGTTGAGTGGAGCTGTCACTGCAGGATCAAATTCTCAGCTTCCTCAGGACATCCTTGACATCTTTGTTTTTGAGACTGTAGATAAGAGGATTACACAGGGGAGTGACAACCGTATAGAGCAAGGAAAAGGTTTTGTGTAGAGTTGGCACCTGGCCAGCCAAGGGCACTGCATAGACCAGGATTAAAGTCCCATAAAACAAGGTCACAACCACTAGATGAGAGGAGCAGGTGGAGAATGCCTTTTGCCTACCAGTTGTGGATGGCATATGCAAGACCACTGAAAGAATCCTCCAGTAGGAGGCTAGGGTTAGTCCAAAGGGGACCAGGGTCACCAGGGCTGTTAGACTCATGCACACCAGGTTGACCAGATGAGGATCTGTGCAAGAGAGCTTCTGTAGAGGTTTCAAGTCACAGAAGAAGTGGTCAATCTCATTGCCCCCACAAAAGTTCAAGCTGGACACCATAGCACCCTGGAATGCAGCTGCCACGGTGAAGCCACTAAGCCATGATCCAAGTGCTAGTCCCATACACAGAGTTTTATGCATTAATGTTGGATAGTGCAAGGGCCAGCAAACAGCCAGGTACCGGTCATATGACATCACTGCCAGAAGATAACATTCAGTGCTTCCTAAGGCCCCAAAGAAGTAGAGTTGAATAATACAACACACCATAGATATTGCTCTGTTTTCTCTCAACAAATCCACCAGCATCCTGGGCACAATGTTGGATGTATAGCACACCTCCAGGAATGAGAGGTTCACCAGGAAGAAGTACATTGGAGTTTGGAGAACCTGTTGAGTGCTTACCAGCACCACGAGAAGGAGATTCCCAGAAATGGTTGCTAGGTAGACAATGCCAAACACTAGGAAGAGTAAGGGACTCAGTTTCTTAAGCTCTCCAAAGCCTAATATGATAAACTCAGTTACCATCATAGTGGTGTTTTCTGGCCTCCCAGAGGGCATAAATTCCTGAGGAAGTATTTGCGTCTCCATAACAATATATCAGATCATACCACCACTTAGATTTCCCACATGGTTCAGTTCTTTCAGTGGGTAGAGCTCTGTACTAATAAGGGCATTTCAAGGGGATTGGTCCTCATCACAGTCAGTTAAATTTACCTTTAGAAAACTGTTTCTAAAACTCAGTTGAACCTGTAATCTTGTTAGGGTGTGAAATAGGAAAAAGAGACTAACTGGGAAAAGGAATGGCTCAGTGAGAAGCAATCCCCATCCCTAAGAGAACAATCCAGAGTACAAACACTGGTAGCAAGTTGAGAGTCCCAAATTCACATTAAAAAGAGACGTGTAGAGACCATGTATGGAATTCTTAATGCCATTTTGAACAGAGGAAAATTCTCAAGGAAAATTGTTATTAAATACAGACAATTCCAAGAAATGACAGTCCAGGTAATAAATCATATTTATGTCCTTTTTGATCAGAGTACAAAATGACTGAACTGGCAGAACCGAAGCAGAGAGTCATTTCATTGGTGTTACTGCATCAGCCATGCTTATTTGGTGCCTGTATCCGTGAGGGAGCAGGACATCAATTGCCAGAGAGCGTAGATTCTGGAAAACCAGGAGTATCTCCTAAAAGAAAATAAGAATATCTTATTTTTAAATCTTGCCCTAAAAGGTTAGAATTTAGGCTTCTGGGAAAAAAATCCTAGCAGCTGACATTTGGAACTACTGGTTGAATTTGTGTTGCACACGTCTAGGCACACATACATTTATAGGTGGTTGCACATATAAAGATTAAAAGCACATATTACCTTCTTGGCTGTCATTTTTAAATTTTTTATCTCCCTTTTTTGTTTTTTTTTTTTTTTTTTTTTTTTGAACCAGTGATTGAACTCAGGGACACTCAGCCACTGAACCACATCCCCAGCCCTATTTTGTATTTTATTTAGAGACAGGGTCTCACTGAGTTGCTTAGAGCCTCGTTAAGTTGCTGAGGCTGGCTTTGAACTCGGAATTCTCCTCCCTCAGCCTCCCGAGTTGCTGGGATTAGAGGCGTGCGCCACCGAGCCCGGCTCCAGGTCAGTCTTCTAGAAGTAAAATGTTTGCTCTTTGGTTCTTTGCCCTTGATTCAGATATAATGACATTAGAAAGTGGCCATGGGTTAGATCACAGGGACCAAGTAAGGAAGCTTTCCAGATGGACTAGCAGCCATGGGAGAGAAATTGGCATATTTCCTTATTCAATTTTTGTTTTGGTGTATTTTTGAAGGTAGTACGGTATAATGACTAAACAAAGGAACCTTAGAGCCAGACTCCCTGGTTTGGCTGTGTGACCTTGGACAAGTAACTTCATCTTTCTGATTATCAGTTTTCTTATCTGAAAAAAAGGTGTTATGAACCGGGTGTGGTGGCGCACACCTGTAATCCAAGCGACTCGGGAGGGTGAGTCAGGAGGATCATGAGTTCAAAGCCAGCCTCAGCAACTTATCAAGGCCCTAAGCAACTCAGTGAGACCCTGTCTCTAAATAAAAAAATACAAAATAGGGCTGGGGATGTGGCTCAGTGGCCGAGTGTCCCTGAGTTCAATCCCTGGTTCCAAAAAAAAAAAAAAGTGTTATGCATTTGGAATGTCCCCCAAATGCTTATGTGTTGAAGTCTTGGCTCCCAATGTGGCAATGTTCAGGTGCAATGCTATTGGGAAGTGATTGAATCACAAGAGCTCAGACTTCATTAGTGGATTATTGGGTTGATAACGAGTGGAAACAGGTAGGGGGGCATGGTTGGAGAAAGTAGGTCACTGGAGATATGCCCTTGTGGATTATGTCTTATCCTTGGCCCCTCCCCACCCCAAACTCTCTGCTTCTTAGATGTTATGAAGTGAGCAGCTTTCCTCACCATGCCCTTCTGCCATAATGTTCTGCCTCACCTCAGGTCCACAGTGATGGGACCAAGTGACCATGTACTGAAACAGTGAACCAAAATAAATATTTCCTCCTTTAAGTTGATTCTCTCAGGAAGTATTTCACAGCAATGAAAAGCTAACACACAAGGACCATAAGAGTATCTCACATTGTTGTTTTGAGTACATGGAAAGTAATTAGAACAGTGCGTGGCACATCGTAAGCACTAAATTAGTATTAAAGACTTTTGTTTATAAAATAAAATTATTTATTAAAACATTCCCTACAGAAGGATTAACCAACATTACTAATCACTACACTGAAGTAAGATAAACACTATAAATGCGCAGGAGGAAAATTATACATTTCTCATTACTTCTTAACCATTTCCTATCACCACTTAATTTTTAAAAAATTTTAATAATTCATTTTCATCACTTGATTTTAACACCTAATTTAACTTGAACATCATTTAAAATAACCTTAATATTTGTCTATGGAATTATGTAAGGATTAGATGAGATCATGTATATAAAGTGCCTACCACATAGAAAATTATCTATAAATCATGGCTAACAACAGTACTAACAACTATTAGCCTGGAATCCTCAAAGGAGCATGTGGCAGAGTCAAGATTCACAGCTCTGTGTGACTCCAAAAGTCATGAACTTTCCACTACACCAACTGACACACTGCCTGCTATTATTTCCACGTGGGTATATATGTACATGTGTTCTGAGTTTATGTGCAAGGGGGTTTGAGGATTCTGTCCATAAGGGTTAAAGGCAAACTCTCCACCATGATCTTGTACCTTTTCACCAGCTTCTTGCTACGCATCTGCTTTGAACCAGTCCCCCACCATGCACGAGTCATGGGCACCCACATTGCTCTCTTTGTTCTTTTGGGTTCTGTACCTGTCCAGCTCTTGACCCTTCCATCAACCTCCTCTTTGAGGGGGAACTCGGGGTTTTCATTGGATGTTCTCAGCTCAGGCTCCTGCCTCCTCCTCAAGAGCTTTGGCTCAGACCCATTCTCCTTGGTTTCCCCCAATATTGAGGACATCATTAACTGTTTCCTTTAAAAATAAATGTCTACCCCAATTTGGTCACTGCTTTCCCTTCTTTCTGATTCATTTTTATTTATAACACTTGTCGCCTATAACATATAATACATTATATTTAATTTTGTCTAATAGTTTCTCTCCTTTAATATAGACTCCATGAGAGGAGGGATGATCTCTCTTTTATTCACTACTAAAACCTCAGCTCTTAGAACATTGCCTGGCTGGCAAAGAGGAGACACAATAAATTTTGGCTCAATGATTTAATGAGGAATTATGATAGTGAATGGTGCTATGCCTCTGAAGCCAGCCAGATCCATGTTCAGACCTGAGCTTTGCCACTTACCAGTATGTGACCCTGGGACATTTAGGTACTCTCTAAGTGCCTCTCTTTTTTCATCAGTTAACTACAAATCTTAACAGAGCCTCTTAGGTTTTCCCAACTAACCATTCTCTCCTTTTCCTATATCAGGGATTGACAAACTTTTTCTTAAGGACCAGAGAGTACTGCTTTAAGTTTTGTGGTCCATCCCTTCTTTATTACAACTATTCAAAAATGTAATCATACTAAGAAAGTAGCATAGATAATATGAAAATGAATGGGAGTGGCTATGTTCCATTAAAACTTTATTTACCAAAATAAGAGTTTTGGATCTCAGACTATGCTTGCCAGTTCTTATAGCTGGACATACAGCTGTCCTGACATTCACATTTCCTTTGTATCTGGGTCAAGCCAATAGGGTGTGAACAGAATGAGGTGTATAATTATGAGAAGGTGTCCTTAAATGAAAAGTAGATACCATCACTTCCCCCTTTTTATCCTCTCCCCTCTCTGGAATGCAGACCTAATAGCAGAATTGTGAACTGCCATCTGGTACCATGAGATGGAGGATACTCAACCTGGTATGCCAGGGTAACCCTAAACAGCTGACCCAGGCTTTTCCTGGGATAAACATATTTTCATTTTGTACAATTTACTAATGTTTTTACTATTTTTGTTACAACAACCTAACCTTACCTTAACTGACAAATGATAACTACCTTCTGGGTTAGTATGCTTAGTCAAGACACTAGTCCACGTGAAACACTTAATATAGTAGTTGGCATAAATAAATAAGAGGCAGCTTTCGTTATGATTTCTGTTGTTAGTGACTTCATTCCTCATCTCCCATTCTTCCTGTTCCCTGGTATCTTTAAATACAGTCATATGTTGCATAATGATATTTGAGTCAATAAGGGATCATATATATGATGATGGTCTTATAAGATGATAGCATCTAGTGATGTTGTAGCCATGTTAGTTTGTGGAAGCACACTGTAATATTTGCCCAATGAGGAAATCGCCTAACGACACATTTCTTAGAATGTATGCCTGTCATTAAGCAACACATGGCTTGTAGTTGATCCTAACCCGATTTTTTTTTTTTTTTTTTTTTTTGCGGTGCTGGGGATTCAAACCCAGGGCCTTATGCTTGCAATGGAAGCACCCTACCAACTGACCTATACCCCCAGCCCCCTAACCCGATTTTGGTTCTCTTAAGATTCAATGTTTTCTTGGGCCCAAATACCTTTGAGATGGATTCAACAACCACTTTTTGCCATGAGCTCAACAATTCTGCACTCATGTGAGAAGGGAATTTAAATAAAAACAACCCCATCTTCCCCGTTTCTCAAATAAAATGAAAATAACATACTTGATTAATTGGGGCTTTCCCCCTGAAATTTCTAACAAGCTGGACAAGCAATTGGTCTTCGAACCAGGCTATGCGTAACCCAAACTTGGAGGTTCTCAATTGGGGATGATTTCTTGCCCTCCTACCCCACCAGACATCTCTGGCTGGCAAAGCAGAGAGAAGCTACTACTGGCATCAAGTGAGTGGAGGCCATGGATACTGCTAAACTCTCACAACAGACAGGACAACTCCTACGACAAAGAATTAGCTGACCTAAAATATTAATAGTGCTTCTTTGAAAGAACCTTGCTCTACAGGTTCACAATGACTTCCCAAAGAGGTATGCAGACAAGGAGAATTTTAAGAGAATTCTTTTCTGATTTCCATATGAATTGCCCTGGAAAACTGATCTGCTGTGTACATGCCTGAAATTGAGGAGCCATTCTGGTTCTGCTTTATCACCTCTCTTGTCACCATTATCCTTCTCCCACTTTCTAAGACATAGGTCTCTCTATCAGGGATCTTAATCTCAGCATGGCTGCTGTCATCTTCTTTTCTAATGCCCCACAGTACAGCAGAGTAGAGTGGATGAGATCTGGAAGTTGGAACACAGTCCCAAATTCTTATTAATCCTGTCATTTATTAACTGCATAACATTTACTTATCCACTTATTTACTTGAACACTTTGGAGACTTCTGGTCACAGCATTTTTTTGTTTCAACATCATTTTACATACATATTTTTAATAAGATGTAAAATAATATGATCAAGAGAAGATTTTCAGTAATAAAGATATATTTACCATTAGAAGAAAATTCTATAAGAAAAGCGAATGAGCATGTGAGTTCAAGAGGAAAAGGTAATTGTGTTAAATGTCTGACCACTTGAGATCTTGACCATTTCTATTTTAATAGGTGACAGTGGATATCAAAACATGATAGTACTTAGTTAGAATCCATTGAAGATGTTAAAAGAATGATGCAAGAGTTTAATTTTAAACTGTCAATATTTACAAGGTTACAGAAGGTATAGCGAGATTACATCTATTTGCACTTACGATGAAAAATTTCCAGATGTCAATTTAAAAATGTGCAAGGGGGCAGTGTAAAGTACAAAGTTGCAAGAGCTAGGTTACTGCTGAATCCCTTCTGTGTCCTTTCTCGCTTGATGAAAAAACAGAACGAGGAAAAAAACCAGTCACATAGAGATGTGATTAAAATGCAGCAGCAAGTCCTACTGCACAAGACCGGTTTTCTCCGGTCCCCACTCATCCTGCCAGCTCGCTTCCAAGTGGTTTTTTTTCCCCTGTTCAAGAAGTTCTTCATGCTCTCCCAGCCTTCCTTTCAAACCAATACCTATTTTTTCCCTTTTTATCAAATAATGACTCTCTTAGTCATCACTGCGGGTCTCCTGGACTCTTACAACCTGCTTATGACTCAACCTGCTTTTAGCGAGTAGGCCTCCAGATACAGTCCATGATTATCAGGCAAAACTTTGAAAAACATATGAAAAGAAAAGAAGTTTTAAAACAGTGCTATAGTGTGGACCCTCACACACACGTACATTTTGTGCTCACGGAGAATGTGTCTTCTCCATGCCAAGGAAACTACTGGGAAAATGGATTAATCCATCAAGTGAATTAATTCTGTTGTTTATTTTTATGCATGAAACAGCAAAATCGGCTTCTTTTTCTGATGACAACCTTTATTGTCTTAGGCAAATTGTGAAACTGATGTGTGTTCTAAGGCCCAGGAAAGTAATTTAATACAGCACACAAACAGCCACGCACACATCAGACCGTGGAACCATTGCTGGGATGAGGAAGGGGATGTGCTTGACGCCATCTACCAGCCAGGACATACATTTTTACGTTGAAATCAGAGAACACAACCTTAAAATAGACATGGCAAGAAACAAAATGGCTCACTTTCATCCAGATTCATTTGTAGGGCATAGTTCTACACTGGGCTCTGACCTGGCAAATTTTTCTTGCTTCACTGGAAGTCTGAAGCCCCACTTGATTCTTCCCTGCTGAAAGACAGTTTCTTTACACTTTGGACAAGCCAAGAAAGAAAATCCTTCCTCGAGCACTCCCTCAAGGCCAGTCAACAGGTACTGCTTTTAGTTCTAGTTTATCCCATATTAGCTGTGTGACCTCATGTGATATTCAGAACCTCTCTGAGAGGCTATTTCTTGATCTCTAATAAAGGGATAATGCTATCTACCTTGACTCATATATAAAATGAATACTGAGGACTAAATGAGGAAGTTTTGAAGTACTATACAAATTACATTCAGAAAAATAATAATAATAATATTTTAAAATTATTAACTCCCAAGACCACATATTGCACATTTTGATCAGCTCTAATTATTAGAAGTAACCCACAATCAAAACCTCCTTAAATTCTGCCTATTCATTCCTGGTCTTCTTACTGACTCTATACAATGCAGGTCTAACTCTTTTTCTGTACATAGCCTTTCAGATCATTGAAGAGAGATATTGTGGTCCCTTTCCACCCCCCACACCTGGATTTTCTTTTCTCTGAGCTAAAAGAAAACCAATCAGTTGAGAAGCACTTAAAGAATAGGAAAAGTACAATATCAGTGGATTCACACTTCTGTTCTCAACATTATTGTTGACTTGACTGATGGCTACTGTCCCCTTTGGAGGTTGTTAACACATGGAAATGATGTTTGTTGAGTCTGGAAAAGTGAAAGATGTTTGGGTTTGCTCCTTTATTCCCAATTCTAGTCAGCTCTTAATACCTTTTTGATGTACTCATGAATAAGTGGATGGAAATCTGTCATAGATTGTACTTTTGCTAAGCACAGTGGCCTGGAGTTCCCATGTCCTGCCTTATACGACCAGCATGATGAGTCCTGGGATCCAGAGCATCAATTCCAGCTGACACCAACAGACACCTTGCTTTGTCTCTATTCTTCCAGAAGGATGTTTCATAAATGTTTGTGAGCCAGTGTCAGTAATGATAATGGCTGCTAAAATAAATCTTTTTCTTTCTTTCTCTCTCTTTCTTTCTTTCTTTCTTTCTTTCTTTCTTTGTTTCTTTCACAAGGGAGGGAACTAGTGAGGATTAGGCAGCAAGCTGGTTGACTGACCACTCATATGCTTACTAGGGGTTAATGCTGCAGCTTTAATTTAGAATAAAATGACTTAAAGAGAAATGCATAGAGCCCTTCAAAGAAAGAAATGTTCTATGGGGTCAACTAGAGAGAAGAATTTGTGTGTTTACTTGTTTGGGGGCTTGTTGTTTGCTTTGATGTTTTGTTTTGTTTTCATGGCTCTTTCTTTGTTTTGCTTATTTGTTTTAATTATCCACACCTCACCTCCTCTCTATAATCTGGGTGAGCATAGCAAGCAGTAAAATCCTTGAGCTGCTTAAGCTTTAAGGCTCGGTCACAGGCACCCCAGCTCCAGTTCTCTGCCATGTCAACCTAGTCTTTTTGAATCTAAAAATGCTTCTTTTGTCTCAGATCTTAAATCCTTCAAGTTAAAGAAAAAGGAGAAAAACTCACTTGTAAGGAATTGTGTATGTATGAAATCAAACTCAAGTGTGATTCAGGAGCCCTCTTTTTCTTACAATCAGGTCAGGTACATCCCAGAACATTACAAATTGCCAACTCCATGAGAGTAGGAAGAGCATCTGTCTTGATTATGCTAAAATAATGCCTAGGCATTTGGTGTGCACTCAGTAAATATTTTGGGAAGGCATAATATTTGGAAAGGTGGGCATGGAAGGAAGGCAGGAAGGAAGTGTCTAAGAAAAACCATATAAAAGAGAAATCATGCTGGAGTAAGACATTGTAGAGTCCTAAGGTCCTAGAGGTGGAAGGAAGCATAAGAGACCACTAGCGCCCAGTTCTTCAGTTTAACACAGATGATCTGAACTACTCATCATTCCATTTTTGAGAACTCATTGGATAAAAGTCTCTATGGTGCTCTTTGCCTCTGATTTTCATTGCCAGTAAAGTCATCTCAGTCAATAAGTCTGTGACTTATTGAAAATTTCCAGTCTCCACATCCAGGTTCACTATTCCCACCTGAGCTATCAATGTACTACTTAGGAAACTTACCTGGATTAATTTAGTCTCCAGAGCAGCCAAATAACTGGTCAGTTTTCAAAAGAAAAAGTATTCAGTAAAGCTAGCCATATTCCCTTCTCCCCTGCTTTCCTGCATATACTTGACAACTAGGTAAATCTCTCTATATTGTAGGCTCTCTGGTTTATTTAGAGACAGGGAAATGGTTCTGGCCAAATTTTGCTTAGTTTAGACTCAAAAGAACTAAGACATTTTAATATACTCTGCTTGGTGGAGAAAGAATGAAAATAGAGCTATCATAGTTCAAATGAAGAAAACTGTCAAGGGCTTTCCTACATTCAAATTATACTCAGCCCACTTTCCTACACCATCTACATCTGAAACTTTGGAACTGGTAACAAAGGGTATGAGTGACCTCACAATGTCCTAAAAGAGCCTTATTGCTTCAACAATCAATGATGATCTCACACTTTCCATAGTAACCCAAGAGGTGTGGACACAGGCACTTTGAAAAGATCTCAGAAATGGGGCCTGAAATTAAGAAAGTTCTCAGCACACCCTTCGGAGATCTAAAATACCTCATGAGACAGACCACCCAAAAATTCTGTATTCCTTTTGCAATGTTTTTGACACATCCTTGTAATTGTAATGGTGGAGATGGTGGTAGTAGTGGTCACAGCACTGGCAGCTGTTAACATCTGTTGAGTACTAAAGACATTCAATGAATTAATTTATTTATTCACTAATTATATTATTTAATCTTCAAAGCGACTATCAAGTAAATACTAATACTTTACGTATTTTTCAGATGATTAAACTAAGGTAAAAGATGTTACAGAATTTGTCCACAGATATATTTATTTCACCATGAAGCTCTGTGCCCCATAAATATAAACCAATCTCTGCCCAAACCATACTCTAACACACATTAGTAGATATAGAGGATAGAGGGAAAACCAGGTAAGAGACTAGGTTAAAGTCAGAGGAACTCAACCTCAACCAATTCTCAGTTCTACAAATATAGGTTCAAAAGTTTCTCCCTCTCATAATGAGTAAAGAGCAGTAATTTTAAATGCTAAGGAAAACATGGCATTAATATGTAAAACTATAATTTATATGAAAATGTTTTCCTAATGATTGTTACTTTTTGAAATATCAAATTAATCTATTCATAACTCACTATATTAAGACAGGAATTAGGCAAGTACTTTATATCTATAAACTCTGTGATCTTTTGTCATCTTATTAAAATCAACATAATTTTGATTATAGGCCAGGTGTCCAGACTGCCTTCTAAATTGATAACAATATAAGATTAGCACCTCATTCTTTAAAATATTCAAACAGTTCATGCAAAAGCACGATTGTTAGAAGGATAATAATTGGCTTAATTAGGGGAAAGACGGGGAAGGAAACAAACATTTATTGACCACCTGCATCATATTGTATTAGTTGTCTCCACATACATTATCTCATTATGATGATAGTACATATCTCACATGATTGTTCTGAGGATTAAATGAGCCCACACATGTGAAAGTACTCAGGGGAAGACAAAGAAAGAGATCTAGCATTATCAATCATAGACTATGCTCCAAATCCTGTGCTATCATGTACATTATGTCTTTTAATCTTTACAACAGCCCAGAGCACTTGGCCTTGCTATCTAGATTTTATGCGTAAGAAGACTAAGGCTCAAACAGTTTTTTTTAACTACTAAAGCAGACCCTGAGTCAACCGAATCCTACATCCATGCTCTTGCCACTTAAAGGACATCAAAAGCCTTCCTAATAGTAGTACTTTATCATGGTGAAGGAAAGCAAGACACCAGTATTCATGTATTCATTTGTTTGTTCATTCATTCATTCGACAACTTTGCCTTTGGCATATACTCCGTTCCGGTTACTAAACAAAAGTATTTCCATGAATTATCTCAGTAAATCTTCACAACAGTCGTAGGAGATGAGTACTAGGATTATTTCAATTTTACAGAAGAGGAAAGGGGACTCAAGGAGGTTTAACTGATTTACTCAGCATCATAGAGCTGGAAAATGGCAGAATCTGGATTCTAAATTAAGTTTACCTGTCTTCAAAGCCTGTGCTTTTTCTAGAATATTGTACTACTTCTAGAAGGCAAATTATGACCTTCTGTATGGTTGTATAGTCTGTATGGTTTGAATTATGTAGTTGGATCCCCAGCACTAGGGCTCGATTAAGTACACTGACCTCTACAACCTTCGAGAGAGAGTGTCTTCTGGTCCTCTGTAACCTGAGGGAAGGGAGTTTCAGAAAGACAGAGACAGACAGAGAGAGAGATATTCCATAAATCTGGTCACTCTGGAAGTTGAAGGGGATCACAAGAAACCATCAAGTCTGGCTGTCATGCAATTGCATTTCTGAACTACCTGCCTTACAGACATTTTGATGCCATTCTAAACCCAGGATTGTCCTGTGCACTTTGTGGGTAGTGGATCAGAGAGGGACATGCTCCATGAAAGTCCATGTCCATTACTGGAAAGAATATTCCATAGCTTCTTCTGCTAAATAAAGGCAACATAGAAAAGGATACTGTCAAATAAATGGACTTGATGGATCTCATAAGATTACTTTAAAGTCCTAAAGCTGCTTCCAAGATCAGTCTCTGTCATTCACTTCAGCAACGCCCCCAGTTTAACCCTAATAAAATGCATGCCAATGATCATACCTCTTAGCAGGTAAGTTCAATGCTACTTCCTTATTTCCCTGTGGTCAGTGGTCATTCTCATCTCTGGTTGTAGATACTCCCATATCCTCTAACCTTCCTCCAGTTTGCAATACTCTAGCAGCCAAAAGAGATTTTCTAAATTCAATCCTGAACAAGCAAACTTTCCTTTCCTTTTATTTGAGAGTGGCCCCGTTGGGGCTATAAGGCCACCTTTCCATACCTGCATCAGGAACAGCTGGAAGTCAGCGGTTTCATGGAATTCTAGCCTGGGTGACCAGAGGACTGCCTTAGGGATGGCTCGCCCAGAATGAGAGAGTGATGTTAATGATACCTAGATAGAGATTTCAAGCCCTGTGGGACTAGTTATAATCCTGCATGGGGAAATCTGTGACACATCCAAACACAGGTCCTACGTCACAAAGATGAGCTAGACCAGAGAATATGAAGCCTCCCAGCAAACCCATCAAGTTCATCTGCTAATGGAGCAGGTTCTCAGGGAAATAGCTGCAGACATCTGACTCCAGTGGCAGTATAAGGTAACAAGATACACATGGCTTCTGGAGCTGGAAGCCTGGGTGACTTTGGGCAGTTACTTCATCCCTCTGGGTGTTTGTTTCTTCACTATCTTTTTTGAAGGATAGTTAGCTGGCTGGAGAGGGGCTGAATCATGAGTAAGAGAATCACAAGTATTGAATCCATTCTTTCTGCCAGATACTGTGCTCAGCCCTTCACATATACATTCACTTCATCCTCCCCACATTTCTTCAAGTTATGAATTATTATTGAAATAATAATGTACAATATAAGAGAGTGTCTGGCTCATTGTGCACTTAATAAATGTCAGCTCCTTTCCTTTCCAAATCTATAGAGAAATGACAAGGACTCCAGTTCTCAGAGAAGACATCTATTCCACATTCTCCCTAGTGCTTGGTAATGTAGTTTGAAGAGGCTTGTAGCAATCATTTTGAGAAGTAATCATAGAATGTCAGGGTGGAAGGGACCTTAGAGATTGCTCACGTCTAAATCCTCAACAGATAGAGCAGGGAGAGACTTACTTGTAACTAGCTCTGTAACAAGAACTGGACCAGATTCAAAGCATCCTCCCTCCCACATGTATGTGCTTCAATGCCTCTTAGGGGCCTGACTCAGAAAAAAATCACTCCCAACCTTGCATTAACAGAAGTGAAGGGCAGAATTCTGACTCTAGGTGGTCGTGCTTTGTAGAAACTCCTTGGGGTTCAGGCACTACTGCTCATAGGTGTTTCAGAAAATGGTTCTGGGACATAGGAGAAAGGGAGGAAAGAGGGAGAATCTAGAATCCACAGGATTTGCCATGATGGGGTCAAACTGGAAACAAAAGCAGAATTATGACTCTCAACAGCCCCATCTTTGGGGTTTAGAGACGGTACAGGATTCCGTCTTCCCTGTGGGCTTTTGAAGTCCACTGCCCACCACCAAGGACTGGTTTGCAATTCCCACCTGAAGTCACTCCCAGCCATCATCTCCCAAAAGGTCTCTGTCAAAAGACATAGTCTGGCAAGGAAGAATTCTGCTCCTGGAGCTGGAGCTATGCAGAGTGAGTACTTCACAAATGGTTGCTGAATGAATGAATCAGTCAAGGCCTGCCTAGGGAGGTCCCCTTGGTCTCTCATTGAAACACAGGAGCAGGGCTCAGTTTCTAAATCAGTCCATAACATTTCTGACCTGCTAACCTATCACTGAAGATTTTCTCTGAAGGAGGAAAAGCCTATCTCCAAAAGAAAAAAAAAGTCCAGTCCATGTGCCCCATACTGAAATTTGCCAAAAATAAAGAAAAGCAGATATCCAGGCAGGCAAACTTAAAAGGGCTTAAGCCAGAAACTGCTGTTTCTCAGCAAAACATGGGAGTAGGGATGGGGAACAAAGCCCTCTGCTCTGGTGACACCTCATTTGCCATTCATCAAAGGAGAAGTGTGGAATTGTTCCAATCATACCAACCAGATCTATAACTCTTGTGGAGAAATGACCTGAGTAGGGTTCAGAGCAAACAGAAGTCCACACAGGTTATGGATGTGGGGATAAGGAGGAAACATGATGAAGAGAATGGCTTTGAAGTATCAGAACAATTCCAAGCTAACCTATAATTTTCTCAGAGTGAACAAGTGTCTCTTTTTGTTCACAAGCTTAACCTTAAAGGGTAAAGAATCCATGGATCAGCAAAATCTTAAAAGAATGCCAGAACCCTGACATGTATGTGCACACATGCACAAACTCAAATATTTACAAGATACACACGCAAATTCAAACACATACAAAAAATAACGAAAAAGCAAGCAGAAACATACTACACACAAGCCCATAACAAACACAGATGAAAATTCACAAATATGCATAGATAAAAGTATACAAATGATCATACACAGAGAAACAGACACTTGCTATTCAAATATACTTTCAGACACAGAATAGTCATAGTTCCAGGGCTAACTAACAAATCAAGTTCTCCCAAAGTAGTAGTTTGCTAAGATTTTTAACCCTTTGTCTACCTGCCCCAGCACTAAGATTTTCTTTAACATGTTGAATTTTTAAAAAGTTGCAACAACTCCCAATACAATATATTGCCTGTCCTTGGCAACTGGAGTTTACAACCTACTCGAGTGTTTACTTGAAAAATACCATGTTTTGAAATAAAATAAAATTTGGAGCTAGAAATAGGAAAACACTTTCACAAACAAGATGTTTCTCTTTCCTTAGGAGATAGGAGAAGTATCCTCCTCACACCACACTCTGTTGTTCACATGATATCTTGACCACACTCAGTTTTGTTCTGAAATAGGCTTCCTCTTTGATTTGTCATTTTCAAATCCTTGCCCCAATCCTGTCCCTACTGAGATAATGTGTTAGTCTGTTCAGGCTGTGATAACAAAATTCCTTAGACAGAATTTATTGGTCACAGTTCTAGATGCTGGGAAATCCAAAATCAAGGTGCCAGCAGATTCAGTGTCTGGTAAGGGTTCACTCTTTGCTTCAAACATGGTGTCTTCTAGGTATGTCTTCTGATGATGAAAGGGCAGGTACAAACAAGTTCCCTGAAGCTTCTTTTATAAGGACACTAATACCATTCACAAAAGAGGTGACCCCCCATGACCTAATCACCTCATAAGGTCGGTATCCCTTAATATTACCACAATGGGGCCCCAAGAATGGAAAGTTATATTCCATGTATATATGATATGTTATTATACATTCTACTGTCATGTATGACTAAAAAGAACAAATAAAAATATTACCACATTGAGCATTAAGTTTAATATGTAAATTTTGGACCATAGTCAAGATCCTAATAGAAAACTTCACATTCAACTTTCCTGAGACAGCACTAGATCTCAGACAAGCATTATGGGTAGATCAGAAAGCTAAGATACTAAATCACTGTCCATGTCCCATTCTGGGTGGGAATTGAGCTGGTAGCAAACTTCGTTGATGTTAACTTCACCAAGAATAGGACTGAAGGTACAGGGAACTTACCTGCTTAACCTTCTGGATCACCATAATTACAAATGCCATACTTTTCTGCACAACTCTTTACATTTTAAAACCGCACTATTAGAATTACTTCTTTTGGTCCATGAGAGCTCTCTGAAGTTATCCAAGCAGATTTAATAGCTTTCTCCATTTGATGATGTAGAAGCTAAAGTCCCAAAGATTGTGGTGACATGCCTCAGATCCACAAAGCAAATTAATGCCAGAGGCAAGCCTTGAACCTTAGCTTTTTATGAGTAGGCTACCAATACTTTAAAAATAATATCACCATAAGCCTTGCTAGCCTACTCGATGCCACCATCCTCCCCCAACACAAACACATATAGTAAGGCCCTATTCTGACTTCCCTTTTCAAATATCATGCCAGGATTTTGCCCTCTTGTCCTTAGCACATTTTACCTTTTTTATGTCTCTTCACACTGGCCCATCTTCTCTATGCCCAAGTAGGTACTATTATCTCATTTAATCTTGAGTAACTTGCCAGAAGTCCTCCCGCCAATGAATGGTGGAACCAAGATTGCAATTCACAGTTATCAGGCTGTAATGCTTATGTTCTTTCTGCAACATTACACTGCCTTTCAGAGCTAATTTGTCAAACCAATCTGCTAATGGACTAATACCATACAAACACTAATCAAACTGTGTTTTGTGTTTTTGTTGTTCTTTTTTTCAGTCACTGTGGCACAAGAGGAGCTTAATACTTTTTTCCTAACTAAATTATATTACTAAGACATTGGGCCCCTGTTCTATGTCTGGTTAGGTCTTATGACACAAACATCAGTGTGCAATAAAGCACCAAATGGTACACATTTAAATGTCCACTTATAAATTGGAAGCAATAATTGGTTGAAAATGAGTTATAAGAAAGAGTCAACAAATTAAAGTTGGTTGGAATTATCAAAAAGGAAATAAAAGTGGAGTTTGGCTAGGAAGGATCTGGAAATTTATAGAGAAGGAAACATGGCTTTCCATGCACGAGGACTAGCATAAGGGCAGATAATGGAATGTTTGAATATTCCCTGTTTGAGAATAATTAAAAGACTGGCTTCATCTCAACATAAGATCTGTGTTAGGTGTTTGGAATAGTGTGTCAGTTTGGAATAGCTGGTTGTCTTCCACACAAGGGGGTTTGTTTCACACACTTGCTACTTTCCATACACCTACACTCCGTGTTCATGAAAATGATGGGGAACGGCTTCTCTGACAGCCTTTCAGGCTCTTCAGACTCTGACAGCTTCCTCAGTCTCTTCTCTCCTGTGAAGCAAAAACCTTAAGATGTTTGGAGTGGGGCAGGAAATCTCACCTCCATGATGCAAGCAACAGATCTCTTGCTTCTACTGAAATTTGTCTGCCTCTGATGGAGAGATAGGGAACTCTTTTATACCGAGGATTCAAGAAAAATTCAGTGCTGTTGAGGAAAGGAACATATGCAAAACTCTCTGTTATGGTTTAGATATACTGTGAGATAATGCAAGAAAGTTCAGGGGTAAAATGATTATATGATGAAAGCTGGTACCCAATCAGCAGATTAGTCCACTGATAACGACTAACTGAAGGCAGGTAGGGTGTGGCTAGAGGAGATAGTCACTGGGGGTGTGCCTTTGGCATTTGTATTTTTTCACTGGTGAGCAGAATTTTCTCTCTCTGCTTTCCTGGTGCCATGTCTTGAGCTGTTTTCCTCCACCATATCCTTCTTCCATGATGTTCTGCTTCACCTTGGGTTCAGAGCTTTTGGAGTTGGCCATCTGTGGACTCAGACCTTTGATGTCATAAGTCAAAATGAACATTTCCTCCTTTAACTCTTCTTCAGGTCTTTTAGTCACAGTAATAAAAAAAAAGTCAACTAAAACACCTTCTATCCCTAGAGGAGGAGCAGGGAACGTTTTGGGCCCTGTATCCTACAAACATAGGTCTGCTACTACTAGGGGAAAGACAGGAAATTCCTGTCTAGAATCAAGCATGATATCAGGTAGAGTTTTATTGCCACTGAGAACAGCCAAGAATACTAGGAAGCACCATTTCTGAAGACCAGGTGCACAAGGCCTGCCTGAGAGTGTGACTGGAACATGAAAACAGAGAACATGCCATGTCCCTGCAAGCAGCATAGTATCAAATAATAAGCAACATTTTACACTTGGAAGAGAAGCAGGAGCACAGAAGCAAGCAAGGGCAGCCAAAGGCTGAGGGGGAGCAGAGAAATCCTCCAGAAACACAATTCCCACTCTCAGCATATGGCAGCAGCAGGTCTATCACTAGAGGAACTCAAAACCTGTTGGGAACCGATGATAATGATATCACAAATCATAAAACCTGCTCACCTCCTGCGTGGATTGACTCCATTTCACAAGTAAATGGCTTTAAAAGAAGAGGCAGGGTTATTTCCAAGCAGAGATTCTGTTTACCTTGGTCTCTGCTATTCCTCTAAACACATTAAGAACCAAACACAAAAACCAGGGAAAATAGCCTATTGTCAAGAAATAACAAAATCCTGGAAATAAATGTAGCCAAAGAGGTGAAAGAGCTCTACAATAAAAATTATAAGACACTGAAGAAAGAAACTGAAAAAGACCTCAGAAAATGGGAAGACCTCCCATGTTCTTGGCAAAAGAAATAGGCAGAAGAAATATTGTCAAAATGGCCATACTACCAAAAGTAATCTAAAATTCAATGCACTCCCCATCAAAACACCAATGACATCTTTTCACAGAACTAGAAAAAAAACAGTCCTAAAATTCATATGGAAGAATAGAAGACCCAGAATAGCAAAAACAATCCTGAGTAATAACAGGAATGCTGGAGGCATCACAGTACTATTCTCAAATTATACTACAGGGCTATAATAACAAAAACAGCATGGTATTAGCATCAGAATAGACATGAAGGCCAATGAAACAGAATAGAAGACACAGAGATGAATCCACATACCTATAGCTGTCTGATATTTGACAAAGGTGCCAAAAACACATGTTGGAGAAAAGATAGCCCCTTTAACAAAAGGTGCCAGGGAAACTGGATATCCAAATGTAGAATAATAAACCTAGATCTCTATCTCTCACCCTGCACAAAAATCAACTCAAAGTGATTGACCTGAGAATTAGACCAGAACTTTCACAACTTCTAGAAGAAAA
>JAJEJO010000162.1:474535-530949 GCA_020662805.1 Glaucomys volans
AGAAATTCATACTAAAACCACAAAAAAAGCAATACACATCTCTTAGGATGGTAGCAAAACAACAAAGATGTGCTAACAATACTTGATGAGGAAACAATGCAACTGGAACTTATCTACATGGCTACTGGGAAAATAAAATAGTATAGCCTCTTTAGAAAACAATTTTGCAGCTTCTTATACATTTAAGAATATGACTTAACTTATGACCCAGCCAACTCATTCCTGTGCATTTATCCAAAGAAATGAAAAAATATGTCCACAAAGCATATGTGAAAATGCTTTTAGCAGATTTACTCAAAATAAGCAATAAAACAGAATAAATACACTAGGCACGGTGGCACACGCCTATAATCCCAGTGGCTCCGGAGGTTGAGACAGGAGGATAGTGAGTTCAAAGCTATCCTTAGCAATTTAGCAAGGCCATAAGCAACTCAGTGAGACCCTGTCTCTAAATAAAATACATAGAAGGGCTGGGGATGTGGTTCAGTGGTTAAGTGCCTCTGAGTTAAATTTCTGGTACAAAAACAAACAAACAAACAAACAAAAAACAACAAAAAACCCCAGGATAAATCCTAAATTCTATCAACAAGTAAATGGGTGATTAAATTATAGTGCATTTATACAATGGACCAATAGTACCAGTGAATAAACTATGGATACATACCACAACACAAATGAATCACTAAAACATGCTATATGAAATAAAGCGGGTGCAATAGCCTATGTATACTATAATTTCAGGTATATAACTTTCTGGATAAGGAAATCAGATTTAGTGGTTGGGCAAGGCCAGGGGGTTGGATGGAAGACATTGACTGCAAAGGAATGTGAGGAATGATGAAAATATTCCCTGTTTCCAGGAGGTTTTGATTGAACAACTCTGTATGTTTTTTGAAACTCAGAGCTGCACATCTGAAAAGGGCAAATTTTACTGAATATTATACCTCAATAGACTGGACTTTTAAAAAAGAACAACAAAACCAACAGTGGGATTGCATTTTAGGCTCTTGAGCAAGAAAGTGATGGGATAACAGGAAGTACTTAAGAGAGATTATTTATTTTTCAAAATGGATTAGAAAGAAGGGTAGAAATATGGTAGACTGGTTGAGATATATTGAATAACCTAGGTATTTGATGATAGGGAACAATGAGAACTATCTCAAATATTTGAAGAGAGGAGTTCAAAGGTTTCCAACACGAAGAAATGATTAAGATGGAATTGCTAATTATTTTGATTTGATCATAACACATTATATACATGCATTGAATTATCACACTGTATCCCTAAATATATATTATTATTATTATGTGTCAATTAAAAAGAAAAAATAAAATTCAAAAAAGTTGTCCTTTTAACGAAAGTTTACTAATTCTGTTTGGCTCCTAAGGGTAACCAGAAATTAATAAAGCTTTTCTGATATGCACCATGTGTGTGCATTCATGAACTCTCCATCACAAGAATAAATAAGTAAATTGAGTGCTTGGGAGTTTAAGAGCTTATAAACTGCAAGGGATTGAAGAGCAGAGGAAGAGGGACAGAGAGATTTTAACCTTTATTTGACTACTCCCAGGTACTCCACACATTTTCCTCAGAGGTCCTTATTATGTTCTAATTTCTCTTTTGGAAGCCAGAGCTCTACACAACCTAGCCTCAAGTAGTCCAGAGAATTTGAAGAGATTAGTCTCTGCCCAACATTTGCTCTTCGGAACCTGAGATAAACTCAGGCAGTAGCATTTACCTCCATCAAAAATGTAAGAACCTGACAGACAACAGCTCAACGTGGGCCCTAGGCGGTTGATTCAATCTGCTTCAAAGGGTAGAGGATGAAGCGGGCATGATTTAGAGCCCTGAAGCATAACCAAGGTGCAGCTTTTAATTTTCTGATGCAGAGGCAGCTTTTCCTCCACATACTACATTTTGCATTCAGATCAAACTGTAATTCGTCAAGTCTAGGCAAGGCTAGGGAGAGGTTTGTAATGGCAAACATGGCAAAATAGTTCCTTTCTTCAAATGGTGTCCAGATTTCTAAATCAGTAAATTTGTCTTTGATGGCGTGGGGGGAAGACTTTCTCACCTCCCACACTTCCATTTTTAGAAGTTCCTGCTGGGAAGTGATTCCATCAGTGTTCAGAAGTAAAGATGTCCTATCTTCTACCTACCAGCATTTTCCTAAGAGTCTTACATATTGCCTCAATCCAGCTCTGTTGCAGAATATCAGGTGATGCTTGTTTTTAATATTAAGATAGTTATGAAATGATAAAGGTACTAAATATCCCCCAACACAAACCTTCCTTCTCCTTCTGGAAGTATCATGGGCCATTCCAAGAATACTGACACCATGGGATTCAAGTGAGGAAACTGCATTTGAGTCACCTGCTTTACTTCCCCGGGGCTTTTGCAACCTGTTAAGTGAATTTGGAGATTCTCTGAAGTTTGACTTTAGGCTTGCAGTCATTGGGAAATGGCTGCTGGGCCATGAAATAATAAGAAAGTGTGCATCATTGGCAATATTTTCTCAGTGATGGTTTCCTTTCTTCATGCGAGAGCCATGTCCTGCTCTGAAAATGTGGTATACAAGTTGCTTTATTTTTGCAAATCAAATCCTTTGAAAATACCTCAAGAGAGTGAATTTTAAGATGGAAAGGCTTGAGATGCATTTGTTTTATAAACCTAGGTTTTCACCTATAATGCTGGCTTCAAGCAGAATACAATTCAATTTGCAATTCTACCAGTCACACCACTCAAGGACAAGCTGAAGCCAAGGTCTTCAGTTTTGTCCATACTGGGCCACTACAACTAGCTTGATGAAATTTTTATCATTGAGCAACTGTTACTTGGGTGACTAACAAACCTAACCTTCAGTATGATTTAGTTTCAAGTCTGTGTTTTTTATTCATTGGTCATATCTTACATATCAACAATGAATAGCTGAAAAGTAAAATACTCTGTCTCTATGACCCTGAGACTCTAAATAATCAAACGTAACTTTCAATCATTTGACTAAACTATTGGAGTGAAATAAATAGAATTGGTAAGTTTGGTCAGTTGATCTTTTAGTTTTCCTTCCATGTTACCCACCTTTGCAGTGATCTCCTTGGAAATTTTAAGTCTCCTAAATAGAAGATACAAATTGCCAATCAAACAGGAAAAAAGAAAACAAAAAGCAACATGAGGATTGGTGCACTTTGGACAGGAGATGGAGGTTGCACAAAAATAGATGGAACTGGGCATGCTGGTACACACCTGGAATCCCAGTGACTTGGGAGGCTGAAGCAGAAGGATCACAAGTTTAAGATCAGCCTCAGCAACTTAGCAAGAGCCTAAGCAACTCAGTGAGACCCTGTCTCAAAATAAAAAAAAAAAAAAATGACTGGGGATATGGCTCAGGGTTTAAGCACCCCTGGATTCAATCCCCAATACCAAAAAAAATGGAAGGTATTCCAAAATTATATCTGACTGCAGACAAATCCTAAAATTATTCAAAGTCCTCTGCTATTGTTTATTCATGCATTCTCTTCACTAAGTCACCACTCCCTTTTTGTGCACTTTGATAGACTGAAAAAAGAAGTTGTAGAAGGGACCACACACTCTGAGTTCTCCAAATGGTATCCAGATCTTCTCTACCATTGTGGAGAAGAAATTTTGGTGATATGTGAAAAAAAAGGCATTTAAAATTCTGATTGCATCCAACTCCTCTAGTTAAGGATTTAGTCTGGGTTCAGGCTATTCAACTGTGGCCATTTTGAGTTCAGTATGTGGCCACGGTCTAGGATACCATCAGTCCAAATACCCCCTCTCCAAATCCTATAGCTGTGGGTGTTTTCCCCAGAAAGCCAGCCCAGAAGTATATTAAGAGTTTGGAGAGTTGGATAGGAGAAGACAAAGCAGTGAGGAGAGCATTCCCAGCAAAGGTAACAGAAGAAACAAAAGCTTGAAGATGCTTGAGAGAATGAATGATGTAGGAAGGGAGAATCCCTCTGACTAAGGAGAAGGAAGAAAGATAAGGGTGATTGAGAAAAGAGGATAAAGAATTTAGCACTTATCCCAGCTAGTAATTGCCATTTTGTTGGCTCTGGACCTGAATTTCCTGGGTTCAAATCCTGGTTCTGTCATTTAACTAGATGTGTGACCCTAAGCATATTGTATATTCCCTCTGGATCTCTGTTTCTTAACTATAAATTGGAGAAAAAGTAATAGCAACTATACCTCATATTATTATATTGAGGATAAAAGAAGTTAAATCACAGGAAGTAGTTGGGACAGTGTAATCACTCAGTAAATGATAGATATTATTACTGTTATCCTTGCTTTTCCCGTTAATGTAGTGAGAGTTTCTCCAGGAACTCACCATTTCTGATTTACTTTTAGCTTTACTCACAACTTTTCTGGACACATAACATGAGATCAGTCTATGTTTGAAGCATAGATGAATATATAAGTGACTGAATGTGTGAATGACTAATGATTGAATGAATGAATTGTACTGCCAGTCTTTTCCTATTAGAATCCCTGATATACAATCTATACTAAAGCCAAGATTCCTCCTGTATAACACATTCCTCTGTTCATTTTATGCTGGCTTCAGATATCTGCATTTCCATTTATCCAGTCTTAGGAAGGTGTATGGGAGATGGATATGCACAGAACTCATAAATACAACCACAGGTAGATGAAAACAGCACTGGTCAGCAGAGAAACCAACTTTCAGTGTTGGCTCTGCTGCCATGTGACCCTGAGCAAGCCATTCTACAATTCTACATATGAGCCTCAGTTTTGGCATATCTAATATGGGAACAATGATGCTTATGTTTCAGGGTTCTGGTAAGAATTGAAAGAGATAAATTAGATTACAGTGCTTGGCATTCCAAATGAATTTTTTCCACATTTTTCTGTAGTGATGATTTATATTACAATATGATTTGGGGTTTTCCTGGAGTTTGACATGGTAGGGAGAGGGGCACTGAAGCACCAGAAGCAGGAAGTATAAAGACTTTCTGGAGGACACCCACACACTGCCGCAACTGAGAACAGTGACCACTTTCCAATATTTCTTTCTACACAGTCGTCAGCCTGTCAGGGCTTGAAGCAATTCGTGACTCAGCATTGTGCTTCCAGCCTCTTATTTTCTCAGTACCCAGCAGGAAATATAGGATCAATAATGTTTGTCGAATTGATTTCAGTTACAGATCCACTCTTCCACCACTCATATCATTCTCTCTGTGTCTCTTTTTTCTCCCAGCCTGCTCCCTGCTCCATTCATATATTCATTCAACAAATACTCCCTGCTTACCTACTGAGTGTCAGGCCCTCGGCTAGGCTCCGATATGCACTGCTGTACTGGAAATTATCTTCTCATTCAATTTCCAGTCTCCACCACTCAACCAATCACCCTCTCCCAATTTCTTATGTTAGGCTGTGATTTTATATCTCCTTTTTTTTGGTACCAAGGATTGAACCCAGGTGCACTCAAACACTGAGCAACATCCTCATCCCTTTTTATATTTTATTTAGAGACAGGGTCTCCTTAAGTTGCCAAGGTTGGCTTTGAACTCACGATCCTCCTGCCTCAGCCTCCTGAGCCACTGGGATTACAGGCGTGCACCACACTGCCTGGCGTATCTCCTTTTTTTTTTTTTTTAAGAGTTAAAGGAGTAGAATTTATTCAAGTGCGAATAATAGAAACAGAACTCTTGGGCAGGGGATATAGCTCAGTGGATAGAGTGCTTGCCTCACAAGCACAAGGCCCTGGGTTCAATCTCCAGCACCTCAAAAAAAAAAATAGAAACAGAACTCTTGTAGGGGCAAGAGTGGACCCCCAATACAATTGCCCTTATATCTCCTTTTATCTTTATCTCCATTTGCCAGAGCCCAATCACTGACTAACCACTCCAGATTTGCTTAGTCCCTCAAGTCCTCTGTTCTTGGACTCTTATTCTCTCTCTCTGCGCCCTACCTAACTCCCAGAGGTAATGGAGTTCTTTCACCTCGGCTTCACTCAGTCGCGGGGATAACAGTGCAGTGCCAATGCCAGGCACCAGGCACCGGGAACTGGTGAATAAACAAGAGTTGCGAGCTCTTTGTTAGTTCGTTTATTTAGGGAATGTTTCGTCCTTAAGTAGATAGTCACAGTTTATTACTTGTTTACACTTATGCTAATCAGGGTTTGGAACTGTGCCCAATCAGGTAACATCCAGGTATGCAAAGTAAGAATTGTACCTCATCCAATCACATTTCCACTAATGTCTACTTGTGTCTTTACTCAGGGTCCAATCTGGACCCCCTAAGGTTACCCTGGCAACAGGTATGCTAATTATGGGGAAGTGGTCAGCTCCACTGACCTGCTGCAGCCGAAAGCTCCTTCCTACAGGTTTTCCTGTCGGGCATTCATGAATGTAGGTCTCCCTTACACATTCGAGGCATTCACTGCTGCCAGCCAAGTGCCAGGGTCTTCTCCCATGCAGAGGCAAATACAGTATAGATAAATTGACACAGATATCTCAACAAATATGCCCACCCAACAGAGAGGGCTACTATATGGTTCTATGTGGGTAAGATAGAACCTCCCTCCAGCCCTTTATGAATATCACCTCTCAGATTTCTAGAGTGTCTAAGGAACTATCATGTTCTTGATATTTCCACTCCCCACTCATACCCCAAACATGCCTTGGCTGGCTGGCAGCTCCCTGTCTGGACTTTTCTTGTGATCCTAGGAGTTGCTCGAATTAATCTTTAATTCATAATCTCACTAAACCAAAGTTTTGAAAGAACTGACTTCTTTTAAGATTTTTTCACACATAAATCTGTCTTCATTTATCAATGAAGAAACCTAAGCCTGGGGCTGGGGTTGTGTTTCAGTGGTGGAGCACTTGCCTAGCATGTGTGAGGCACTGGATTTGATCCTCAGCACCACGTATAAATAAATAAATAAAATATTGTGTCCATCTACAACTTAAAAAAATAAAAAGAAAAAAGCAAAGAAACCTAAGCTCAGAGAGATGGCATGACTACCCTAAGTTCCCATAGTCACTAAGTGGCAGGGTAGATTCAGACATTTGGATCTCTTCCACACTAAGTATCTCTTCCCTCCAACCCTCACCCATCAGTGGACAATACATTATAAGATTGAGTGATATACAATGGTGAGTGACTATAGAGACAATGTCATTTTTTATATTGTTCTAGAGTTGTGCACTTAGAATTGTCAATCTGACACCTCGTCTTAGATGCCTTACAAGAATCTCAAACTCCAGTATCCTAAATGAAACTCAACATTTCCCTGACTCATCTACTTCCTTCTGCTCAAGCCAGTTCTCCCTTTCCCTGTTTATGCCCCTTTCATTACTTAATGGCATCACCATCCCCCAACTTGGCTGAACTAGAATAATGCCCAAGGCCTCCAGGTGGATGCTGAATCCCACCACCATGCCCTTCAGGCCCAATCCTAATTATTTTATCCCATAATGCTTCGCTAAATTCTAAGACATTTCTACACCCCCAGTGCCCTGTTGTAATTCAGAATCTCAGTACCATTTTCCTTCACTTTGGAAAAACTCCCTATTCATCATTTATTTCAAGTTACCTTTGGTGGTTCCTTCTCATTAACCCAAAAGCTTCACATTGAGCACCTCAGCACTCATCCTTAAACCATGTGTCTATCTACATTTATTTCCTGGTGATCTCATCCAGTTTCAGAGATAAATATCAATGTACCATCAACTCTCCAGTTATTAGCTCCAGAGTAGACATCTCCCCTAAACTACAGATAAATATAACCAATTGTCTATTGGATACCTACACTTACAGGGCTTAATAAACATCTTAAACTTATACCCTAAACCAAACTCCAGAGCTTCCACAAATCTCAAGTCTGTTCTTATCTCAGTATCCCCTATATTAGGGAGTGGTATATCATTCTTCTTGCTGCTCAGGCCTTAGTGATCCTAGGACATAGCACATGTGGTGGCCATGGTGTCTTCCCACTTGATCTTTTCTCCATCTGAAATGTTTTTCCACTGACTGTATATTTGACACTCTCATTTCATTCAGTTTTCTGCTCAGTAGATATCTTAGTAGAAAATTCTTCTCTGACCAACCAATATAAAATAGCAGAACCCCTTCCCAATCACACTCTACCCCCTTATTCTGCCTTATTTTTCTTTAAACTACTTTTTGCTGCCTAACAAATTACATATTTATTTGCGTTTTTGTTTATGATCTAGGTCAGGTTTCTAGAATGTAAGCCCCATGAGATTAGAGAATTTCTTTTCTTCAACTGTTTTATCAAAAGCACCTAGGAGGGTGTGTGGAACATAATAGGTGTTCAATGAATATTTGATAAATTAATTAATAAGTGAAATAAGCAAATGAATACTGCCTGTGTATATAAGTAATTACATATGCTTTGAATTTTCAGGCCTCCAGTCACTTGCTTATGTTGTTCTCTCTGCCTGGAATGTTTTTCCTCTACTTGTGGAAATTTTACCCATTTTCCTAAATTCCACCTCAAATATCATTCTTTCTATAAAGCTCCACCCAACTCCTCTCCCCAAGGCAGAAATAATTTTCCCCACCCTTGTGCTGCTCTAACTTTACCATATAATTCTCTACAGCACTCATTATCCTCTGCATTTAGTTGGTGTTATCTATGTACCAGGCTGATACCATGACTAAACATTGAGCTCCCAAAAGTATGGAATTCCCTGAAGTGTCTAGCATAGTGCCTGGAACATTGTTACATTGAATGGAATGGAACTAAATGCTTATTATCAAAGTAGACAACTCCAATTAAGGATAATTAGCCTTGAGAATGGCAGTGTTACCAGCAACTCAATTAATGAACTCTAATTGCTCTTCCCAGACATGGACATTAGCTGGTACTCAGCTTTGGGCCGTAAGGTGTATGGATCTCTTCATTGCTAACTGTAACTCTGTAAGCTGGTGCTGTTGCCTTGGCTGTGCTGGTGCTTTCTGTGCCCCCTCCTCAGGGCAACCGACAAAAGCAGGGAGCCTGGAGTAGAGACACGGCTTTCTCACCATTCAGGGGAAGTTCCAAAGAGGAGAATAACATCTTTCTCCTTGTTCTGGAGGCTACGGAATGGATGGACAATGACTGGGAGATGTTTAGTTGCTCGTGGAGAAACAATGCTATCCTTACTCTCCATACTGGCAATCATCAAGCTAACAAAGTTTCTCCTTACCAATGAGTCTCCCAAGGGTAAAGACCATATCTTCCTAAAAATTGAGGCCTCCTTAAAGTGAAGAAATCACATCCTTCTATCAGAATTAAAATTCCATAATGTGAGACACTGAATAATCTCTATAAACTAGCAGAACCATCTCTTATGCTCTATGTATCATCTACATGCTAAAGACTTCCAAATGACCTTCTTCTTCCCAGAACCTGCCCCTAAGTTCAGGGTTCCTACATCCACCTACCTATGCACTTGGATCAACATATGCACTTGGATACCTAATAGATGTTTCAAACTTAAAATGTCCCAAAAGCAAACAAATACCCCCTGATCTTTCTCCTCATATACGTTCTTTCTTTGGCTAATGGCATCTTCATTATTCCATTTGGTCAAGTCAAAACCTTGAAGTCATTCCTGACTCTGCTTTTGCTCTGATACCCACATCCAATCTGTTATGAAAAATGCTTCAGCATTTTTCCAATATTCAATCACTTCTCACCACCTATACCACTACTGTTCTAGTAGAAACCATAATCTATCAATGGTATGATTGAAATAGCTTCTAATTGCTCTCCCTGGTATTATTCTTGCCACCCACCTATCAGTTCCTTCTCAACAGAGTAGCCAAAATGATGATCTTTTAAAAAAAATGTTTACAGTCAGATCATGATCCTCCTCTGTTCAAAACACTACTTTGGACACAAACATTTTTATTGTGATGTGTAATGGATAATTTTACATGTCAACTTGATTAGGCTAAAGGATACCCAGAGAGCTGGTAAAACAATAATTTGGGGTGTGTCTTTGAGGGTATTTCCAGAAAAGATTAGCATTTGAATTGGTGGATGGAGTAAAGAAGTTCAACCTCATCGGTGCCGATGGGCATCATCTAATTCATTGAGAGCCCTAGTAGAAAAAGTGCAAAGGAAATATTAATTTGCTTCCTCTTTGAGCTAGAATATCCATCTTCCCCTGTCCTCAGACATCAGCATGCTGGTTCTCAGGCCTTGAAACTCAGATCATGGGGCTTCTCAGCTTCCATAATTGTCTGATCCAATTTCTATAATAAATAAACATAAATATATATTCAATTAGTTTTGTTTCTTTAGAAATCTTGACTAATACATGATAAAATACACAACATAAAATTGACCATCAGTGAACTTTTCTACATTCACAGTGTTGTGCAATCATTACCACCACGTAGTTCCACAACATTTTCATCACTCCAAAAGGAAATTCAATGTTCTATAAGCATTCACCCCTCATTCCTTTATGTACACAGCCCATGGCAATAATAATATCCTTTCTTCATCTATGGACTTGCCTGTTGTTCTAAGCATTCCATATAAATAGAACCATGTGATATGTAGACTTTTGTGACTAGCTCTTTTCACTTAACATGATGTTTTCAAGGTTCAGTCATATTGTAGCATTCCTACAATGTACAGGAATGTACTTCATTTCATTTTATGGCCAAATAATATCCTATTATTATGTGGATATACCACATTTGGTTACCCAATTATCCATTATTGGACCTTTGGATTGTTTCCACATTTTTTTGGCTATTGTAAATTATGCTTCTATGAACATTCACATTCAAGCATCTATTTTCAATTCTTCTGGATATACACCTAGGAATAGAAATGCTAGATTGTATAATAACTTTATCTTTAATTTGTTGAAGTCCCAGCAACCTGTTTTCTACTGTGTTTTCACTGAGAAGAAAATTCCATACAATAAGCTGAAAGGCCCTATGTGATCTGGTTCACTATGCATTAACTGTCTGACCTCATCTCCTAATTTTCTCCTTAATTACTCTGTCTTAGATATGCTGGCATCCTTTGTATTCCTCAAAATTTCTATGGATACTCCCACCTCATTGTCTTTGTACTGGTCATCTTCTGTGCCTGAAACAGTTTTTCTCAGATATCTCTATGTCATGCTCTACCCCTTCCTCCAGACATTTTGCTCAAATGTCACCTTACTTTTTAAGTAAAATTGCAGCTATCATCCAAGTCCAGCATTCCCTATTCTTCTTCCTTGTTGTGTTAGTTTCCTAAAGCTACTATAACAAAGAATCACAAACTGGGTGGTTGGTGAAGAAAAGAGAAATTTATTTTTTCACAATACTAGGGGCTATGAAGTCTGACATTAAGTAGTGCTAAATTTCTTCTGTGGCATCTCTCTTTGATTTATATATGGCTATCTTCTCTCCTAGCTTTCACTTAGTCTTCTTTCTGTATTTGTCCAGGTTCAAATTTCATCTTCTTATTTAAGGACACCAGTATTGGGGCCCTCCCTAGTAACCCCTTTTTAAATCAATAAGATTTTTGAAGCTCCTTTTTCCAAAAATAGTCACATTTTGAGGTACTGATAGCTAGGAATTTCCAAGGGACATAGTTCAGCCCATAATACCCACTTTGCATTTTTCCTTAGCATTTATTTTTATCAAATACACTACGTATTTTACTTATGTTACATTTATTATTGATTGTTTTTATCCTCTGATAAAGTGTAATCTCAAGTGAATTACATACATCTATATTTTGCTTACCAACATATTCCCAGTGCCTAGAACTGTGCATAGAACACAATGGGCCCTTAATAGATACATGTTGGATAAATGTATATTTCTTTGTCCATACTGGAGGTTGCTAAAAATTAGGACTTCTTAGAATATGAAAACTATTTTCCCCTCATCAGCCAGACCTTTCATCATGACTGGGAACTGCATCTCCTCTTGACTAGGCTGTGATTCTTCTTGCATTAAATACTGAGGGTAGCGTGTTTTGCTTTATATGAAATCATTCATTGTAAGTCCAGTGCTAAGAGAAAAAAAAAATCAATGCCTAGTGAATAAATTCTCTTTAATGTGAGTCATGTTAACAAAACTGTAGATTTATGATCTGAGCATCTACCCTCCCTGCTTTGATATTGGGCTTCTGATGTTAATTTGATTCATTTATCTCTTACCAATATACAAAGATTGCTGAGCTGAGGAACTTTTTGGTGCTGTGGAAAAAATATTGGAGAAAACCTAAATAAAAATGTGTTCTGGGGCTGCAGTTTTAGCTCAGTGGTAGAGTGCTTGGCTTAGCATATATGAGGTATTGGGTTCAATCCTCAGCACCACATAAAAATAAATAAGTAAAACAAAGGTATAAAAAGTAAAATAAAAATGTGCTCTAATCCCACATTTCCCCTTATTTTTGTGCAACCTTGACTGTACTTCTCTTCTGAGGGATTCAGTTTTCTCAAGAACAAAATGATAGAATAGGAAAAATTTTTTCTGTGTCCCCAACCTTGCTGAATACCACCATCATTTTCCCAGTCGTTTAAGCCAAAATCTTTAGAACAACCCCAAATATATCTATTCTTACCCTTCAGATCCAATCCATAAACAAGTCCCATCCTTTCCCATCCATTCTCTCTCCTAAATATATCTTCTATCAAATATATACTCTCCATTTCCACACTACTACTCTGGTATAAACAAACATCTTCTCTAGCCCAAACTACTGCAGTAATTTCTTACCTGTTGTGCCCATCCAAGTCATTTAAAACATCATATCCAACTATCTCATTATTCCATTTAAAACCAATCAATTTTCCTCATTACTCTCAAGAAAAAGTTCTATAACCTGGAGTCTAAGAACTCTCATGACCTGGTCTCTGCCTAACTCTATAGCTTTATCCTCTGCCTCATTCCTAAGGTACTCTTCAAACTTGCTCCAGCACCTTAGGCTGTTCCTGGACCCCTATCCACAACTCCCCCCAGCCACACAATCACACTTTTCTCCTTTACAAGACCAACTCCCACTTGTCTGTCAAGACTTACCTCACATGATATCCCATGTAGTAATTCTTCCCTTTATTTCCATTTTGAACCAATTGCCTCTGATTTCTGCTTCCGCAGAGGTTTTAACCCACCTGTAAGAGCACTATCTCCATGCATTCCAATGATCTTCTTGGTTACCAATATTCCCGCTGAGAGTATAAACTACTCAACGTAAGGAATAATACCTTATTCACATTGGTATCTCCAGTGCTAAACCCTGATGCCATATACAGAGTGGATACTCAGAAGTTAAAGTGGAAAAGAATTCAAAGTTCTCTTCCAAGATATGTGGAAATATCCAAAAAGGAATAAATTTGACCCAGTCAAAAACATTGATCCAAGTCCCTCTTCAGTCTTTCATTAACTATGGGACTAAAGTGCATCTGTACAAGTAGACATTAAACAATAACATTTAATGGGCTTGTACTTTATGCCAGGCACTGTGTTGGGTGCTTTACCAAAAATATCAATTCAATCCTTACAAAGAACACTCTGAAAATACTGTTAATATCATTACTGCTTTAGAGATGATGAAAGGGACTTCCTCCTGATAAGTAAGTTGACGAAGGTCACAGAAGTTAGGATATGGAATACTGAAGGCTATCTACAGAGACATAGGTGGCACAGAGTCACCTTACCTCCAAGTTGGGGTATTGGTTGTAAAAGGACAATGACAGACTGTGAAATCTGGAATGAGATCAGTGGTTATTGTGGGTATGTCAGCCTTTGATATGTGGTAGCCAGACCAATATTGCTGGGTTATGACAGATATATTTATCTGTTTTCTGTTGATAAAACAAAACACCTGAAGAAAAGTAATGTATAAAGAAAAGTGGATCATTTAGCTCATAGTTTGGAGGCTAACAATCTAAAATCAGGCAACTCCATTGATTTGGCCTCTGGTGAGGGCCCCCTTGGCTGTATCACATTGTGGCAGAGAGCATCATCATGGGAGTATGTGTAAGAAGAGATCACATAGTGGGACAGGAAGCCAGAGGGGATAAAGAGGGACCAGTTTTCCTTTTTTATAACAATGCACTCTTGCAAGAACTACCTCAGGATCTCATGAGAACTACTTTATTTCCCTCTGAAGTTAAGGCTCCCAAGGACCTTCCAGTAGGCTCTATCATTTAAAGGCCACATCACTTTTAACATCACCACATGGGGAACCAAGATTCAAATATATGAACCTTTAGTGGACACACTTAAATCATATCCAAAACTTAGAACCTGGTAAAAATCCAAGGAAAGTAGAATGGGTGAGGGAAAGCAGGAAGGAAGTTTTACATTCCTATTTAGACTCATTTTCTGACTTATAGCTGTAGGATATTGGGTGTTAGAGCATGAGCTTCTAATTTTGCTTCCTTTTCCTTTTCTTTCCTAGAAAAAAATGTGTGTGTGTGTGTGTGTGTGTGTATACTTAAGGGGAAGAGGAAATAAGTATTTCTGGTTGAGTCTAATTAAATAATAAATGCATTCATGGTCATGCATGGAATTATTTTTCTTTCTGTTAGCTACCAACTGCTTCTCTGTCCACCCGACCCTTAGTTCTTCTGAGCTACTCTGAACTTCTTTAGTACGCTTTTCTCCAAAGACACAAGGGGACCCCAAAAAGGACATTGCCTATTCTTCCTTCCCCAGAATGTCTGAAGATTTCTAACAAAAAGAAACAGCTATCAACCCTAGGTCCTGGCAGAGATTCACATGAAAAATCTGCCACTTGCATTTGCTTTGGGATGAAAATGTCTTAAGGAAGTGACAATTCCCCATAATTCCCTGGGATAGCTCCAAGAGAGAAGAAAATAATGAACAGAATGAGACCTCTGTTTTAAAAAAAACAAGTTGTAGAATAAGACCCTTTCTCTAGGTGGACACAGCTCCTCACTAGAATGTCTGACTTGCCAAGCAATATATAAGCTGAGGACCAACCTCTGTGTGACCTCTTGGCTAGGCATCCTTACACAGAGAACAGCCTACACAACTGTTGATAAAGGATCTGATTCTCACACGGACTCACTTACTATTCCACAAAAATACATCCATAATTGGTAATATTTTGTCTTTGTTCCTTCTGCCCAGAATGACCTCCCCAATTCCCATCCTAAAAAACTTATTAATCAAATCGTCATTTAAGTGTCTTCTTCTATGTGAAAATTTTCAACTTCCAGGCATCTGAGCAACTTCTTCCTTTGGAGTCCTACAGCATTGTTTAAAGACTTCTTTATCACCTCCCATGTGATCTGCAACTTGTCTGCCCTACTAGATCTCTAGTTATTCAAGAGAAGGTACCCTGATTTTACAATCTGGTACCTTATTCCAATCCCCAACTTTACTCCCCTAATTCCATCACTACTTGAACTTGGCACAGGGTGTGACACACTGTAGGCACTCAGCAAATGAGGAAGTTGTAATGAATATGGGACAATGGGAGGAATACTTGGTATCATGTGATAGGGCATAAAAGAGAAATATACCAAAAGAAAAACCCAATTTCCCAAGAGATCTCTGGATAGGCCCTAAATATGGCAAGCTGATGCCACCTCTGGTTGTTGGAGTCAAATTCTCACAAGCTCCAGAAGAATCCTTTCAGTCAGCACTGAACAATTCCTTCAATTTAATTATTGGACAAGTGATCCAATTTCACCTATGATACTATTTCTTAACATTCAGATGCCTACTGCTATATTCCCTTTTGGCCCACAGTTAATGAGCCCATTTTTTCCCTGATAGTGAAGTCAAACAGCAGGCATCATTATAGGAATGCCTTATGCTGATGTCTTCTGGAGGTGGTATACAGACCTGGGTCACCTTGGGGATACTTCTATTCTTGCCACATTCTAAGATCATCATTGTGGAGGTAAAATCATTTCTGAGAAGCTCAAGATCTCTGGGAGACCTGACATGGCAGAAAGATGGCTGATCTTTCTGTTCTCCAGCCCCTTCCTCCCAGGACCATTGCCTGTTCACAGTTAAAAATGGATCTGGGAGCATCAACCCTACCTGCTCATGATGATCAAAGTCAGTTACACTTGGTCATATTTTATCTTCCTTTCTTACCTGCTGTTCCAGTGGTACAAGAAACCTGAAGTTACCAGGAGGTTGCTATAGCTTTAAGTTTAGTAGGAATCTTACAGTGTCCCCTAGTGGAAGCATCTGCCTTCTAGCAAATGGGACATCTAGAAACAAAATTTAAAAGTTTTCAAGTGAGTCATTGGGAATGATGAGGTCAGTTCTGTTCCACATGCTTTCCCCTGATCCGTGTGTTCCACCTTTTGGAGATAGGATATCATATAATGACTGTTGGTTTAAGACATAGTTTGTCCATTTAAGAACAAAGCCCCCAGTCTTAGGAATGATCACCATGTTGTCTTATCTGTTCATCTGTGCTTTTAAGAGATCATGCCAGTACTCTGCTAGATTGATAGCTTCTGGGTAATGTGGCATATTGTAGAACCAATGGATCCCATGCTTATGTATCCATGGTCATGTCCCTTTTCCATAAAGTGACTCCATTAATGCAAGATAATATTATGTAGAACCCCATGCTAGTAGATCAGAATTTCTGGGAAATATAGATTAGTATAGCTGTCTGAAGTTCTGCAGGCAGAAAAAGCAAATTCACATCCCAAACTCAAGTAAATCCCACTTATGATAAATCATTGCCCCTCCTGGGACAAGATGTAATAAACTTGCTATCAAGTGGCTAGTTTGTGTCTCTAAGGAACAGTACCATATTTGAGGTTTAGCATTGATACCTGGTACTAAAAGATCAGAAAGATATTTACTCAAAATATGAGGTGATAGTAGTTAATCAGTCTTGATAAGAGGGAGCCCATATTGTTGATCCAATACATGATCTTTATCTCTGATATCATGTTCATTCCTTTCATATGTGTATTGGGAAAGAGTTGGCATGACAGAGAGGGTGACTGACACCTATGGAATAAGTTGTCCTGGTGACCTATTAATTTAATACTTCTTCTTCAGTAGATGCTCTTTCATAAGCATTATTACAAATAAAGATGCTCATACTTTGTGCCCAGTCCTATTGGTCCATCCATGTTCCTCTTGTTTGTCCTCAATCTTCCAATCCTACTTCTCCCAGCACCTTGACCAGCCAAACTATTGACCACTGACCAGAGGTCCATATATATATAACTACTTCAAGCCATCTGTGGCTTCACCCCAAATGAATGATTGACCAGCTCTGCATACTTGATGGTTTCTCCCTGAACTACTGTATTTCAGAGTTACCTCTGAATGGGATGGTACTAGAGCTGCCCTCCATTTTTGGTTCATATCAACACTTGAACCAGGGATGCTCAAGTTTTTTCCTTTTCTTTTTTTTTTCTTTTTCTAGGTACCTGGGTTTGAACTCAGAGATGCTTAATCACTAAGCTATATCCCCACCCTTTGTTTTTTTTAATATTTTTTAGTTGTAGGTGGACACAATACCTGTATTTTATTTTATTTTATTTGTTTTTATGTGGTGCTGAGGATCGAACCCAGGGCTTCTCATGTGCTACACAAGCACTCTACCACTGAACCACAACCCCAGCCCTTCCCAACCCTTTACATATATTTTTTTTATTATTTTGAGATAGGGTCTTGCTAAGTTGCTAATGCTGGCTTAAACTTGTGAGTTTTTTTCTTTTCTGTCTACTGGTCATAGAAAATGTCCCATGAGGAGATTGGGGTGAGGTGAGAGAGAGAGACAGGCCTTATTGAAACAACAGGGACTGGATCACTGGTTCACATAACCCGTACTCATGCTTTCGGATCTAATTTCAAATATACTACTTCTGTCATACTATGAATTGCTGCTCTCTCCAACCAATCTTATGACGTGGTAAGTCTGACAGAACCCAGTTCATGAGGGACACTCTGCTTGCATAGCTGATTGATTTCCTATGGACACTCAATCATTCTCTACCAGAACCTAACAGGACATCTGGAGCTTCTATTTTTCTTTTCTTTTTTATTCAACTATATCATAAATATTTTGAATTTCAGTTATCCCTTGAATATATATATATGTACTTTTGACAATTGTAGATTTCATTTGGATTGATAGAATATGACAGCTTTTTATGTATTTACAAATTGCCTGTATTTCACAACAAATTACAAGTACATTTCTGCACACTATATTTTTTACATAGTAAGAATATTGTTTTTCTGTGGTACTTGCTCCACCAAAATTTATACTCATTAGCATCACAAAAATAATTTTACCTTCAGTGTTTATCTTTTAAACTGAATTTATAATTACATTCACAGTATTGTCAGATATTTCATCTACAGTGAAAGGAAAAGTTTTCAGGGGAGATTTATTTTATAAAGTGGATGAAAAAACAATAAAAATCACTCAATATTCTGCTATGTACTGTATCATTTATTGCAGTTAACCTGTTTCAGCACTGTTTTTTCTTTTTTTCTCATATAAAAAAGATGACTTGAAATAAAAACAAGCAAAATTAATATAGAATACAGTTATTTGATGTAAATTAAAAGTCATGTACTTTCTGCATCTATATGTAAGTTGCATTATCAACTCAGGTACAGTGTCGTTTAATGACTAACTTTTGAAACAGATGCAGACTTTTGCAGAATTAGATGGTAAATGTAAAAAACTTGTGTATTTACATTGCTCATATATTCATATTATTCATATTTTGTATATAAATAGAAAATTGATACTTAACTTTTCAGTAAGCATGCACTTCCATTTTTGTAGGTCATTACAAGTTTCCAAATCAACCTCTTTCCACTAAATGAAACTCTCAATTAGTAAGTAAGCCCTAATTTAGTGCTTACTGGAAAACCGAAGAGAACTACAGGATTAGTTGATGCCTTAGGAGAATTTTTCCCCATGAGAAAAGTACTACTTTGTTCTTTACTTTGAGTAATCTTAGTTGATATTTCATTAAAATATTATCATTCAGGTTATCCAAGAATAAATCTTATGTTTTATTTAAAGTTAAATTTATTGTTGACTGATACATAAAAACACAAAATTGTCCATATCAATGTTTTAGTACATGTATACATTGTGTAATGTTTAAATCAGGTGAAACATAGCTATCTCCTCAAACATTTATTTATTTATTTTTGGTACTGGGTATTGAACCCAGGGGTGCTTAACCACTGAGTCACATCCCCAGCCATTTTCTATATTTGATTTTGAGAGAGGGTCTCACTGAGTTGCTTAGGGCCTTACTAAATTGCTGAGTCTGGCTTTGAGCTTGCAATCCTCCTGCCTCAGCCTCCCAAGCAACATGTGTATGCTGTTGCACCCGACTTATCACTTCTTTCTGATATATCACCCTTCTGTACATCCACAAGAAATTGATTAAAAATTAATAATGACAACTATTGGTAAATGGCAGAAAGATCAATAGTGGGAAGGGTGCAGGGGGTGGGGAGAGGGAAGGGGAGGGAGAGGTACTGGGATCTGAATTAGAACAACATGGATTCTACTGTTATGTATAACTAAAAAGAACCAATAAAAAGACTTAAAATTTTTTCTTTCAGGTTTTTGAAATGTACAGTAAATTATAGTTATTTATAGTCATGATACTGTGCAATAAGACATCAGAACTTCTTGCTCCATTCCTACTGGAATTTACTACCTATTGATCAACATTTCCCCATCCCTCCTTCCTTCCTGGAGCTTCCTTTTCAATGAAGTATTTTTTCTCTGCTATGGACACTATGGACTTGTTTCAAAACCCTGGGAATTTGTGCTTCAACTCTTTTATTGTGGTTCACCAGAGACTCCATATGGCTCTGTATCTATCACAAATATCTCTTTACCCATGGAATCTGCCACGTCATTTATCCCAAGCAGCAGTGCCCCTTGTACTATAGCCTGGAATTCTTCAATGACGTTTCTTGCTTTTAGCCCCATTTAGAACTGGGAGATTTATATCCAGAATATACAAGGAACTCTAACAACTCAATAGCAAAATAGAAACAAACTCAAATAATTCAATTTTAAAATAAGCAAATAACCTTCATAGTCGTTTCTCAAAAGAAGACATGCAAATGGCCAAGAAATACATGAAAAATGCACATCATTAATCATCAAGGGAAAGCATATCAAAATCATAAAGAAATATCATCTCACCCCAGCTATAAAGATTACTATCAGGCTGGGGAGTGTAGCTGAGAAGCAGAGTGCTTGCCTAAGAGGCACGAGGCCCTGGATTTGATCCCTGGCACTGCAAAAAAAGAGAAGAAGGAAAGAAGGAAGGAAGGAAGGAAGGAAGGAAGGAAGGAAGGAAGGAAGGAAGGAAAGAAGGAAGGAAGGCAAGGTACTGTGAAAACAACAAAGGGTAGCAAGTGTTTGTGAAGAAGTATGTTGGGGAAAGGGAACATTTACACATTGCTGGTTGGAATGTAATTTAGTGCAGCCATTATGGACAACTGTATAACAATTCCTCAAAAAATTAAAAATAGAACCACCATATGACCCAGCAATCCCACTTCTGGGCACATATCCAAAGGAAATGAAATCAAAATACCAAAGAGATATCTGTGTTTCCATGTTCGTTGCCACACTCTTCACAATAGCCAAGATATGGAATCAGCCTAAGTGTCCATCAGGAGATAAATGGGTTGAAAAATGTGGTACCTATACACAGTAGAATACTATTCAGCTGTAAAAAAGAAGGAAATGCTGTCATTTGGGACAACATGGATAAACCTGGGGGACATTACATTAAGTGAAATAAGCTAGATACAGGACAAATACTGCATGATCTCATTCAAATGTAGAATCTCAAAAATATTAATGTCATAGAGGTAGAGAATAGAATTGTGGCCACCCAAACTGGGGAGGGGTAGGTAGCAGATAAGAAATGCAGAAAGCTCTACTCCATGTACAGCCAGAGGAAGGAGAATTTGTGCTCCATTTGTGTACAATGTGTCAAAATGCATTCTACTGTCATGCATAACTAATTAGAACAAATTTTCAAAAGTAGGGACTGAGTTTGTGGCTCAGTGGTAGAGCACTTGTCTCAATGTGTGGGGCACTGGGTTCAATTCTGACCATCACATATAAATAAATGAATATCAAGAACTAAAAATTAAAATTAAAAAATATAAAAAATTTTAAATAAAAATAAAAATAAATGGGGAGAGGTTAGTTAATAGGTACAAAGTTATGGTTAGATAGGAATAAATACTTCTGGTGTTTTATTGCACAGTAGGGTGATTATATTTGACAATATTGTATTGTTTATTTTAAGATAGGTAGAAGAGCTGGGTGCAGTGGTGCACCTGTAATCCCAGCTACCTGGGAATTTAGGCAGGAGGATCACAAGTTCAAGGCCAACCTCAGCAACTTGGTGAGACCCTGCCTCAAAATTTAAAATAAACATAAATGAAAAGGGCTGGGAATATAGCTCAGAGGTAGAGTGCCCCCGGTTTGAATCCCAAGTAACTAAAAAAGAAATGAAAATATTTATTTTGAATGTTCCTTCCACAAAAAAATGATAAATGTTGGATGTGATGGATAGGATATACTATTTGCTCTGATTTGATCATTGCACAGTATACATGTGTATTGAAACATCACACTGTACCCCATTATTATGTCCATTAAAAATAAAAGAACTTATTTTAAAATATAATTAACCCCTCCAAAATATGTAGAAGATTTTAAAGTCATCTCATAAATAGGTTAGGTCAGTATGCTCAATTGCAGTATATACAGTCATCAAAATCCAAAAAGATCTTCCAAGCACTGTGCTACTTTCTCAGAAGTAACAGGGTTAAAATGTAATAATAGGGCCTTTTTGAAGAGGAAAAATATTGATATGGCCCAGATGACTGGATCCTTAAAAATTTCACCAATGTGAGAAGCTGGTATTTTTATAAGGCTTATTTTCTATGTCCTGGAGCTCATGAATCCAGATTATTTACCACTTCCTCTTTTTAGAGTCAGTTAAATTGATGTTATTGAAATAGTGACCATCATGAAACATAGTCTCTTTGGACTATATTATATAAAGTTTTCATATATATGTATGTACATGCATATATGATATATACACATCAGGAGAGTTAAAATAGACCTGTATCAGGACCATGAATATAGACTGCTGTCTATCCAGATGAATGTGAACAGCTTATCATCCTCCTTCCCAATGGATATTGAAACAAAACCTTTACCACATCAAAGCTACTCACCAAATCCCAGAGGCTGTACTGATAATGATCCATTATAATCAGAATATGGTATCTGGCATAGAAGCTTTAATCAGGACTATTAGTTATTTAGGTTTGTATTCATTATCATATGCCATGGTATATCTGATTTTTTCAGGGTAAATGGGGACATGATCTGGATTATCATCCCTGCTGCCTTTAAATCTTCCAGAGTGTGACTAATTTCTACCATTCCACTTAGGGTATGGTATTGCTTTCAATTTACTCTCTTGGCCTGGGGGAGCACTTTCAACGATTTCAAGGGTTGTTCATGTGTACTTCTTTACCCAGGAGTCCAGGAATCAATGTCAGATTTCTTCCTCATGCTAAGTATGTCCCTCTGTTTAAGCAATAAGAAACTCCCTGAGTACGTCTGTGAACACATTGGAACTACTTGGTGAGGTAAACCAAGAATTCCAGAAGTACCTATTCTAATTAAGGGAGGGTATTATTGTGATTTGGGTTCCTTAGTATGGATGTCTGCTCAAACTCTGTACCCAACAACACTCAAAAGACATGGGCAGCTCCCTTTTTCCCAATGTACACTTATACTGATATGTGTCAATAGGCCATTGTGGGGAAAGGACTAATAAAATCATTATTACATATACTTACTATTGCTTCGCAAGGTCATTCTTCAAGGATACTCATTCTCACTTTCATTTCTTGTCTTCTGAGGTTGAGAAATGGCTCACACATGGAAGCTGAACAAAACCTCTGAAGGTTTCATTTGGGTTGTGTAGATCAACTTTCATTCATTCACTTCTGATTTTTAAATTATAGGTCTCAAGCAATACCCTTATTGGCCTACTATGCACCTTGCCTCTAGGAATACCATGATCTAAGTCATCTACAGAGATTGCATTATTAACTGGATGTGAATCCAGTCTTCATAAAGGACAGTGGAACATGAAGCTGGGTAAGAGAAAGTTTTCTTTTCCAACCCCCCTGTTTACTATTTGGATTTTGTTGAACATTATAATAATTATATTCTCTTTGTCTTGGATGGTTGTGTGGAGCCACCTGACCTCTACTCTTCTGCAATTTGCACTGATTTTAGGGAGTTAACTCCTGAACTGTATCTGCTCTAGTCATCTCTACCAAAGTAAAGAGCATCTACTTCTGATCTGCTCAAAATATTTTGGAACCATCTCTCACTAGTATATTTCTTTTCAACTTAAAGGAGTGTCCTCTGGGTCTTTCCACAGAACACAGACATCTAGAGGGTTCTCAAATTATATGAAATAAATGTATTCTAACACACCCATTTCAAGAAAACTTTCCCTCACTCAGCTTCATGTTCCTCTCTCCTCTATGAAGTATCCTCAAGATACATATCCAGTTATGTTCTTCCAGTTCCTCGTGGTACATATGTTTGGGTTCTGCAACTCCATTGATTAATAATACATTTCATCCCCTAGAAAGGCCATACCTTCCCCAGATGGGCTGTGCTAATTTAATCTATTTATTGATCCAGTGACCAGAAGGGGAGGTAGGGAAGGATCTTGAGAAGAGCAATTATTGTTTTGCAAGGCATCTGCCTGAGTTAAAACATTTTCACAGTCTTTAGGCAATGGCTTGCTATTATCTACTAGTGATGAGAGATGGATTGGCTTTGGCAGGCTCATATTGTTTGGGGGAATATGAGGGCTCAATTTTCTGCAGTTTAAGCCTAGACAATCCCATCTCAAGTCTCAGGTTATGACTCGTTCCCTATAAAAGTCATGGTTTTAGCATGGAAGACTTGTGGAGGCTGTGAATTCAACCTTTTCTGACACTTTCCTACTCTTAAAAATCCAGGCCTTTAGTATGGTCTGCTTCTCACTATAAGAGATGAGGGTCTCTTCATATGCTGCCATTGTGGACTTCTAACATTCACACAGAATATTAAGTTGGTAATTGGTTGAACTGAACCTGTTATTTATTCCCTTCATTGTATCAATATTTCTCAGAAACAACCAGTTCCACGGTTCATTTCTCTGATATCTCTGAAAATACTAGGTATATCACATGAGGCAATGTATCCTCTTCTTGTAAATCTCAATTGCCTATTGGTTAAAACTTTAACAATTATAATGCAAAAGGAATCCACTGTTACGCCCTGTATGGTAGGTGACATATTTCCAGAATTCTATTGTTAAAAGTGCACTTCTTAGGATCACTTTTGGTCACAAATGTTGTAAGCAAATTTCATCAGAAGCATGCCCTGGGACAAGTATCAGCATGTATAGTATTTATTAAAATAGATCTCCCAAAGGAAACTGATAGAAAATTGGGGAAGCAAGAGAAGTATGAGGCAGAAGCTACATGAGGGCATGAAAACACATGAAGTCTCCCAGAGGTAACTTCCGTCCAATTCCACAGGGGAACTTTGGAGTGTATCAGGTCCCAGAATTCTCCTGGTCTAAGGTGAAAGAGCTAGGACTTCCATACTCCTTCACTTCTTAATGATCACTTAGGGTCTAAGAAGGACACACACTCCCAGTCATGTCTGGCTCTTAATGCATGTGAGAAAATGGGTTCTGATATTCCAAGGACAGTAACCTGCAAGAGTTAACAGCACTCAATGCTGGAACCAAAAACCCACCAAAATCAGAGGAGACACAAAAAATATCTGAAGAGTTCTGGTTGAAGCACCAACATTATCTGATACAAATTGTGATTGTGGAAAAGAGTGTTTTATTGGAATGGAAATGTAGATTGGAAATTGGAAATGGAATGGAAATTGCCAGAGTCTAAAAAAGAGGTGGGTAGTAAGGAAATAAAAGTAGATATAAATTACTCCAAAAGTTTGGTGGTAAAAGAAGGGTATGTTATTTACTGAGAGCTTACTCTATGCCAGACCCTGAGTTATGGACTAGAAAAGAGAGAAAAATAAAATACTGACATACACTCAGGAGCACAAAATCTATTTGGAGCAGCTAAAAGAGTTACACCACTATATGTCAAGGCCTCTTAAAAAGATATAATAACTAAGATAGTGTGCCAAGATTGACTAATGCACCAGTAGAAGAGAATAGGGAGTCTAGAAATAGACCCATATTTATAAGGTCATCTTATTATGACAATGGTGATGCTGCAATATCATGGAGAAAGGACAGTCTTTTCAACATACGTTTATTGACTACCCATCTATTAAAAATGAATATCGACCTATTTCTAATATGTAAAAGGTCAAATAATATACTTTTAGGAGAAAACAGGGAATGTTTCATGACCTTGTGGTTGGCAAAATATTTCTTAGGTAGGACACAAACCCTGCTGATCATAAAAGAAAATTTTAGGAAATTATTTTATATTAAAATTAAGAATTTCCATTCATGCAAAGATGCTTGTATGAAGACTCAGCAGATAAGTAGATAATTTTTGCCAGTTATCTATTAGCAAAAACCTTTTGATTTGTAGTCTTTTGTTTATTTGCAGTTTTAGAGACTAAACTTCAAAGTTCTCTTCATAACTACCTTGACATTTTGGTTTTCTGTTCTGTTAATTTTCTGTTGCTTTTCGGTGTTTTTTTTTTTTTTTTACTTGTTTATACTTCTGCATTTAAGATCATTATATTTGTTTTGCAAAAACTATGTAATTCTGTTTTCACATGAATAAGAAAGTAAAAATGCAATCCATAGATTGATGAAAATAATTACAATACACATATCCAGCAAAAGAATTACATTGAGAGTATATGAAGTACTGATAAGAAAAAGACCATCAAATAGGGAAAAAAAGCAAAAGACCCTTCACAACAGAGTACATATAAGTATTCAATAAGCACATAAAAGATGTGCAACTTCATTAGTCATCAGAAAGATGTTAATACATTAAAATGACCTTTCCTATTACATACAACCATAATACACTAAAAATAAAAAATGCATAGCACTGAACAAAAAGAAAGCTATAATGAACCAACATTCATCAAATTACCAAAAATGGAAAAAATCTAACCATACCAAAACATTGTCAAGGATGTGTATAAACTTTTACACTTGTTGCGGTGGATTTTTTGTTTTTTGTTTTTTTGGGTATTTTTGTTTTTGTACCAGGGATTGAACTCAGGGGTGCTTAAACACTGAGCTACATCCCCAGCCCTTTACTATGTTTTCTTTTTATTTTGAGATAGGGTCTCAGTAAGTTGCTTAGGACCTCACTTAGTTGCTGAGGTTGTCTTTGAACTTGGAATCCTCCTGCCTCAGCCTCCCAAGCTGCTGGGTGAGGTGGAAATTGGTACAACTATTTTGAAAAGCTGTCAGCAGTACCCACTAAAGCTGCGTTTATACCTGCCATATAATCTAGCAATGCCATGCTAGGCATACACCAAATAGAAATATGCATATTCACCCAAACACATTTACAAGAATATTCATGGTAGTACTCTTTATAATAGCTTAAAACTACACATACATCTATCCACATAACTGATCAATAAATTCATATAAAAGAATACCATATAATAATGACAAGTTAAAACTCATGTAGTCATATGAATAGAACTTCAAACATAATGTTCAGTGGAAGACGTAAAAAAGAAAAGAATGTGTTTATTGTATAATCCCATTCATAATAAAGCTAAAAAATGTAGGGAAACCTGGCTGGGCATGGAGGCTCAACATCTGTAACCCCAGTGACTTGGAAGGTTGAGGCAGGAGGTTTGCAAGTTTGAGTCCAGCCTCAGCAACTTAGCGAGACCCTGTGCCAAAATAAAATTTAAAAGGGTTGGGATATCCTTCATTGGTAGAACACCCCTGAGTTCAATCCCCAGTACCAAGAACCAAAAAAAAAAAAAAAAAAAAAAAAAAAGAAAGTAGGGAAAACTAAATCATTCTGTTAGAGGGTCAAGGGGAAATAAATGTAAGGATGCATAAGGGAAGTTAGTTGGTTGTGGGTGATGTTCTTTTTTTGTATCTTGATATTTATTACATGAATATGTTTACTTTATGGAACTTCAATGAATGCCATTTATGCTTTTTGGGTGCATATCTATGTGTATGTATGTAATGTTTCATTAAAGTTTTTTTTAAATATAGCAGAGGAAATATGCAAAAGAGCTGAGCAGACACCTCACCAAAGAAGATACACAGATAACAAATAAGCATATAAGATTCTTATATGGTTGCCAGGCATGATGGCGCATGCCTATAATCCCAGCACTTGGGAGGCTGAGGCAGGAGGATCGTGGGTTCAAAGCCAGCCTCAGCAAGGGCAAGGCACTAAGCAACTCAGTGAGACCCTGTCTCTAAATAAAATACAAAATAGGGCTGGGGATGGGGCTCAGTGGTTGAGTGCCCCTGGGTTCAATCCCCAGTACCAAAAAGAAAAAAAAAGATTCTTATATGCTTGTCATCAGAGTTTTTGCAAATTCTAAAGAGATACCACTACACATGTATTAGATTGGCTAGAATTCAAAAATTTTACAATACCAACTGCTGGCAAGTAGGCAGTACCAGAACTCTCATTCATTGCAGGTGAGAATGAAAAATGGTACAGCCTCTGTGGAAGACAGTTAGGCAATTTCTTACAAAACTAAACAAAATCTCACCTTATGATCCAGCAATCATGCTTCTGTGTATTTTCCCAACTGATTTTAGAAGCTACATCTACACAAAAACCTGCATGTGAATGTTTATAGTTGCTTTATTCATAATTGCCAAAAATTGGAAACAATGAAGATGTCCTTCGGTAGGTGAATGAATAATAAAACTGTAGTATATCCACACAAAAGACTATAATTCAGTCATTTTTAAAAGGCTATAAAGTCACAAAAAGACGTGATAAGTATTAAATGCATAGTGCTAAGTGAAAGATGCCATTCTGAAAAGGCTACTTATCATGTGAATCCACTTATTCGACCTTCTGGAAAAGGCAAAACTGCAGAGATAGTGAAAAGATCAGAGGTTGCCAGGGTTTTGAGGAAAGGAGGGTTGAAAAGGCAAAGCACAGGGAAAAATGTTAGGACACTGATATTATTCAATATGATATTGTGATGGTGAATACAGGTATTGTTAAAACCTATCAAACTTCACAATACAGAGAATAAACCTTAATGTATGAAAATTTAAAAATAGTTAAGAGGCCAGGGAATCACAGAATGAAATGGAAGAGAACAAAATGATCTAAATGTATTACAAGTGTATTGAACAATCTCACGGAAAAAGATGGGGGAAAGGTGCTGACCTGAGTAACTTTGGGAAATGAATGGAGGAACTAAAAAAAATAAAATAATAAAAAAAAAAGATACAGAAGCATTCTGCTCTAGTAATAAAATTAGTTCCTAGCAGGGTACAGTGGTGCATGCCTGTAATCCCAGAGGCTCAGGAGACTGAGGCAGGAGAATGGTAAGTTCAAGGTCAGTCTCAGCACTCAGCAATTAAGCAAGACTCTGTCTTAAAATAAAAAATAAAAAGGGGGGCTGGGGTTGTGGCTCAGTGGTAGAGCACTCACCTCAGTGGTAGAGCACTCGCCTAGCATGTGTGAAGAACTGGGTTCGAATCTCAGCACCACATAAAAATAAAATAAAGGTATCCATCTAAAACTAAAAAAGAAAAATTAAAAAATAAATAAATAAAAATCAAAAGGGCTGAGAGTATGGCTCAGTGGTTAAGTGTCTCTGGGTTCAGTTCTCTGGGTTCAAACCCAAAATAAAATAAAATTACTACCTGTGGGAGCATGAGTTAACAATTCTGAAACTGCTATACAGGTATACTAGAATTGAAAAATTAAGTAAATGGATAGCAAATGGTGGGAGCCAGGTTTCTCACCATGGGAATGAGAGTTTGCAGTTAAGCCAGGGAAGGGGGCTAGAATAATACAGGTGGTGAGGATTAGAATAAGAGATACCATGAAAAACATTCTTTAGCTTAATATTGATTCAGATAGTTATATATAGAAATGTCTGTCGATATGTGAATTCACATGGATAAGTACACACAGATATCTCTGTCTACTGAAAGGACTAAGAAGAAATGATGCAATCTGGTGATTGATTGCACTCCTGATGCCCAGAGCTTGTTTTTCTTTTTTGGGGGGGTGGTACCAGGGATTGAACTCAGGGGCATTCGACCACTGAGCCATATCCCCAGCCCTATTTTGTATTTTATTTAGAGACAGGGTCTCACTGAGTTGCTTAGCACCTTGCTTTTGCTGAGGGGGGCTTTGAACCCGTGATCCTCCTGTCTCGGTCTCCCAAGCTGCTGGGATCACAGGTGCGCACCTATGTCTGGCACCAAATCTTGTTTTTTATTGCCATTCTCCAATAATGAAAATCAGGGCTCCTAAGAGAAATGACTGATTAAAGCACTGGAGCAGAAATTATACAAGATGAACTTGGAGTATCTTGTAGTGCCAGAAATAAGAAAGTGCTTAAATAAATCGTATTATGTACAGAAATACAGGCACCAACTGGAATAACTCTCAGTGATCAAAACTGGAACAGTTTGAGCAACAAAATAAATAAAATATGCTTGTAAATTAAAGTGTAGAATAAATACCTGTAAGGCCAGGCTGATATAAACTATTGAATAAATAAATAGATGGGGGAAATAGACAAAAATCAGATACAGAAGAATTTCAAATAATTTATGCAAATGCTCCACCATTAAATAAGAGTTGAATATGGAGAAATTTAAAAAAAGGAATAACTTCACCAGGCATGGTGGTGCACACCTGTAATCCCAGCAGCTCTTGAGGCTGAGACAGGAGGATTTCAAGTTCAAATGTAGCCTCAGCAACTTAGCAAGACCTTGCCTCTAAATAAATAAAATATAAAAAGGGTAAGGGTGTGGCTCAGTGGTTAAGCACCCCTGAATTTAATTCCCAGTACCAAAAACAGAAAAGAAAAGAATAACTTCGCAGTAGAGAAACCTGACAAACATTACCTCAAGCCAGGTGATCAAGGTTAACGTATGTTGATAGCATTCCTTTGATATGATGTGGTAAGAATGGTGCTGAACTTCTGAGATATTCCTGTCAAAAACGCATTTACTGAGCACAATTGTGAGGAAAAAAACAAGCAAACAAAAAACAACTGAAATACATTCTACAAAATACCTAACCAAAAACCTAAAAACTGTCAGGTTCCTCATAAAAAGACAAGCCTGAAAAACTATTACAAACCAAAGAAATCCAAGAAGATGTGTCAACTAAAAATAATGTGGTATCCCAGATATCATGGAACAGAAAAATAAAATTAAGGGAAAACTGAGGAAATTTGAATAAAATATGGATTTTATTTAATAATAATGTATTAATATTGGCTCATTAGTCATTAAAACTGTCCCATGCAAATGCCAGATGTTAATGACAGGGGAAACTGGTATGAGATATAAGGGAACTGCAGACAATCTTTGTAATGATTCTGTAATCTAAATCTGTTCTAACAAAAAGTTTATTTAAAAACAAAATACATATACAAGTGAGGCGAGATGCTTCAAATAAATATGCAGTATGATAAAGCTGTAAGTAAGTTATATTCATGGAGCCTTGTGTGAGCCAAAGCAACTGAATTTTCAGAGGGACAGAGGAGTCAGGCAAGTTTCCATGGAGAAACTGGCTTTTAAGTTGGATTAATTTCATCCTTCCTTTTCGTAATTGCTAGAGATACAACAGTGAACAACATGGACATGACCCCTGTTCTCTTGGGTCTTTACTCAGCATGACTCAAATAAACAAACTTAAGTTTAAAAAAATTACAAATTGTCTTTAATGGCAACAGAGAAGGAGAGAGTGGTGAATATAAAAGAAACGTTATAAAGGTACAGAGATATAAAAGCATGCCATGTGTTTGGGAAAACAGGGCTTGTCGTGTGTGCCTTCATGCAGGCAGGATTGGGACTAGGGTAAACTGAGTGAAGCACCTAGGTAACAAAAATTTAAAGAGGTACTTGGTCTGAGAATCATGCTATAGGCACCTCACTTGAGTGCCATCCCTGAGCATAGCCTTCATAATGGGAATTTGGGTAAAATTAGATGAAGACACCAGACTGGGTTGATCATGAAGGGTCTTATAAGCCCTACTAAGAAGTTCAGGCTTGAGCTCCCTGCCACCTTCTCTCTCTCTCTCTCTCTCTCTCTCTCTCTCTCTCTCTCTCTCTCACACACACACACACACACACACACACACACTCACTCATAAGGGAACCAGAGCCCTCTTATGATGATAAGAAATGTTCTTCCCAAGGGAATGCAAGTTTCCTTCACAGAAAGACAATTACATGGTACAGCTCAAGAGTTTCCCTTTCTATCCAGGGAATAAATAAATAGAACTAATGAACAGTGAGACTGGCAATTTATAAAAGATTTCATTTTTGTGGGGGAAAAAGAAACAAGACAGATACCCTGGCATTTTCAAGGCTATACACTATTGTGTAGTCACCAAGGGTACTCAGATACTGTGAGATGTAACAGTACTGGACAGACCAGAAGGCAGATCATGGAGTTGGTCCTTGGATGGCATAGCCATACCAAGCCATTATGGACTTGTTGCAGTGATTTGAGAGGCATCTTTAACTTTCCAAGAGGATGGGAGGACTAACCCCAAATCCTTCCTTTCCTTTAGACCTTTCCTACATTGAACAGTTGGTGTCTAAAGTTGGTCTTATGAGTCGTTTTTAGAGTGTGTCCAAAATGTGTCATTGAGCAGGAAGTTAATAGATATTCCATGAAAAAGAGGTTCTCCCTGGGCAGGGTGGCACACACCTGTAATCCCAGTGACTTGGGAGGCTGAGGCAGGAGGATCACAAGTTCAAGGCCAGCCTTGGCAACTTAGCAAGACTGTATCTCTAAATAAAAAATTAAAATATCTGGGAATGTCACTCAGTGGTAGAGTACTTCTGGGTTCAATCCCCAGTACCACAAGAAAGGAGATTCTCTGACTGAATAAGTGGAAAATGTTGGGCTATATAGAGTTTATCTGTATGTTTTATTGAAATATGTTCCAAAACCTTTAATATAGTAAATGGGTGTGATAATTATCCAAGGAGATAAATTTTGAAGCTTTCCCAGTTATTTGTCCTGGAATATCAGACTAGTGTTCTTCAGGCTACCCTTGGGAAACATTGTCCTAAAGCATTATCTGTGGAAGGCTCCAGTTAAAATACAAATACATTACTTAGGAAAAGTAATACAGTAACTATTAGCACCTAATTTCATATTTGATGATAACATTTTCCCAGAGGGATAGAGCATCAAAAATATACATTGCCCTCAGGGAGCTCACAATCCTTTGGTCAAACGCAAAAGAGAATGAAATGTGCAATAAATACTACACGATGCTCTAAGATTATGGTATTTTGGATGAGGATGGTGGCAGTAAAAATACCCAGATTTCAGATACATTTTGGAGAAAGATCAATACAGCGGAGTGATATGGGGGGGTGTAGTGGGACGGAAAGGGGGAAGTTTTTAAAAGACTCCAAAGTGTTTGATTTTGCAACTGCCTGAATGGTGATGCCAGTCACCACGGAAAAAGGGAACAGGTTGTAGGAAGATGATGAGTTTAGCCTGTGGGATTTCTAAATGCAGTTATTCTCAGGATCACCACATGTGTCTCTTATTAGTTTCTCTGCCCTGCTACATTGTTAAATGAACAAGCAGTTCTTGTGAGGGATGTCACCTTGAAGATTCTGTCTAAATCATTTGTCCTCTCACTTATTCCTACGGTAGCTTAATTGATTAACTGAAATACCAGACATAGCCCACAGCAGTCAGGACTTCACAAACAGAACACAGCTATTCACAAAATAAGGTTGTTTCTGATCAAATATAAGAGATGATCAGATTAATAGATTGATTGTTAACGTGGATAAGATTTTTCACCTAAAGGAGTGAAAATGTAACAAACTGTGTGTGGTTTTTAAATTTTCTGTTTACTCAATGAATCAACATTTACTGTGCACTAGTATCTGCAAAATTCAGTACTGAATTCTACAAAGATGAACCACTCAGAGTTCATGATGTTGAATTGTTCGCAGTCTAGGTGTGAGTGGGTGTCATGGACATCCAAAATTAAGTAAAATTATTTGTTAGCAGTTTTGTGGTAAAAGGCCATGTTGCACAAAGTAAGGGAATAATGGTGGAAGCATTCCATTTTAGTTAAGGGTGGGCAAAGAACTTGACACTTGAACTCATTCTTGCAAAATGGAAAAGATGTTTTCAAGGTGGACAAAAGGGTGAGATGAAATACAAGAAAATGCTCCAGGAAAAATGAATGTTACTTCAAAGCTTAGATGTTTGAAATGTATTTTGCAGGTAATAAGAAGCAATTTAAGGATGTTAAGCAGAGGCGTAATAAGTCAGATTTGTGATTATAAAGATAACCCTTGCAGTTGTATGGAAGGCAATTAGAATAAGATTGAACATAGGAAGGCCAATTAAAAGCTTCTAAAAGGGTTCAAACAGGAGACTATGGATGGAGCAGTATCAGTGGGGATGGAGCAGAGATGGATCAGAGTGATGTCAAAAAGGTAGAATCTAAGGACTTAGTGACTTTCTGAATGGGTGATAGAACATCAAGAATGGAGTCTAGGACTGCATTGCCTCAGTGGCAGAGCGCCTGCCTGGCACATGTGAGGCACTGGGTTCGATCCTCAGCACCACATAAAAATAAGTAAATAAAATAAAGTTACTGTGTCCATCTACAGGTAAAAAAATATATTTAAAAAAAGAATGGAGTCTAATGATAATGTCCTCATTTTTTTATGAACATCTTAATTTATAACATTTATTTAAGATGGAAAGACTATGGGAGGATTTGGAGTGGAAGATAATGATTTTGATTTTTAACATAAATGCAATATGTCTGAGAGATGTGTAGATGTTTAGTGGACACATGTATAGGAGCTTGAATTCTGGTGAAAGTTCTGAACTGGAGACACATTTAAAAGTTGGCAATGTGTACATGGTATTTGTTTCCAGGGAATGGAGGGACTTCTACTTCCCAGTGGGATGGAAAATTACTTCTGCCAAAAACCCTAGAGAAAAAAGAAATGGATAAAATACTGACACATACACATGTGTGTGTGCACACACATGAATAAGGGCAAAGAAAATTTGATCAATGTAATGAAACAACACAGTCTAATAATAATGCATGGAACACTACATACAATAACGGCAGAATTAATTTTCTTATAAAGTAAATAGGAAGCATTTACAAAATTGATCACATGCTTGGCAACAAAATAAAAGCCTCAACAAGTTTATGAAGATTGAAAACATTCAGAATGTCTTTTTGATCTCTGTGGAAGTAGTCTGGAAACCAACAACAACTAATTAATAGAAAATTCTAAATTTCCTGTAAATTATGGAATATACTATTAAATAGCTAATGGATCAAGGCAAAAAATCACAAAAGTAGAAAATATTTCAAAGTGAAAATCTACTGAATTTAGCAAAATTTTTGGCATGCATCTTCATTAGATATTAGAAGGAAATTTATAGATATAAATTCTCGTATTAGAACTAAGAAAAGATTGAAAATCATCTTGTTCCATCATTCCAGATGTGGAACACCTATAAAAATAAATTGAACAACAAATATACAACTTGTTCTAACTTTGAAATAATTATTATGTTTTCAGTGATCTAATCTTTTAAGAAAATATTAAGTGAATTATTAGAGCATTTGAAATATATCATTTACCCTTTGGTAAATGTGAAATAAGTATAAAGGATATATAAACTCTAGATTATGGTTTCCAACCTATTTAAATGAATATGTGTCAATTATTTTGAAATAGTCACAGAACTGAAACTTGGTAATTAATGGGTTAAATTTATGCACTTTAAGAAGTTAGGAAAATAACAATTAGTAAGATTTAGCCTTATAATACTATAAGGAAGGAATAATATATAGGAATTCTGAACAGTCTGGTATCTATAAAGAAATTTACTTCATTTAAGAATAACCTCCCTTGAAGAAAAACTCAAAAACATCATTTAAGAAAAAGTAACAAGCCTGATGCTGGGTCACACACCTGTAATCCCAAGGCTCGGGAGGCTGAGACAGGAGGATCATGAGTTCAATCCCCAGTACCAAAAAAAAAAAAAAAAGGAAAAGAAAAAGTAACAAAATTCATACATGGAATTAAATAAGAAGAAAAGCACCTCATTTATTTTCAAGAAGCCAACATAACTTTGATTCCAAACTCTGACAAGGACATTTCAGGAAACAAAACTACAGACAGATTTCTCTCATGAACCTAGATGCAAAAAGATCTTTATGAATAACTAAACATTTTAAGTCTTGTAATAGTCAAAATGATAGAATATATCACAATTAGATGATATGCATTCCAAGTATCCATGGGTGGTTTATTATTCAATTGTAATTATTGAATAAAATCAAATTATTCAATGTAAGTCACCATGTTAGTAAAATTTAAAAGTCACGTATCTCAATAGAAGCAGAAATGGCATTTGAAAATTTTCAAAACCTGTTCATGATTTTTTTAAAAACTTAGTAAATTGAAGGGCACTTGCTCATTCTAAGAAAATTAATTACAAAAAATTTAATAAACATTATATTTGATAGTGAAAATGACCTATTTTACCATGCCTAGTTATAAAAATATTACTTCTATTACCACTTTTAATCAAATTTATACTATAAGTCCAAATAGTGAAGTAAAAGAACAAAAGGAAATTAAAGATGAGGATTAGAAAGTTTGAAAAAAATAATTATTGCAGATAACAAACCTGAGTATCAAATGAATCCAACAAAAATATGATCAAACTATTATAAGTGGATTTAACAAGTCAAGATCCAAAAATCAATTTTATTTTCAATGACAAGTATTAGACTTGAAAAAAATTTTAATAACATTGTGGTACTTATTTCTATGTATCCACTTAGCTAGGCCATAGTGCCTAATTATTCAAACACTAATCTAGGCATTGGCATAAATATATTTTGTAGATGTGGTTAACATATACCATCAATTAACCTTCAGTAAAGGAGAACATGACAGATACATGGATCTACATCTTGCATAACATGAGTGGTCCTACTTGAGTCAGATAAAAGGCTTTTAGAGCAGAATAGTTTTCCCTAAAGAAAATGTTATTTTGCCTGTGGTCTATAACTTCAGCTGCTCAAGCGTTTCAGCCTGCCCTATGATTTTCAGACCTGCTTAGCCCTCAGATCATGCTCACCAAACTCTCTGGGTGAATGGATGGATGATAGCACACATGTATGTGTATTATTGGAACCCTGATTGATAGACATTAACAACTGCATAAGAAATTGAACAAATGATCTGATGACAAATATGAAAGATTTTTATATTAAAATTATCACATTTTGAGAAAAATATTTTAAAAATAAATAAATGGAGGGAAGACTATTATGGATCAAAAGATTAAATATTGCTAAGATGTAAAATCTCCAAAAATAGAGCAAAATCTTCCCTAATCAATATAGATTCAATGCAACCCCAATAACAATCCCAGTACTCTGTTTGGGAATTTACTAGGTGATCCTAAAATTTATAAGGTAATCCAAAAGGTAAAAAATAATAGGTATTTTTGTAAAAGCAGAGCAAACAGGAGGAATTCATTACCAGATAAGAATTCCTATTATAAGGAGATAGTAATTAAGAGGGTGGAGTATTGGCAAAAGGATAAGCAAATTAATTAATGGAAAAAATTCTAGAGTTCAGAATCAAACTCACACATATACTGTCATCTGATTTATTACAAGAAGATACTGCAGTACATTGAAGAGAGAATGATTCGTTCAATAAATAGTTCTGGGTCAAGTGAATAACCTGAAGGAGAAAGAAAACTGAATGGTAATTTGCCAACACAGTAGACATTCTCCCCAGCAAAACAACCATTTAAATACTGGAAATTATTTTTTAGGGAATAAAAGCACTTAAAGTATCTGGAATTGTCCCAAGAGCCTCAAGCAAATAGAGAAATATCCAATCATGAAAATAATCTGAATCTTGGTAAGAACAATAAAATTTGTGGAATCCAAGCCTTGAGATGTTTATATCCCAACTACTATCAGCTCATTATAATGAAATATCTATTCCAGTTGTCAGCAGCTAAGGAGATGGGCTACCTCACCACATAGCTCCCAATCTAGGGTCAGAGTTTTCCTTGGAAGAGGCAGACTAACAACATCACTCATCATCCCCACTTCCATATTGTAGAAGATCTCTTCTTGGCAGTTATAGAGGGCCGGTCTTCCTTCCCCAACCCAATGCTTATGGAGTGGAAGTTCTACCTTAGGCATAGTAGTCATGGTATATTCCACCTTAAACTCACTTGACCCAGTGTTCTAGAAGGGTTGAGATTACACAATAAGAGGGTCAAGTAGAAAAGACCAGGGGCACCTTCACAGCCAGGACTCTGATCCTAGAGTTGGTGTGTTAGTCAAAAAGAATCATGCTGCTGTCCTTATTCCCTGCTTCCCTTGCAGTAGCATAGAAATTCTGCCTCAGATAAAAGGCAAGACATAGGAACTCAGGATTCCACCGCTGGACTAAGAGGGCTAGTCTTATTTTGAAATGTATGTAGGGAATTACAAGTCTAAGACATTGTTAAGAACAAGTCTTTTTTTTTTTTTTTTTTTTTTTTTTTTGGTGGTGGTGATGGGGACTGAACCCAGGGCCTTGTGAAAACAATTCAAATGCTGGTGGTGACTAAGAAAAGGCTGGTAGCTTCTTGATTCCCATAGGGTAGGCCAGCTAGAAATGCATATTTATGAATTTACTAAACTTAATTCAGTTACTGATTTCTAATTTCACTCCATTGTGGTCATAGATTCTATTTTGTATGGTTTTAATCATTTTAAACATATAGAGTTGTGCTTCATGGCTAGCATATGGTCTATACTGGAGAATGTTACATGTGCATTAAAGAAAAAACCTCTGCAATTGTTGGGTGTGATGTTATATAGATATTAGGTCTAATTGGTCCATCCATAATTGAAAATAGGGCACTGAAGTCTCCCACTATTATTGTAATGCCAACTATCTATTTGCCTCTTCAGATCATCTGGTTTGCTTCAACTATTTTGGGGGTTATATATATATACACACAGATATATGCATATATATATATATAAATTGTTGTATCTTCCTGATTAATTGGCTTTTATCATTTATAAAATGTTTCTCCTTATTGTTTTAAAACCTATTTAAAATGAGGCACAGTGGTGCATGCCTGTAATACTAGCAACTGAGGAGGCAGGAGGATCACAAATTGAAGTCCAGCCTAAGCAATTTAGTAAGACCTTCTCTCCAAATAAAAAATAGGGGGCCTGGGATAGTAGCTCAGTGGAAGAGCACCCCTGGTTTCAATCCCCAGTACTGTTTAAAAAATAAATAAAATAAAATATATCTAAATTCTGATATTAGTATCACTACTCCAGTTCTTATTGTTGCTGTTTGTAGATATACTATTTTCCATCATTTTACTTCAACCTGTTTGTATCTTTGAATCTAAAGTATGTCTCCTGCAGGTAGCATGTTGGATTTGTTATTTTTACTAGATTAATGGAACAGAATAGAAAACTGAGAAATAGACCCATAGAAATATGTTCAGGCAATTTTAGACAAAGACATAAAAGCAATTCAATGAAACTAGGATGTCTCTTCCAGGAAATAGTGTTGGTGCAATTGGAAAAACACAGAGACACACACGCACACAACCTCATCTGGAAACTCACATCCCACACAAAAACTAACTCAAACACTAATTTATATATAAAACAGAGAACTAGAAAACATTTGGGGAAAACAGGCAGAAACTTGAAAATCTAAGACTAGGGAATGGGTTCTAAAACTTCACACCAAAAGCAGGATTCATGAAATAGTAAGTTAGACATCTTTGAAATTAAAAACTACTGTTCTGCCAAAGCCCAGGAGAAGAAAATAAAATATAAGGTATAGTTTTGGAGAAAATACCTGCAAACCACCTATCTGACCAAGGACTAACACCTACAACATGCAAGGAACTTTTAGAGCATTTTAAAAAATCCAATGAGAAAATTGTAAGAAAATACAAACAGACATTTCACTGAAGAAAATGTACAGATGGTAAATAATCACATCAAAAGATTCAACACCCACAGTTAAAATTATAATACTATGTTACTACAAATTTATCAGAATAGCAAACCTAAAAATACAGTGATAACACTAGTGAAGATGTGAAGTAATTGGATCTCTCATATACTAGTGGTGAAGATATAAAATGTTATAGCTTATATATATTCACTAGAGCTTCTGTAATAAAGTAACACAAATTCAGTGACTTAAACAACATATGTTTATTGCCTCTAGAGGCTAGGAGTTCAAAATCAAGATGTTGGTGCAATTGGTTCCTTCAGAGGGCTGTGAGGGAAAATTCTGTTCTATGCCTCTCTCCTTGACTTGTAGATGGTCATCTTCTACCTGTGCGTCTTCACATCATCTTCTCCCACGTTTCCCTATGTCCAAATATCCCCACTCACATTCTACTGTCATGTACAACTAATCAGAACAAATAAAAAAGAAGAAAAACAAATAAAAATGCCTATAAAAAGGTAAATACAGATTACAGAGTAGATCATACTGCAAAATGTGATATAATCATGTAATTATATGATAATTTTTTTAAAAAAACACAAATATCCCCTTTCCATAAGGATACCAGTCATGTTGGATTGGGGCCCACTCTAATGACATGTTTTAATTTGATTTCCACTATAATGATCATAGGATCCAAGTTGGATCACATTCTGAGGTAGTAGGGGACAGGGATTTCAATATGAACTTAGGGGGCTACGATTCAACTCATAATAGCTATTCTGAGAAATCTGGCAGTTTCTTAGAAAACTTAACATATCACTACTATATGACCCAGCAGTTCCACATTTCTGGGCACTTAACTCAAAGAATTAAAGACATACATCTGCAGGAAAGCCACAGGATATTCAGTTTCATTCATAATAGCCCAAAACTGGAAACAGCCCAGACATTCTTCAACAGGTGAATGGTTGAATAAACCATGATAAAATATACTCAGCAACAAAAAGGCACAAATTATCAATACTTATAAGCTATCAATCCAATAATTTATACAAATATGATTCCATTTATAAAACATTTTTAAATGACGAACAAATTAGTGGTTGCTGGAGATTAGGGACAAAGGGATTATAGCAGGAGGGAGGCAGCTGTGGCTCTATGAGGAGCTACCCTTATGGTGATGAAACCCTATGTATCTTGACTGTGGTAGTGGATACACGAACCTATACACACCACAACATTTTATAGAAGGCAACACACATGTGAGTACAATTAATACTGGAGAGATCCGAGTAAAATCAGTGAACTGTATCAATGTCAGTCTCAATTCAATTTAGCATATTGAAAGGAAAAATGAGAAAAATACATAATAGTGCAGAAAAAGATAAGTTGGCAAAATTCAAAATCTATTCACCGTAGAATCTCAAAAAACTAGTAAATTGAAAGGAACTTCCCTAATGTGAACATGATAAAGGTTATGTATCAAAAACGTACAGTTGAGGTGCTGGGGATATAGCTCAGGGGATATAGCTTGGTAGAGTGCCTGCCTCGCAAACATAAGGCCCTGGGTTCAATCCCCGCACCGCAAAAAAAAAAAAACAAAACCCTACAGTTGAGCAGAGGAAAGGGAACAGGAAGAGGGAGAGGGGGAAGTACTGGGGACTGAGAGCAAATTATATTCCATATAATTTGTTTATAATTATGCCAAAACGAATCCTAAAGTTATATATAACTAAAAAGAAGCAAAAAATTTTTAAAAACCCTACACTTAATATCAACTTAATGGTGATATCTTCACTGCTTTGCTTTTTCAGCACTGAGAATCTAACCCAGGGCTTCATGCATGCCTAGCAAGTGCTCTAACCACTGAACACACCCCAAGCCTCTTCATTGCTTTCTTAACTAAGTTTAAGAGAAACACAATGAAATCAATTTTCTCTACTTGTATTCCATAATGTACCTGAATTCTTAACTAGTTCAATAGGCAAGAAAAATTAGTCAAAGTTCTAAAGATTAGAGGGAAAATAGTGAAATTGTCATTATTCATAGATGATTCATGGATGAGTGTATATTCAAAAAATCCCAAGAAATCTATAAAAAAAGCTACAAAACAACCCTAGAACTATTAAGTAAATTTAAAAGGGTATAATGACACAAGATCAATATGCAAAAACCAATTACATTTCTATGTATGAGCCATGAAACATTTTTTTCAAAAATTAGGAAAAGGAATTTAAAATGTCATGTATAATGAGACAAAATGATATAATTATTAGGAATGAGTTTAAAGAAAGATATTCAAGACCTCTACACTTAAAATTATAACCCATTGGCGAGAGAAATTATAGAAAATGAAAATAAATGGAAAGGCAAACCCTTGTCATCAACTGTATGTCTCAATATCAAGATTTTAACTCTATCCAAATTGACCTATAGAGATAATATAATTACAGTAAAAATCCCATCAGATTTTGTTGCAGATAATGAAAAGCTAATTTAAAATTCATATGGAAAAGTAAAAGGAACTAAATAGCTGAAAGAGAGTTTTATTTTAAAAAAAGAAAGAAAAGAAAAAAACACAGTTGGAGGATTCCACCTAACACATTTTAAGTCTTAGCATTAAATTACAGAAAACAAGACAATGTGCTACAGACCTAAGAATAAACATGTACATCAACAAAACAGAAGAGAAAGCACATAAACAAACCCACACATATAAAAGTATTGCTTTTCTAAAATGGCGTAAAGGCAGTTCAATGAAAAAAAGAAAGTTTTCAGCAAATGATGCAGGTAATCTACATAGAAAAATAAATCAAACATTACTCTATCTCATGCCAAATAAAAAATTAATTCAAGGTGAAGCACAGACCTAAATATGGAAAGTTTTTAAACTGTAATGCTTATGGCAGAAAATATAAGAAAATAAGTTCATACGTACTAAGATAGAATAGACAGAAAACATAAAGGAGTAACAGAATTACTGAGATGGCATATTGGACTTGATCAAATGAAATATTTCTGTTCATTAAGACAGCAGTAAAAGAAAAGAAAATGTAATACCTGTCCCAACTGTGCAGAGTAACATGTAGAAGACTAGATGGAGCAAAGTGAATCTTAAGGAAAGACTAAGAACAGGACCTCAATGACTTTCAGAATTGTATGCAAAATTCGAGCCCACAAAAGGAAGAGTGGGGCAGAAAAATATTTGAATAAATAATGACCTGAAGTGTTCCAAATCCATTGAAAATATAAATCCATCAAAACTCAGTGGAGGGGCTGGGCTGTGGCTCAGTGGTATAGTGCTCACCTAGCACATGTGAGGCCCTGGGTTCCATGCTCAGCACCACATAAAAAAAGTAAAGATATTGTGTCCACCTACAACTAAAAAAAAAAAAAAACTCAATGGAGAGAGGGCATGGGGGTGGGAAAGATGGTGGAATGAGATGGACATCATTACCCTAGCTATATGTATGATCGCATGAATGGCATGACTCTACTCAACACAACCAGAGAAATGAAAAGTTGTGCTCCATTCACGTACAATGAATCAAAATGCATTCTGCTGTCATGTATAACTAATTAGAACAAAATTTTTAAAAAATTCAATGGAAGTCAGGCATGGTGGCACTAACCTTCAATCCCAGCAGCTCTAGAGGCTGAGATAGGAGGATCACAAGTTGGAGGCCAGCCTCAGCAACTTAGTGAGACCTTTTTTTATAATAAAAAATAAGGTGCACTTAATCACTGAGATATATTCCCAGCTCTTTTTATTTCCAGTATGAAAACAAAACAAAAAACTCAATAGACACAAAGGAAAACCAAACCAAGATAAATTATAATCAAATTGCTGAACAGCAATGATAAAGAGAAAATTTTAAATTCAGCTATGGAAAAAGATAACATATCCAAGAGGGGGAAAAAGGAATAGTTTTTGAAATATAATTAACAATGGAAGTCAGAAATGGAATAAAGTATGGAGAGAAATAGGATACTCAAAACAGAATTCAATATCCAGTGAAATTATCATTCAATGATGAAAACAAAATAAAGATATTTTCGCACACAAAAAATGTGAGAACATCTATCACTAGCACATCTGCACTACAGGAAACAACAAATGAAGTTCTTTAGACTGAAGGAATGTGAATCAACTGTGAAACTAAAATCTACATAAAGAAATGAAGCACTCTGGGAATGATAAATATTGGAGTATGCAAAAAAAGACTTTCCTCTCATTTATTTTTATGAGAATAATTTCCCATTTAAGTCAAAATTAGTAATAGCATCTTTTCAAGTATATTACATATGTACAAATACATATATGACAATAATAGTACAAAAACCAGGGAGTAGAATAGTAGTGCATTGATTTTTTTCATTTTTATTGGTGCATTATTGTTGTATGTAATGATGGGATTTGTTGTTACTTATTTGTTCATGAGTAGTGAATTGTTTAAATCGTTTACATTACATATAGAATGGTAAAATGTTATTTGAAGTAGGCTGTGCTAAATTAAGAATGTCTACTATAAATCCTAGACCATCACTTAAAAATACTTTTCAAATTTAGAGCTAATAAGCCAATCGTGGTGATGAAATTCAATAGTAGAAGATATTAAATTCACTCAGAAGAAGGTGAAAAATAAGGAAAGGCAAAACAAAAATATGGGAAGAGAGAAAACAAAGATACTAGACTTAAACTCAACCATATTAATAACTGCATTAAATGTATGTGGAGTGAACATATCAATCAAAAGCCAGACCTTCAGCCTGAATAAAAATAATCTAATTTTATACTGTCTACAAAAATTAGCCTTCAAATATGAACACACGGGTTAAAAGTAAAAAGATGAAAGAAATTAGCACAAATAAGAATAAGAAATCTGGAATGGCTCTATTAATAAAAGTAGACACATTAAAATAGTCATACAAAGGGTAAGGACGACTACATATATGTGCAGCCAGTAACAGGGCTTCATGAAGCAATAATTAAAGAACGAAAAAGAAAAATAGATCTAAAACACATTTGGAGATTTCAACAGTACTCTCAGTAATTGAAAGAACAAGTAGACAGAAAATCAGTAATGTTATGGAAGACTTGAACAACCATAATCAACGAACTTACTCTAATTGAGAATGAGAGAACATTGTACCCTAGAACTGTACTTGAAAAGAATACATATTCTTTTCAAATCTTCACGAAACATTCCCCAATATAGACCACAAAATGAGCAATATTTAAATTGCCTCAACAAATCTGTAAGTATGAAAATTATACAGTATGTTATTTAATCATGAGGAAATTAGAAATCTATTACAGAATGATATCTAGAAAAATCTGTGAATATTTGGAAAATAACCCACTTTTAAGTATCTCAATTCAAAAAATTAAATCACAAGGAAAATTAGAAAATGTTTTGAATTGAATGACAATAAAATTATGACATACCAAAATTTGTGGGCTATATTTAAGAAGATCTTAGGGAGAATTAAATTACTTTGAACGCTTGATTATCTTAGTTTCTAACCTAAAAGGCTAAGCTAAAAAGAGTAATTTAAGCCCAAAGTGAGTAGGAATAATGAAATTATAAAAATAACATTGGAAATCAATTAAATAGAAAATGCACAAATAATAAAAATCAACAAAGGAACGACAAAAGTTGTTTCTTTGAAAATATTGATAAAACGGATAAAATGCTTGCAAGAGTAGTTAGTAGAAAGAAACAAAAAACATAAATTGCAAATATGAGGACTAAATGAAAGGTTATAACGACATACAACACAGGCATTAGAAGGATAGTAGGACAATAAGAACGACTCTGCTCCAGTAAATTTGACAATTGAGATGAATTGGACAAACTGTTGAAGGATACAATTTTTTAAATAATGCAAAAAGTAAAAAGATTATTAGGTTCATGTTGATTTAAGAAATAGAATTTGTAATTAATACCCTCTCCTAGAGAAACCTACAGGCCCTCAAAAATTAAAAGGAACAATATCAACTTTACTCAAATTCTTTCAGGAAATAGAAATTGGAAGAACACTTCTCAATTCTCTTAAGAAGACAAATTATCCTGAACAAATACCAGGCAAAAATATTACTAAAAATAAAAATATCCACCAATATTTCTTATTTACATATTCAAAAAATTTTTAACATATCAGTAAATTCAATAAAAATATGCAAAAGAATGACACATCATGAAAAAATGGGATAAAGCTGGTTTAAAATTTGGAAAACTAGTTGGTGCAATTGACCATATTTATGTAATAAAGGAAATAACTAAGTTCTGTCTCAACAAATATAGAGAAAATATCATGTGAAAAATACAATATTCATAAATGTTAAAAATTTGAGAAAACCAAGAATAGATGGGATTTTCCTCAACCAAATACTAGAAATCTAAGAAAAACTGATAGCTAACATTGAAGCCAGAATTGGACAGTTAGTGTAGAAATCAGGGAATCTGGTCAAATTGAGGAATGGAGTCTGGGAAGTTAGAGATGCCCCTGGGAGACTGGAATGTCAGTGTCCCCAGAACCCTTTTGATCACCATGGTTACCTACTTAACTGCCCCTCCCCAAAAGCTGCAGGCAGGGAGTTGCTAATTAATGCCTCCTGGGCCCCCACCTAAATCTCCATGTGTTCCTTCCCCCTGCCATTCGCACCTCACCTTTTTGACGTGTCACCACTGCCATATGGGCAGGAAGGAGAGAGAAGGGTCACAGGAAGGGGCAGAACAAAAGACCCTAACCTATAAAAGATGGAGGGTGCATTCACTTCTCGGGGATTCTAGAACATCAGCCATGGCCCCCTTCTCCCACCCGGGAGAAGTTTGTATTACTACTTTTAAATAAAGCTTGCTTAATATGCTTGCCTTGGCGTGCTTCTCTGGGGTTATACCTCAACACCTGAGGAAGCAGAACTCGTCACCGGTATGCAGTGGTATCAACATCATACTTAGTAAATGCTGAAATCTTTCTTTCAAAAATTGGAAACAAGTCAATAATATCTGCTTTTACCACTTCCATGTATAATTTTCTTAGAGTTCTTATCTAGTGCAGTAAGACAATAAGATACACTGAATAAAAATAATGCATATTGTAAATAAAGAAGAAAAACACTCATTTAGAGGAAATATGCATTTTATAGATGATCATATGAAAACTTTAAAACAAAAAGAATAAACAAAATTTACGTAAGTCAAACACAATGTCAACATTCAAAGATAAGATGAGTTTCTATATAAGCAATGTACAGTAGAAAAATAAAATTAACAAAATATTTCCAAGCAGGCATGGTGGGGACACTCCTATAATCTCAGTGACTGCTGACTGAAGAAGGAGGATGGCAAGTTTGAGGCCAGCCTCAGCAACTTAGTGAGACCCTGTCTCAAATTTGTTTTTTAAAAAAAGGCTAGGAGCCAGGTGTGGTGGTGCATGCCTGTGATCCCAGCGGCTCCCGAGGCTGAGGCAGGAGGATCATGAGTTCAAAGCCAGCCTCAGCAACTTAGCAAGGGCCTAAGCAATTTAGCAAGACCCTGTGTCAAAATAAAATATTTTTAAAACACTGGGAATGTGATTCAGTGGTCGGGTACCCCGAATTCAATCCCCTGTACCAAAAAAGAGAGAGAGAGAAAAGAACAAAGTTGGAGAATATACACAACATAATTTCAAAGTTAAAGTCAGCAAGGCATTATAATATTGGTTTGATCATAGAAACATAGATGAATGGAATAAAATAAAGATACAAAATAGACTCACACGGCCAAGTGATCTTTTTTTGATACTGGGAAATTAACCCAGGTGTGCTCTACCATTGAGCCACATCCCCAACCCCTTTCATTTTTATTTTGAGATAGTATCTTACTAAGTTGTACAAGCTAGCCTCAAAGTTGCTGTCCTCCTTCCTTAGCTTCCTGAGTTGCTGGTATTAAAGGAGTGAGCCACTGCACCCAGCTGGCCTACTGACTTTTGATCAAAAATTTAAGGACATTCAATGAAGGAAAACAGTCTATTCATCAAATGGTGCTGGAACAAGATAACCATTGGAAATCAGTGACCATTAAGCCTTACCTAACATCCTATACAAAATTAACTAGAAATGCAACTTAGATCTATATATGAATGTTAAAATTATAAAACAGCTAGAAAAAACACAGTGTATATTATTACAGGATAGGAAAAGTAGTCTAAGATAAGAAAAAAGACACTAACTATAAAATAAAAAAGAAATATTTATTTAAATTCAAAATTTTGTTCTCTGGAAAACATCATTAATAAAATGAAAGACCAAATAGGAAGAAAATATTTGCAATGCACATACCTGACAAACGACTTCTATTAAGAACACCCCAAAATTCTTACAAAGAATTCAAAAAAATAAACAATTTTTAGAAATAGGTAAAACACTTGAATAAACATTTCAGAAAAGAAATATGCAAATTACTAATAAGCAGCGATGCACAAAAGCATTAGTCCTCAATGAAATAGAAATTAAAACTGCAATGACACACAATGAAGACTATCCAGAATTACTTTAATTTTGAAACAAACGAAATAAAAACAAGCAAACATAAACCTGCCAGGACTTGTATCTTCCAGGATGTAGAGTAACTGCAACTTTCATGCCTTCCTCATGGATATGCCAAATAGTGCCACTGTTTCAAAAAATAATTTAATAGTCTCTTATAAAGTCGAAGTACACTTATAACTGTATCCAATTTTCCCAGTTTTCTTAGGTTCCCTGGAACAGAACACTTTCAGAGCTCAATCTGGAGGATTCCCAAGCAAACCGGGATGGTCAGTCACAATATTTATCATACAACCCAGCAATACATTTACTAAGATTTCACCCTAGATAAATGAAAATGAATGACCACAAAAGACATGTACATGAATATTTACAGGAGCTTTATTTATAATAACCAAAAACTGAAAACAACTAAAAGGCCAACTCACTGATAAATTACACAAATTTTGGTATATTTATATGATGAAATATCACTCTGCAATAAGAAGGAACAAAATATTGATATCCTTGACCAAAAAGGATAAATTTTAAATGTAGTAAATTGAAAAAGAGATATATTCATACAAAATCATATATACTATTCAATTCCATTTGTATGAAATTCAAGAAGAGGAAAAATGAATGACAGAAAGCAAATCAGTAGGTAACTAGAAGTAGAAGGGTATTCACTGTAAAGGAACATGAGGGAACTTTTCAAGATGATGGAAGCTCTCTATAAGGAAGTATTGAAATGAATCGATTGATTTATGCCATTAAACTGGACAAGTAGAATGGGTTCAATTTATTCTATATAACTTACAATTCCATAAGATTAATATATATAAATACATTTTATATATGTACACTCAAAAGATATGAAAATAAATTGGAAATCTCATACATTACTGGCAGGAAAGTAATGTGGTATAGTCACTTTTGAAAAAGTGGCATTTTCTCAAAGAGTTAACATAGAGTTACTATACGATTCAGTAGTTCCACTGTATGTAACTTAAAATAGATGAAAAAAATCTCCATATAAAAAATTTGTACATGAGCCAGGCATGGTGGCACACACCTGTAATCCCAGCAGCTCAGGAGGCTGAGGCAGGAGGATCCCAATTTCAAATCCAGCCTCAGCAACTTAGTGAGGCCCTAAGCAACTTAATGAGACCATGTACCAACATAAAAAAATAAAAAGGGCTGGGAATGTAGCTCGGTGGTCAAGAATCCCTGGGTTCAATCCCAAGTTCCAAAAAGAAAAAAAAGAAGAAAATTGTACATGAGTGTTCATAGCAGCAATATTTATAAATAGAACAAAGTAGAAACAACCTATTTGGTCCGCCACTAACGATTGGTTAAACAAAACTATAAAAATTTCTAGGACAAAACAGCAGGAAATAGGGTAATACCCTGAGGGGTCTAGGGTATAAAATTAAAGAATGTTCTTACTCTTAGAGACTTGTACAACCCTGAGAGTGAGACTTTACTTAAATTATATACCATAATCCTTTCTCCTCACTCTGACATCAACCGTAAGAGAGAGGCCTTGTGATCTTGAGGCAAAGATTTCTTAGAAATGACACAGACACACACAAAAATCCATAAAATTTTTAAATGATAAACTTGACTCCATAAAATTTAAAAATTCTGCTCTTTAAAAGACACAGTTCATAGAATAAAAGTCAGGTTCAAAGACTGGAAAAAATTATTCAGATTGTATAAAGAGCTATCAACACTGTATCAAACATCTCAGTTAGAAATGGGCAAAAGATTTGAGCAGATACATGACCAAAGAGTAGAGGGAAATGCAAAAAAATGCCCAACACCATTATTTACTAGGTAAATGCAAACTAAACATGGCATGGTCATATTTTAATGCTAAAATATCATGTAGCATTAAAAAGGAATGAAACTGATACAGCATGAATCTTGAAAATATTATGCTATATGAAAGAAGTCAGTTACTAAAGGTCATACATTGATTCCACTTAAAGTATCCAGAATAGCCAAATCTATAGAAATAGGAAGTGATTTGTTGGGAGCTTAGAATTGGGGGATAGAAGGGATAGAGGATAACTGCTAAAAGGTAAATGCTAAAAGGTAACTGCTAAAAGGTATTTTTGAAGTGATAATATTATTAATTTAAATTATGGTGATGGCTGTACTAATCTGTGCATGTACAAAAAAATTAATTATACACTCTAAATGACTGAGTGCATGACATGGAAATTATATCTTAATCATGTTTTTAAAAAATGAGACTTCTGCTCAGGACAAGATCACACACTTTTTTTTCCAAACTCCTCCACACTAAGTACAACTATAACCCCTACAAATAGAAGATAAATAAAGGAGAACTCTGAAAGGTGGAAATGGTGTACTGATTTGGGATTCCACAGTGACATGATACAGTGATCTTTCATGGAACCGAGAAAGGTGACCCAGGCCTGACATTTCCTGACTATCAGTTTAGCAACGGAAGGTAGTCCACATAGGATTATTATTCCTCTGGACCAAATGTGTATCACCTACAACAGGTTAACTAGAAGGTACTGTGAATCAATACCTGAAAAATAACAGAAAGATCTCAAAAACACTTGGAAACTAAACTAATCTTCTAAATAAATCGTGGGTCAAATATCTCAAGGGAAATAAAAAATGTATCAAACTGGATCAAAATGAAAATATAACATATCAAAACTTCTGTCACCCTACTGTAATCCCAGTGACTCAGGAGGCTGAGGCAGGAGTATTGCCAGTTCAAAGTCAGCCTCAGCAAGGGCAAGGCACTAAGCAACTCAGTGAGACCCTGTCTTGAAATAAAATTAAAAAAAAAAAAAACAGGGCTGGGGATGTGGCTCAGTGCCCGAGTGCCCCTGAGTTCAATCTCCAGTTAAAAAAAAAAAAACTTCTGTCACCCTATCAAAGCTGTGCTAAAATGAAAATACATAGTACTGAACATGAACATGCCCATTAGAAAAGAGAAAATCAGTATTCTAAGTTTCTATCTACTCGAAGATACTAGGAAAAGCAGAGGAAAATAAACCAGATGCAAGCAGAGAGGAGGAAATAATAAAGATACCAGCAGAAATAAATGAAATTGAAAACAGGAATTGAATAGAAAAAAAAAATCAATGAAACAAAAAGCTGGTTCTTTGAAAAAAGCAATAAAATTGATAAATTTCCAGCAAGACTGACAACCAGAAAAAGAGAAAAGACATATATTATGAATATCAGTAATGAAACAGACTATATCACTATAGACCCTGCAGAATTTCACAGGATAATAAGTTAATACTAAGAACAAATTTATGCCTATAAATTCTATAACATAGAAGAATTGGACCTATTTCTTGAAAACCCCCAAACTCAACCAAAATGAAATAAGTAATATACATAGTTTTATAATCATTAAAGAAATTCAATTTGTAATTTTAGATGTTCCCAAAAAAAGAAATCTATAGTCCTAGATGATTTCATTGGAGAATTTTACCCAATATATAAAGATGAATTAGAATCAACTCTACAAAATCTCCTCCAGAAAACAGAGGAGGAATTAAAATTTTGCGACTTATTTTATGAAACCAATATTAACTTGATATCAAAACCTGATAAAAACAGTATTGAAAAAACTCTGCAGATCAATTATAGATCATTTATCTAGGCACAAAAAATTCTTTAAAAGGAAAGTTTGCGTGGTGAATACATCAATGTAAAAAAAATCACTTAAATGCCATGAGCACATAGAATCTATTCCAGATGTTAGCAGGCTCAATATACATAAATCAAACAAAGTAATTCATCATATTGACGGGTTAAAAGAAAAATCACATATTATAGCAATAGATTTAGTAAAAAGCATTTGACAAAATCCAACATCCTTTTGTGATAAAAACTCTCAGAACAACCTTAAGAGGCACAAACTCAACATAATAAAAAGCATTTACAAAAGACCTACACCAAACATCATAATTAACAGCAAAAGATTGAATGCTTTACCCTCAAAGATTCAGGAAAATACAAGGATGTCTTCTCACTGCATTTTTATTCATCATAGTGTTGGAAAATCCAATCACTGCATTTAGATAAGAAAAAATAAAATGCATACAAAGTAGAAAGAAAAATATAAAACTGTCATTCTTTGCAATTGACATGATTGTCTACATGGAAAATCCCAAGTAGTCTGCAAAACAATTAACCTTTTAGAACTAATAAGGAAGCTCATCAAAGTCACAGAATACAAAATTAACACACAAAAAACAATTCCATTTCGAGATACTAACAATGAATATGTAGAAACTGACATTAAAATACAAGGCCAGAAATCTGGTTTTAGCTTGAGGCGAAGAGCTTGGAAGTTGTCACTCTTGTCATTACAACATGAAAAAGCTGGACAAACTAAAACCCAAAAACTTCTAATGGACTCATCAGAAAATCAAGGTTATTGGGCTAAGTACCACCCCTTAAGTTGGAAAGGCAGACACATTAAAAAATATCCAACAACTGAAATCCGCTTTAGTAAAGTAGAATCCAATAGAGCCATAATGTGGTAGGAACATTCAAATGGTCATTTTGAAAAAAATGCTAAAAGCTGACTGTGGACTAATGTGAGTGAGAAACTCATGAAACCTACAGGCTTAGAAGGGCCCCCCACATGTTTTTTTATTTTTATTTTAGTTCATCGTACACAAATGCAGTACAACTCTCATTTTTCTGGTTGTACACCCCCCACATTTTTGTTTGCATGCCCTCCAGGAGCCCCACCAGGTTCTCACAATGAGAATCCAGGATCCGAGGAAAATCCTCCTATGGCTCTGAAGGGAGATTAGAAAGAGTAACCTTTCTGAAATACATCTAGAGGTTTTTTTTTTTTTTTTTTTTTTGGATCCAGGGATTGAACTCAGGGACACTCGGCCACTGAGCCACATCCCCAGCCCTATTTTGTATTTTATTTAGAGACAGGGTCTCACTGAGTTGCTAAGGGCCTCGCTAAGTTGCTGAACCTGGCTTTGAACTCACGATCCTCCTGACTCAGCCTCCCAAGTCACTTGGATTACAGGCGTGCGCCACCACGCCCGGTTTAGAGTTTTTCAATAATCAAGGCTAATCCCAGTGACTCAGAAGGCTTTGAAAGAATTGCAAGTTAGAGACCAGCCTCAGTAATTTAGTGAGACCACATGCAACTTAGTGAGAACCTGTCTAAAAAAGTTTTTAAAAGCCTGGGGAATGTAACTCAGTTGTAACATTCCCCTGGGTTAAATCCTTATTACAAAAAAAAAAAAATCAAAATAAAATATAACAAATAACCAAGGCTAACTCTTTCAGGTTTTCCCTTTGCCATACCCTAACTCTGAAACTTTATCCCAGCCAAGGGAAGAGAACTCCTCCGCACTCCAGCACCCTCTAGCCTTCCTGTCTCACATCAGGTCAATATGGGTCAGGATCTTAAGGAAGCAGACTGGAAACATGGCAGCCAAGGAACTGAGTAGGGGACAGAAGAGAAAAAGTTCTCACTAGAAAAACACTTGTAAAGGTCAAAACTCAGAGGCACAGGCCCATTAAAAGACAGGTTTAATCAGACTACAAAACACACTCCTTCTCCATGCTTTCTCACTGCACCAACAGGGCTCCAGCATAATACTGGCGAATAGCCCATATCTTGCAGGCCTTTCAGCTTAGGAAAGCACAATGTCTATTAGGGAGACAAAAACAAGAACCCTAGAAACATTTGAAGCCCAATGCACCTATAATAACAGAAAAGGTTAAATACAATCCAATTCCTGACCAGATTAACAAACATCCTCAAACCAGAGGCTTATTTACCTTATATGCAAATATCAGATACAACATGTTCAGTTTTGAACAAAAATTATTAGGCACACCAGAAGGCCAGAAATGTCCAAGTCTGAGCAGACAACATAAGGATCAGAAAAAAGACTTAAATATAATATAGATTTGGGGATTATCAGAGAGGAATTTTAAAATAACTATATTAAGGAGTTTAATGAAAAAGTAGATAACATGCAATAGATGAGTAATATAATCAGAGAAATAGGAACTCTTAGTAAGATTTTTAAAAATACTGAAATAAAAAGTACTAAAGCACAAATGAAGAATTTTTGTGGGCTGGGGTTGTAGCTCAGTGGTAGAGTGCTTGCCTAGCATGTATGAGGTTTGATTCTCAGCACCACAAATAAAAAAAGAAAATAAAGAATGTTTTTAATGGTTCTAGACTCCACAGATCCAAGGGAAGAATAAGTGACTTCAAATATATGTCTATAGAAGCTTTCCAAACTGAAACTTGAAAAGAAACAAAATGAATAAAGAAAACAACACCCAAGAACTGTGAGAAATTTTCATATGGTATAAAATATGTAAATGTATTACCAGAAGGAGAAGAGAGAATGGAGAAGAAATATTTGAAAAATAGTGGTAAATAGCTTTCCAAAATCAATGCTAGACACCAAGCCACCAATCCAGGAAGCTCAGAGAACACAAGTAAATTAAATAGCCAAAATATCATACTTCGGCTTATCATATCTAAGCTGCAAAAACCAAAGTAAAGAAAAAATCATGGAATAAGCCAGAGGGAAAACAATTTGCCTATAGAGGGGTAAGAATAAGTATTACAATGGATTTTTTACCAGAAACCATGCTAGAAGTGAGTGAAATGAAATACTTAACATGTTGAAAGAAGAAAACCCACCAACCTAAAATTCATATGCAGTAAAATTATCCTTCAAATGGGTAAGAGGGAAAAAAAAAGACTTGAGAGGGAATTCCTACCAGCAGCATTCTCCTACAAGTAATATTAAAATTTTTATTTAGGTAGAAGGAAAATGATAAAGGTCAGAAACTCAAATTCACATTAAAAAGGCAGAATAGCTAGGCATGTCGGTGCCTGCCTATAATCCCAGCAAATAGAGAGGCTGACACAGGAGGATCACAAGTTCAAGGCCAGCCTCAGCAACTTAGCAAGGCCCTAAGCAACCTAGTGAGACCCCTCCAAAAAAAAAAAGAAAAAAGAAAAGAAAACGTGCTGGAGATGTAGCTCAATGGTAAAACCCCTGGGTTCAATCCCTAGTCTGCCCCCCTCCAACCAAGAAAAAGAAAAAGAAAATACAAACATGATTAAAATTAATCTAAATATAGCAATAATCATTCTTTTTTTTTTTTTTTGAGCCAGGGATTGAACTCAGGGACACTTGGCCACTGAGCCACATCCCCAGCCCTATTTTGTGTTTTATTTAGAGACAGGGTCTCACTGAGTTGCTTAGGGCCTCGCTAAGTTGCTGAGGCTGACTTTGAACTCGCGATCCTCCTGACTCAGCCTCCCAAGTTGCTTGGATTACAGGCGTGCGCCACCACACCTGGCAATAATCATTCTTAATGTGAATGACCTGAACATACCAATTAAAAGACACAGTGAATAAAAAACAGACCTAACTACATAGTGTGTATAAGAAACCCTCTTAGACAAAGATAGTGAGGCCCTAAAGTAGATTATCAAGACTCTGTCTCAAAATAAAAAATAAAGGGCTCAGACTGTGGCTCAGTTGTTAAGCACCTTTGGGTTCAATTCATAACCAGGCTCATCAAGAATATAAGAGTATATACACAAATTTCCAATATCCAAAATGAAAAAGAACACATCATCACTTATTTGATATACATTAAAATTAGGGACTGGGGTTGTGACTCAGTGGTAGACCACTTGTGTAGCTCATGTGAGGCACTAGGTTTGATCCTCAGCACCACATAGAAATGAATAAATGAAATAAAGGCATTTTATTCATCTACTACTAAATTTTTTTTAAAAAATTAGAATAAGGAATTACTAAATACAACTCTATGCTCACATATTTTATAATTTAGATAAAATAGGCTAATTCCTTGAAAAAGACTACCTTAACTAAAACAAAAGTAGAAAACCTGAATATAAATAGCCTGAAAACCACTGTGTTAAATAAATTAATAATTTGAATCTTCCAGAAAGGACACACCAGTCTTACATGGTTTTATTGGTGCATTCTGCCAAACATGAAAGGAATAAATAATACCAATTTTCCACTATATCTTTTCCCAGAAAAATGCACCAGGAGCAACACATCTTAGTTCATGTTATGAGACCAGCATTCTCCTCATATCAAAGCCAGATAAAAATATTAAAGGTAAATTACAGAAAAAAATCTTCCATAAAAATAGATTCAAAGATCCTCAACAAAATATTAGTAAATTAAATATAATAATTCATAAAAAGAATTATATACCATGACCAAGGAGGAATAATTCCAGGCAAGCACTGCTGGTTCACCATTTGAAAATCAATTAATGTAATCCCTCACAACACAGGCTAAAGAAGAAAATAATATTATTGTATCAGTAGATGCAGAAAACAATTTTGACAAAAATCCATCATTCACTCATGGTAAAAACTCTCCTTAAACTAGGGATAGAGTGGGAATGCCTCAACTTGATAAAGAACATGTACAAAGAAAAACTATAGCTAACATATTTAATGCAAAGAAACTAGATGATTTCCCCCCAAAAATGGAAAAGGCAAGAATGTCCACTCTCACCACTTCTATTCAACATTGTTCTTGAAATCCTGTCTAATGCAGTAGCATAAGATAAAGAAATA
>JAJEJO010000162.1:531049-544237 GCA_020662805.1 Glaucomys volans
AAGCAAGTATGCAAGTATAGCAAACATACAGAATGCAAGGTCAATACGCAAAAGTCAAGTACTTTCCTATGTAGAGGCAATGAACAATTTGAATTTGAAGTAAAAACCAGGCATGCCTATAAACCTAACTGATTGGGAGGTTTGAGGCAGGAGGATGGCAAATTCAAGGCCAGGCTCAGCATCTTAGTGAGGCCCTAAGCAACTCAGTGAGACCCTGTCTCACAATAAAATATAAAAAGGACTGGGGCTGTGGCCCACTGGTTAAGTGCCCCTGGGTTAAATTCTATGTATCAAAAAAAATTACTGTAAACCTACAACAACCAATAAAGCATATCACTGATAGATGAACAGACATATAAATCAATGAAAGAAATTAAAGACCCCTCCCAGAAGGGCCCACACAGATATAACCAACTGATTTTAACAACAGAAAAAAGGTATTTCAATGAGAAAGGGACAATCTTTTCAACAGATGATGCTAAAGCAAATATCTATATGAGTAGACATTTCATCAGAGAATAGAGGTGTATATAGACATCAAATAAACACAGGAAAAGATGCTCAACCTCATGAAGCATGAGGGAAATGCAAATTAAAACCGCAATGATTTATCATTGCACAACTATCAGAATAAGCAGTATTTTAAAAGTAACGTAGCTTGGTATGTTGGTGCACACCTGTATTCCCAGCAACTTGGGAAGCTGAGGCAGGAGGACTGCAAGTTCAAAGCCAACCACAGCAACTTAGGGAGGCCCTAAGGAACTCAGTGAGACCCTGTCTCAAAATAAAACATAAAATAGGCTAGGGATGTGACTCAGTGGTTAAGCGTCTCTGGGTTCAATCCCTGGCACCAAAAAAAAAAAAAAGAAATAAAATAAAATCTGGAGTTGTAATAACAACTCCAAATGTTGAAAAGCATACAGAGCAACTGGATAGCTCATACACTGCTATTGGGGATCTAAACTGTTTCCAGAGTTCTTTATAAAACTAAACATGCAGTTACCTAGGACTTAAAATTGCATGATTTGGGCATTTCAGGGAAGAAAAAATAAACATCCACTCAAAATCTGTACATAAATGATTATAGAGGCCTAGAAATGACAAAATGTCCTTCAGTGGATGGATGGTTCAAGAAACTATGGTACATCCACACTATGAAATACTACTCAGAAATACAAAGAGATGAAGTATTCTTACAGATACAACTTGGATGAATTTCAAGGGAATCATGGTGAGTGAAAAAAGTCAAACCAAAAGGATACATGTAACTGATTACATTTATATAACATTTTTGAAGTGACAAATTGTAGAAATGCAGAACAGATTTCTAGGGGTTAGGAGGCGAGGGAGGGGGGAAGAGAAGCAAATATGTCTATTTTGCCATCAAAGGGCAACTTTTATCATATCTAGACTATATCAATTTCAATATCCTCATTGTGATATTCACTGTTGTTCTGCGAGATATTACCACTGGGGACACTGCATACAAAGTATGTCATACCTCCCTGCATTGCTTCTTAAAACTACAGGTGAATCTACAGTTATCTCAAAATAAAAAAATTTAATTTAAAAAACTGCAAATAAAACACCCAGAGATGATGCCACTGGCACCAAAGAAAGCAAGTAGAACCACCAACATTTTTTGAATATAATTATTTGTGGTCAACTTTGCCACCATTATTTTATTGCATTTGTGGGAACAGAAATCTGATTGGTATGGACTGAAGAATAAATAAGAGGTAAGAAAAACTAGAGTAGACTCTTCAACAAACTTAGCAAAGAGATACAGCAGTATGGTAGCAGGTGACTGATTATCAGTGGAATAGTTTCAAAAGATCAGTGATGCTTGATCATGTGAATAACTTGAGAAAATGAAAGATTCATGCAAGAGAACCGCTAATAGTGTGAACAAGGTTTTGGACAGATGGGGAGGGAAAAGGGAGAGGTAAGAAGACAGAGCAAGACAAGTAAAATAGGACTGAAGGAATGCAATATGAAGGAAGCTGAAGTGACATTTGAAGTTTAGAGGGACAACTTTGGCTTTGATTTCCTTTAGGAATTAAAGTCTGCCATTTTATGGGGTGGAATGCAGGTAGACTGAAAGGGTGTGTTGTTGTTTTTTTTTTTTGAGCAAAATGATGAAGAAACTTGAATGTAGGGCATAGTGGTGCATGCCTGTAATCCCAGTGGCTCAGAAGGCTGAAGCAAGAGGATGGCAAGTTCAAAGCCAGCCTCAGCAACTTGGAGAGTCCCTGAGCAACTTAGTGAGATCCTGTCTCTATATAAAATGTAAAAAGGGCTGGGTATGTTGCTCAGCAATTAAGCACCCCTGGGTTTGATCTCTGGTACAAAAAAGAGAGAAAGGGGGCAGGGGGAAGAAACTTGGAACACAATGGGAAGAGAAGAAAAAATCTACCTTCTACAAAGGTAGTAGGAATGAATTGCTCAGTGGACTGAGGGCCCTGCTGAAGTTGGAAATTCTGACTATTAGGGTACCAATGTTTGGAGTGCTGTTCCTTTCTACCACAGTGGTCCTTATTGGGATCAAAGCAATCAGATGTTTGGAAAGTCCTCAAATGGGGACTAAGTCATGCAGATATGGTATTTGGGGCACAAGGGGATGGATGATGTAGTCAATCCTAAATTAATTTGCCTCAAGACGCTGGAGGCATAAAGAAAGAAGTGGCAAGAAAGGAAGGGCTTGGGGCACAGCACCTCTCATTGAGGCCAAAGACCCAGCCATTGCTCAGAGATATGGGTCTCAGTGGGTTGTTGGAATTGAGCCTTTCAGAGGGCAAGCTGTGCCCAGTGAGGCCAAGTGACTGGGGGTGGTTGAGGTACTGAGAAGCTAAAGGTCAGAGAGGTGTGAGTCCAGAGTGTATGGGATGGGTCTTCTATGTCACCCAGGAGGAAGGCAGGACTTGGAGTGTCAAGTCCTTTGAGTATGGGGATGATAATGCTCATATCTATGCACACTGTCAACCCCAGTTCCTTAGTTAGTCGTCACTAGGAAGAACATAAGATCTGGAGAAATTTTTGATTCATAGGCCAGAAAGTGAAGCAACTGTTTTGAAACAGTTTGCTTTACTATTTATTTCTTGATTTTTAGTTGAGTGAGAAAAGCACAAGTAAATTCTTTGACACAAACATGCATTGTGATATCCCTAGTCATTTGTTTTGGATTGGTGTTTGCACTATCAACCTATCAACAGGTAAGCTTTGGTTTTCTACTTACATTTTTTTTTTTTGGTACTGGGGGTTGAACTGAGGGGCACTTGACCACTGAACCACGTCCCCAGACCTTTTTTGTATTTTATTTAGAGACAGGGTTTCACTGAGTTGCTTAGGGCCTTGCTAAGTTGCTAAGGCTGGCTTTGAACTTGGAATCTTCCTGCCTCAGCCTCCTGAACTGCTGGGATTATACTCATACACCACCATGCCTGGTTTTAGTATTTTCACCTCCCACAAAATCCTGGAATTGTAGTCAGGGTGACTGACTGAAACATACCTGCAGATCTCTGGTCTTGGGTAAATCATTTCCCAGGCTGAGCCTTAGTACAACCACCATATAACAAGAAGGTGGAAATGAGCTGGGCGTGATGGTGCACACCTGTAATCCCAGCAATTGGGAGGCTGAGGCAGGAGGATCATGAGTTCAAAGCCAGCCTCAGAAACTTAGCAAGGCCCTAAGCAACTCGGTGAGACCCTATCTCTAAACAAAAAATGCAAAATAGGGCTGGGGATGTGGCTCAGTGGTGGAGTGCCCCTGGGTTCGATCCCCAGTAGCAAAAAAAAAAAAGAAGGTGGAAATGGATAAACTCTACATTTTCTGGCTCTACTATCTGTAGGCCCCAGATATAACAGTTAGGATCTGACTGAAATATCACAATTTTTGTCTCACATTAGGTTCTACTACCTGGAAAGCAAGAACCTGTATGGAAGAAAACTGAAGTTTACTTGTTGAAAGTGCAAACCTCAATCCAAAATAAATGACTGGGGACATCACAATGCATGTTCGTGTCAAAAGCAGAATCCCAAGATGAATGAGCTAGTATAATCTAATATTTAAACAATTCAGCTTTGAACACTGGCTATTTTTCCACTAACCAGCTGTATAATTTGTGCAGGTTATTTAACCTCTGTATCATTTTCCTCAAGAATAAAATGAAGATGACAGTAGCATGTATCTCATAGAGTTATTGTGAATATTAAATTAAATGATGCATGTAATGGTTTTAACACACTGCCAGACTCTTTGAAATAATGTGTTAACTATCATTAAAATCATTACAAGATTATTATTATAGGAATCCATGTCTGCTGTTTATACAACTCTATGCAAGGAAATACGTTAGACCAAACAGTATAAAAATAAATGACATACATCATAACACTTTCTAGGGCCCTGTTCTTGACATGGGAAAATTTCAAGTGTGTCATGATGCCATGAACTTTCAGGAAAGTTTGGAGGTCCCATCAATCATAGAGTAGTAAGTTATTCCTCTTAACCTCATAAGTCATATGTCTCTGGATGTTTCTAGGCTTCACTTTTGCACCTATTCAAGAGGACTTCCTCAGTTGAGAACATCTACTGGTTTCCCCCTTTATTACATTTAGAGACCTTTTTTTTTTGGTACTGGGGATTGAACTCAGGAGCACTTTACCACTGAGCCACATCCCCAGCCCTTTTTATGTTTTTTGTTGTTGTTGTTGTTGTTGTTTTGTTTTGTTTTTTGGTGCTGGAGATTGAACCCGGGGCCTTGTGCTTGCAAGGCAGGCACTCTACCAACTGAGCTATATCCCCAGCCCCCTTTTTGTTTTGAGACAGGGCCTAGCTGAGTTGCTGAGGTTGGCCTTGTACCTGTGATCCTTCTGCTGCTGGGATTACAGGCATGTTCCACCACACCTGGTTTAGAGCCCATTCTTAGGTATCATTCCTTATCCTGCTTCTACCTCATCCAACCTTAAACATTTACTATGCTTGGACACTTTCATCCTCTTCATTTAGAGTCCTTGTCCCTTTATTCCATTCACTCCCCTTTAATCCAGTTCACCCCTTCTGCTTTATTCCATATCTCTCCACCTTTACTCCTCATCACTTTTTTCAACTCCACACCACTCCATCCCCTATATTACCTCTTACCCCTTCCCTTTTTCCATATCACCCTTTTCTTCCTTTCCCATGTTACCCACTCACCACATACCACATCTTTCCATCTCCTTCATTCCTGGTCACCCCTCCTCTTTAGCACATGTCATCTCCTCCTCTATATTCCACATCCCCTCCATTTATTTTACATCATTCCTCGACTTTTTCCACAAGTTCCCCCTCCCCTTCACCCTATGTCATCCCCTCCTCTATATTCCACATCACCACTTCCTTTAATCCCATGGCACCCCCTCTTTATTCCACAGCCCCTACACTTTACCCCATATCATCCCTCCTTTGATACACGACCCCTCCCCTGTATCCCATGCTACCCCTTCTCCTTATTCCACATTATCTCTCCCTTTACCCCAAGTCATCTTGTTATCCACACAATCCCCACTTTTGTCCCATCCCTCCCCCTTTTCCCATGCTACCCCTCCTTTATTGTCATGCCCTCCCCTTTGTTACATATCATCCCTTCTCCCCAGTAAGCCCTTACCTTTAGGCCATGCAGCACACATTCCACATTGCTCCTCCCCTTTATCCTTTGTCATGTACTCCTCTTTGAGCCACCTGAGCCCTTCTCTGTATTCTGTTCCACTTACTTTATTTCGCATTATCCCTCCCTTTATCCCATGCCACCTCCTCTTTATACTGCATCACCTCCTCCCCTTTATCCCATGTTGTCCCATCACTTTCCCTTCCCTCATCATCCCTGCCTCTATATTTCACATCACTTCTTCCCTTTAGCCCATTCCAACCCTTCCTCATTCTACATTAACCCCCATTTGCCATCATCTCCTCCTTATAATGCACATGACCCCTCCCCTTTATCCCATGCCACCCCTTTATTCACACTATCCCCCTTCATCCTGTCACCATGTCTGCTTCCATGCCACCCCCTTCTCTTTATTCCACATTATCCCTTCCCCTTTACCCCATGTCTCACCTCTTTATTCCACTTCACCCCTCACCTTTATCACATGCCACCCCTTTATTCCACATTATCCATTTCCCTTATCCCATCATTCCCTTTTTGTTCCATACAACCCCTCCCCTTTATCCCATATCACCCCCTCCTCTGCATTCCATACAAACCCTTCCCTCCCTGAAGTCATCCCCTTTTTATGCAGTATCCTTTCCTCTTATCCCATGTCATTCTTTTCCCTTTAGCCCATGACACCCCCTCCTCTATATTCCACATTACCTCTACCCTTAACCCAAGTCATCCCTCCTCTTTATCCTGCCACCCCCTTTTTGGTACTGGAGATTGAACCCAGGGGCACTTAACCACTGAGACACATCCACTGACTGCCCTTTTTATATTTTGAGACAGGGTCTCACTGAGTTGCAGAGGCTGGCTTTGAACTCATGATCCTCCTGCCTCCTCACCCAGTCACCCCCTCCTCTTTATTCCACATTATCCCTCCCATTTATCCCATCGTACCCTCATTTGTTCTGACCCCTCTCCTTTACCCTATGCCATCTGCTTTATTCCACATTACCCCATGTCTTCTCCTTCATTGCATATTGCCCCTTCCCTTTATCCAGCCATCCTTTTATTTCACCCTATCCCATGTCATCCCATTCATCATCCCAGCCCTTTGTCCTATGCCACCCCATATTTCACATCACCCTTCCCCTTTATCTCATCATTCCCTGCTGTTCCACATTGTGTTGTCACCCCATCTTCTTTATTCCATATACCCCCTCCCTTTTCTGCCTCCTCTCCTCTTGAGTTAGTTATACCTCCCCTATTCACCCCCCCAAAATTAGAGGGGGGAAAAAAACACAGTAAGCCATGAATATGCTGCTGTCACAATACAGATGTTTATTAATGATTAAATGCCAGAGAAGTTTTAACAATCACAAATCTTCGAGCTCTGCGGTTGTTATCCATTGTATGATCAATTTCTATCCCTCAATACAATACATTCTTCATTCTATGGACCTCAGCAGTTGTTACCCATCAATATCAGCTGTAATTTGGATGTCATACATAACCCATACCTGTGTTTTACCAGAGCACGTCCCGCAAATTTGTACCGTCCTGCATAGAGGAACTACAGAGACGATAGATAAGAACATTTGAATCAGGTGACTTGAACTACTTGGAACTATGTGTCCATACCTAAACTAGCCGTTTTGCTGACAACATGGTGTGAACACCAGCTGTCTTTAAAACAGATCCAGGTATAAAATCTAATTTTTCCTCTAACTTTTGACCCCAGAAAAGCTAGTCAGGCTTACACTTGAGGTTTCCCTGTTGGTGTGACCTGAGCAAAACTGCACAGAATTTGGGAGTGGCTTTTTGACGAGTCATCAGTCTTAATAATTTGGGGGGCTAGGGGGATCCTGAGGCGGCGGAGTTGCTGCGGGGACACGGCTATGAGTTGGTGTGACATGGTTTAGCTTTAATTGTCAGCTGTCAGAAGGCTGACCTAACGTTCTAGCATGCCTCTTGAGGGCCTTTCCAATAGAGCTCTCGGGAGGAGGGGCGGAAAGTCAGGAAAAACATGCAATCCCCTTTGGGGGAGGGAAAGCACCTCGAGATTTGTGAGCTTCTCTGGGACAGGTGTTTACCACAAATGTAACATCAATTAAAGGAGGGCTGCAGTGAGAGAAAGCCAAGACCAGGGGTAAAAGAGAAAGGCAAGGTAGCACCAGGGAGCCTGGGCATGACACAGAAACATCTCTGCTTTTACCAGTTGAGGAGACCAAGCATCCCCAGTGAAGGGGCTGGCAGTGTATTGGGAATTCCTTTCCTGACCCGAGCATCAGGTGGAAATCCTCTCAGATCTTTATTTTCAAGACTCTCCTTAGTGTTTCCTGTGACATCCCAGGTCTACCCCCACCCTTTTCCCCTGTCCGGCACCTTAAAGGAGGAAAAACACCTAAGGAAAGAAGTAGCTGATGCCAGATTTGGCCTCCTTCTCCCGGGGCACACGGAGCAATGGGCGGTCTTGCTCCGGAATGGGAGGGTTACCCGCTCCTTCCTCATCGTCATGGGAACGGGCAGTGCCGGGAGGCACGGCTGGCTCCTCAGAGGAACCTGGAAAATAGTTAACAATGTTAACTCCTAGACATCAGATAGCACTCAAGGCGCGCACACCTAATTTTGGGTTTTAAACACAGTATGAAAAAAAGAAGACAGGGCAGGTATGATTTATCCCCATTTCACATGTAAGTAAGCAGCAGCTAACAGAACAAAGATTTCTAAAGCTCTCACCACTGTGGAATCTGAAAAGTTAGGTTAGGGAACAGAATAAGGTAGAGACCCCATGCTCAGAGCAAATAAACACCATCACCATCACCACCACCACCACCACCAGGGACACGGGGAAGAGGGTAACCTCCTAACAACCACCACCACACTACAAAAAGCTTGACTAATTTTACCAAGCAAATGAGTAACAAAGCTGGAGCCGGAAGCTTACAGTACTGCATAAAGAGCACAAAGTAGATGTCACTCTTCAATGACTCGGGGCTAGGCTGAAACTTTTTAGGGACAGTGTTATCTATAAGAGATGCAACATCTGCATCTTTATGGAACTGAATTGCCTTTGGATTCTGAACTTCTTTAGGGTCAACATCTTTAGGCTTTGGGACTTCTTCCACATTCATGACTTCAAGATTGACAGCCACAGCTGGTGGAGGGTCTGGAATTGTACTGCAAATGGAGACATCTTCAGTCTCAGGAGTCACAGTGTCAACTTCGTCATCTTCATCATCCTGGTCTTTCTGAGAATCTGGGACTTCATTGTGAATTTGGGTATTCTCAGGTTCTGGGGCCACACTAAGAACTAAGTCTTCCTCAAGAGCGGGATTTTCTTCAGTGTGTGGGTTTCCACTGACCTCAGAGGCTTCTTTATGACCTGGAACTTCTTCTGCATCTGAAGCTTTGCTGTTTGGGATTGCACCCACATCTGAGGATTCTTCCTGATCTTGAATTTCATCAGTATCAGCAGTACCTTCAGGGCCTGTGATCACATGGATAGCCAGGACCTCTTCAGGGTTGAGGTCTTCAGAGCCTGCAATTCCACTGATTTCTGCAGCTTCATGATCTGTGATTTCTTCAGCACCTAAGGTTTCTTCAACATTTGGGACCACTTGAAGAGCTGGGACTTCGTCAAAAGCAAATTCGTCAGCATTTGAAATCTCACTGACCTCTGAGAATTTTTCCACACCTGGGCCTTCAACATCCGGGATTTCTTCAAGACTGGGGTCTTCAGAATCTGTAGTTTCATTGTTATCTGAGACATCTTCATTATCTGAGGCTTCCTCATTACCTGGGACTTCAGCGGCTTCTGGGATTTCTTCATTGTTTGGAATTACATTAAGATGGGAAACTTCTGCCAGGCCAAGATTGTGATGGTGTTCAAAATCTGGTCCTTGTTCAAGATCATGGTTCAGATTTCCTGCAGGGTTCGAGATTACTTGCACATGTGAGGGTCCTTCAGGTGCTGGGACCATATCAAAATAAGGTATTTCTTCAAAGTATGGAATCTCAATGAGTTCTGGAATTGCATCATCATTTAATAGAATCTCCTCAAGAAGAGGAAGATTATCAAAATTCAGGATGTCATCATCATTGTCATCATCACCATCATAATCTTCTTCATCAAGCTCTGGTATGTCATCAAGGTGTGGACCTTGAATTTCAAGGTCATTTGGGAGCTCAAAACCTTGATTGTTCCCAAAGACTACTTGATTGAAATATTCAATTGCTAGTTCTTCATTGAATGACAAATCTTCCTCAGAGGACTCATTTTCAGCAAAGACCTGGTCCTCAGGAAGGGCCTCATCCTCAGCAGGGGCCTGACTCTGAGCAAGGCACTGACCCTGAGGAAGGCCCTGACCCCCTGCAGGGAACTGACCTTCAGGAAGGCCCTTACCTCCTGCAGGGAACTGACCTTCATCAAAGGGCTTGCTCTGACCAAGGACAGCAGCCCGGGCTTCAGCAGAGTTTTCCACTGGATCAGAAAGTAAAGCATCTTCTTCCATCTTGATGCGTGCACTCCTGAAAGGAAAGGAATATTGAAAAATTAAGTTATTTTGTACTTGGATTAACATAAAGATCATCTGGAGCTGGAAGCACCCATAGAATAATGTGCTTCAGGCTAAATGGAAAAAATACTCACTGGATCTTCCTCAAATTCCTGCGACGGATAAAATCAAGAGCTTCAGGACTGGACTTCCACACACGCTTAGCAACCTGCCTCTGAATATGAGGAGGCACCTGAGGGTAAAATTAGCAATATTAGTTTTTTTTGTTCAGCACCTTTTCATTTATATATCTCTTTCAGGTACTCAGGACTGAAGGACAACTTCATGACCACCTAATTTGGAAGGAAATCCTAGACTGAAATCTGTGGCAGCCTGCTTTGGAAACCACATACAATTCTCCCTTGCCTGGTGAACAAAAGAGGACTGTGTGAAGTATATCCAAAATTTCCACCTACCTGAAAAAGAATATCCCAGTTATCAATCATGGCACGGACCACATTGACAGAAGCAACATAGTGGTCAATTCCCAGTTTTGTCTTGCGGGTCTCCCTCTTGCCAAACTTGCCCTTCTTCAGGAGAGCAGATCCGAACACCAGAGCCAAATTGGTGGAAGTCATGCGATTGCCAGGAACCTAGGTAGAGGAATGCAGAAAGTGACTGACCTTGAGATAATATTAGAAGTTGTACAAATGGATATACTTTATTTTTGTTTTTCTATCTTTTTTTACTACATTTCCTCATGCATTTGCACATGTCCCCTACTACAGTTCTCACTACCCTTTCCCTGATCTTTTTACCAGTTGTCCATCAAGGCCAATTGAGTCCTCGCAGTGCTCAGTGATTTTATGCAGGGCCTTCAGCAGGCGCTCCAAAGTATCACTGTGGCATGGTGGCATCAGGTAAACCAGCAACTGCAGGGCAGAAAGCTGATCCTGGGGCTTCAGAGCTGGAAAAAGGAAAACAGGGACCAGTTTAGGGGGATAGCCCTGGCAGCAACCTAATGCAAAGGAAGATGACCTGCTTCAAAATTGATGATGGCTATGCAGAAACTCCCTAGGCAACTTGCCTTTACTTACCTACAAAGAAACCCTGAAAGCAAGAAGTGTTCCCCCCCATGAAACCCAGACTTTTATAGAATCTGGATTCTTCTTTGCCCTGAGAGGACACAAAGTTTCAAGAACCTAGAGAAATTCCCATGCAACAGATTTATAAAGGAGAAAACATTAGGAGACAAAGTAACCTGGAGACGTTTTTTTAAGATTTTTATTTTTAATTGACATTTAAGTGTATATATTCTAGGGAGGTGTTTTTCATCTTCTGATGTTCTTCCTGACTTAGGTCCTTGGGGGTCACTAGCCCCCTAGACCTGACATTTCCTCCCCTTGTCACAACAAGAGAGGGCAGAAGACTTACTTGCAGTCAGAAGAAATGACATGTACAGATCATCTGGCAGCAGAGAGTCCTTCATGTCACGGAAAAACTCCTTGAGGAGTGCAGCAACATCATGCACATTCTGATTGTCATCCAGCACCACATCCAGACCTTGATCAAATTCTTCACGGAGCTACAAGGGAGAGGAGACATGGTTTGTCCTGCCCGCCACAGGCTCCCTCTTGGTCATTCCTTCACTAAGTCCCAAGCCTCAGGGGAGGTAGGTGGCAGAATAAGGTATCTTGGACTAGAAAGAAGACCTTTCCACACGAGTCATGAAACCACTGTCCTGTCCTTGGGGAGCCCCCACTTTCATGTGCATTTACTTAACCAAGAATCAAACATGTAAACAGTCAATTTACCTCACGCACTCTCTGCACAGAGTACTCAATGGTGAAAATCCCCACTGTGCTTAAGCCTGAAAGAAAAAAAGCAGATGATCCTCAGAATCTGACTCCTTTACCCATGGTGTTTCCCTTCTCCTTCCTTAGGAGTTGCACCCCAACCCCCAGTGTCAGGGCAATGTTATCCAAGCCCTTGATCCCACGATCTCTTCTCTATTTCTAGAACATCCTCTTTCTCTTTAATTGCCTCCTCTCATAAATTAACCATTTGCAGCTCCCTTACCATGTTTCTCAATGAATTTGCAGCAAGCCTCAACAACCTGGGGGATTTGTTTGGCAATGGGGTTGAGACTCATCTTCCTTTTAGATCCCAGAAGTCGCTGGCCAATAGGAAATGAAACCCTTGAAAGTTGCAGGGTCTGCAGCAGCAGAGCCCCATCCTCCAGCTCAGCCAGACTATCCACAGACACTGCACCCTGTGGAGAAATCCAGACTATATTAAAATGGGGGAGAAGGTGGTCTGGATTTAGACCAGAGTGCTGCATGTGACATTCAGAACAGGAGAGATTTCTCTGTGGCAAGTCAAACACACCCTTCCAGAATGTTCAGTTTACCTCATTACTCACCCCCCAACTCCTACCCCATATCACTGCGCATCTCAGGAAGGGCCACCCAGGAAGGGCCACCGTCTGAAACCTGGTAGGGTTAACTCACTCTACGCCCACGGCGAGTGAACTCCCGGGGCAGGGTGGGCTCATTCCGCCTGCGATTGAAAAAGCGCCTGATGCGGCCAAACATCCTTTGCACCACGTTTCCCCGACGACGACGGCCAGCAGCCTGACCGGTGGTGGCTTCTTCAATTTGCATCCTGGCTGTCAGTTCTTGATGTTTGCGGCGGGTAAGCTCGTTCACCAGTACCTCTTCCAGGCGAATGCCAAACGTCTTGAGAGAGACTTCTGGGGAATCAGGGAGAGAAAGAATGAGAAACCTCAAAGCCCCGCAGCGCTTTTATCGGGAGGAACCCGCAGGGACTGCCACCCTCCCCCAAGAACCGCCAGCAGTCAATCCCACCCCTTCTCACCGCAGTGCCCCCCCTACCCCAGTGCCCCCCCCCCACCCGCGGGGAGCTAGCCGAAGAGATCCCGCAGTATTTACAGAAAAGTATTCAACACTCAACTCAGCCCCACTCAACTACCCTCAAGGGGCTCAAGATCCTGCCAGGGGGTGGCCACCTTGAAACAAGGAGGGCGATCTCAG
>JAJEJO010000163.1:0-62479 GCA_020662805.1 Glaucomys volans
ACTAATATCTATCAACAAATGCACCTACCAGTTTCTTTTTACAAATTTCTAGCTAAAAATGTGGTATCTAAACCTTTTCTCAGATTGACTTTTAGAACATGTAAGCAATAAAGCTGGACTAATTATGATGATAAAGTAAAGTGAAAAAATCATTAGGGCTGATATTCTATACCTTTTAGTAATGTAGAACAAAGAAAATAAGACACTAGGGGAAATTGCATTGGCTGATTTATTTGGCAGTTAACTAGTTTATTTCACATTTATTATTGATTTAAGTGCTTACTCACATCTTGATAGTAACACTCAGATACACATCAATGACAGATTATTAATTTGTGCACATCTCAGCAATGTCTCCCAGCCATAGAGACTATCTGACTTTGGAGATCTTCTGAAAAACGCACTCATTAAGTCCAGTAACATCATTAACCTCTTAATTTCTCTTGCGACTGCAGCACTAGTCATGGGCCTCAGTCTGTGTAAAATCACTGCTACTGTTTTCTAATCCCAGGATTCCTGGCCCACTTCTTTGCTAAATGCGGAGCATGCTCAGTGGGTCATTGAGTGTGGGATGGGAAGGACCCTGACTTGTTGTCAGCTCAGCTTTTCAAATGCCAATGAAAGCAATGAAGACGAATGCTATATCAAGAAGTTAACGTCTCAGCAAAGCAATAGGTTGTTTTGTATTATACAAGTCAGGTATCTGAAACCAAGCTAGGGATATAAGTTCTTCAGAACTTATGATGGGATTGCATCCTGATAAACCCATTGTAAAACGTAAATATGTTGAATCAAAAAATGCATTTAATCCACCTCACCAACCGAGTTCCCTAGCTTAGCAACACAGTGTGCTGCAGAGTGAGGGTCATTTTGCCTCCCGATCACATGGCCAAGTGGGAGCTGTGGCTCAGGGCTGCTATCTACCATCAGAAGAGAGTCAGACAGCAGATCATGTCTGAAGAAGATCCAAATTCAGATTTTGAACTGTGGTTTCTACTGAATGCATGTCTCTTTCACACCATCCTGAAGTTGAAAAATTCTAAATCTACTGGAAATCTGGGACTATCTGTATTTTCCTCTGGGAATCACAGAATGCCAGGACTGAATATGAACTTAGAGATGGCTTTGTTCCACTCTCTTATTTGGTATAGTAAAATCAAGTGGCAGAGTGCATGTGTGGCATGCTTTCTTGCTAATGCAGACTGCCTCTGTGCTGCTTGGTTTCATTTTTCTGTTCTGGAGCCCCATAAAGACAGCATTACCCAAAATACAGTAATATTAGAGTTACAGGACTAACCTTGGGGTATGGGCAAAGGTGACATGTGCCATCTCTTGCCTGGAAAGCTTCTCTTACTCATTAGTTGAATCAGAGGATTCTGCAGAGAACTCAGGAAACCCTGGAAGATGACAGTAAAACGAGATAAATAAAAACTAGCATCCTTGAAATAGCACACAGAAGGCAGGGCATGTGGATGTGAACATACCTTTATATTGTTTGGCCATGAAAATTTAGGAGGTTGTAACTTACAGCCCTTAGTGAAATCACCCTAGTACGCTGATGGACACATAATTTGGTGGTAACAGAATTAGAACCATGACTTCTAACATCCTGTCCTTGATCTCAATCATGTGTCATCCTTTAGGCAGAATTATCTCCACAGACCCCAAGGAATAGCTTTTTCTTGAAAAGATTCTGGGAAAGTTTCTCTGTGGCGAAGCTGAAATGACCAGTGGTGACATGGTCATATTCGAGAGTTCTGAGTTTGTTGTGATAACTTGCATATTTAGTCCTTCAGACATAGCTGATGCGTAGCTGGGCAATTACTCGGTGTGAAATAAGCTTTTTGTTGGGGCAGGGATCCCTTAGACCACACGGAGGAACTCAGCAATGTTTAGGCACCTCTGGAAATTTCCAAGGAGTCTAGGGAAATGACGCAGTCAGCTTGGAGAAGATAGTCTCATGGGCTTTTAGCAATTCCTTTTAGCTTGGGAAATAATTAAGAAGCCCATAGGATAGGAATATTCCACTTGACCATCAGGCCTGTTGAGTGAATATTGAACTCATATTAAGCTCTGGATGGCCTATCTGAATAAATTCACCAGTGAGCCCAACTATCATCTTACATTCACGTCCATAAGGAGGTAGACAGAATGTTTGCTCCTTTCAGCCTCTGTGGTAGATTCATTGTGTTGTAAAGGTGAATACTCTCTCTTTTCTTTCATATTCTCTCTCTCTCTCTCTTTCTTTTCAGTACTAGAAATGGGACCCAGGGCACTTTACACTGACCTACATACGCAGTCCTTTTCATTTTATTTTTTATAGTTTGACACAGGGTCCTGCTAAATTGTTAAAGGCTGGCCTCAAACTTGTGATCCTCCTGCCTCAGCCTCCCCAGTCACTGGTGTGTGCCACAGTGCCTAGGTGAATTCTCTTTCTTAGTTGTGAATATTGAGCTTTTTAGTGATGTTTTCTGTGGGATATTTTTTGTTATTATTTCTTTCTGATATGCATTTCTGATTTCATTTTTTTTCCACCTAGGGTAAAGAATAATTTTCTTTTAATCTTTTCATATTTCTTATTTTATACTACTCGCTTAGAAAAAGTAAGACTTTTTGGAAAGAATAAATTTCTCCATGAATACTTACACTTGAGTTGAACCCATTGACATGTTGCTCATACCCAATGAGTTGGAATTGGCTTCCTTCAGAGACTATAGCATAATTTTCAGGGGTAATTGAGAAACAGTTTGATCTAATCCAAAACGTTTTTCAAAAAGTAAGGAAAAAAACAACAAAATAAACACAAATAAAGTATTGTAGAAAAGGAGAGTATTAAGAAAGATAAGAGTAGCAATTAATAAATTAGAAAACATATAAATATGTATAACAAAGAGAATCAACAAAGCTAAAAGTATTTTTTTCTTTGAAAAGACTAATAAAGTCGATCAAGATATCAGTCAGCAAAACTGATCAAGAGAAACTCTTTTGACTCCAGCTGACAAGTATTAAAAGCAAGCTTTTTTGGTTTATTAGCGTTACATTCATATTTAATTCATAATTCCATTATTATTTCTTCTTTGCCCCCAGATTTTTGAGGAATATTTTTCTTACTTTCCAAACACATGGGTATTTTCTAATTTCCCTCATGACTTCAATCATTTGAAATCTGGTAAGACTTTCTTCATGACCTAGGACTTGTTCCTTTCTTTTTTAAACATTTCATTTGTACTTAAGAAACACAGATTTGGTGGTATTCTACATATGTATTTGCTGAAGTATGTAATCACGTTGTTAATGTCTTTTAAATCACTCTCAGTTTCTGAGAGGGATGCCTGTTGATTTGTCTAGTTATCCTTTTTGCTCTGTCAGAATTTCTCTTTATATAGTTTGAGGCAGTTTTAGGTGCATGCACAGTGATGAAATGAACCTGTTATCATTGTATAGTGCACTTTTTAAGCTCCTGTAATTTTTTTGCCCTGAAGTCGACCCAGTTTAATATTGGTGTAGCCATACATTATTGTTTTCATAGAACATGTTAAATACCATATGTACTGTGGAGATTGTACAAAATTATCTTTTACTTTCTACCTCTCTTGCCCCTCATGTTGTATGCATATATAAATAATAAACCACATACATATTTCTTAAACCCAGTCTGAGCATCTTTGTCTATTAGAGCACTTTATTCTTTAAGGAATGAGAGGTATTTTATTCTTTAAGGAGTGAGAAGTATTTAATAGAATAATATGACTAAATTTGTATAAAGAATCAGACCCAATTTAGCAGCTTGGCTTGGGGTTGTAGACAATAAGATTTATTTGCTCTCCTGGCTGAGAAAGTCCTTCCTGTAGCTCTGGATATCCAAACAAGTGAGAAGACAGACAGGGGCCCCAGGCATTCCTCTTGGTTTCTGAGAGAGTCATGTTCTCTCCATGACAGAGCCCGTGAGGTGGGAGGCAGGGGAGAACTCCCTGGTGAACCAGATCTGCCCCGGCTACCCTGGCTCCTCACAAAGGACGTATGACAGGGCCAGACGGTCCCCTGATCCAGAATGCCCTTAGGGCTGTTCCGTTCCTTCTGTGGTTCCCAGGGACTGGCAGCAAAGTGGCCATGTGCAGATTCTCAACCTTCTGGGCTTAGTTAAGGATGTGATGTGGAAGAGGGGTATTGCTTCTTTTGGTCTTTATCTAAGGAGAATTTCCTTGTGGAGAATGACAGCATTTCTCTCCTCTATTCTAGATTGGAAAATCTGATGACAAAATTCCAGTTGGTTCTGTAGCCTGTCTATGGTTAAAACCAATAAAACTCCCTTTATCGTCTTTACTTTGTTATCCATATCACATTGTACCCGTTTGTTTCCTCTACATGGAAAAGATTGCCTCTCATTCATCTTTAATCACGTATCCTGGCGTATCATGGGCATCTGATTAAACAACGGTGATGTGAACATTGAGCAATCTGTATGATTCTACTTCACTGGAGAGTATGGAAGAGTTAGGGAAAGACTGATGAGAGAGAAAATATTCCTCCACATCTATTTACAAGCCTTTTCTTTAGGAGTTCATTGTTATTAAGAGGTAAGACATGTTTGATTGTTATTTACCACTTCAGATTTAGAGTGTTATCTAATTTTCGTCCCTAGTTTGTCATAAAAGTACTTGCTTTTCATTAAATTTTCCCTGGCAGCTCTTGGTGTTTTGTCCTTTCTAGAGGAGCTTTGGGGGTGATAATCCCTGAACATGGCAGCTTCCTGGTTTGCATTTGTTAGACTCTAAGCTTCTCCATTCTGGTCAGGTTTCAGCAGAAGATGTGTTACCAGGGTTCCTAAGCCCTTGGGGTCTAGTCCTTCCTACCAGGTAGGAGCTAGATATATCTAAAACATAAACTGCTTTAAAGCAAGATTATAGCCTCTACAATGACACTGCAAGCTGTCCAACAATTGGCTGGCATTACTTTGAACATGAATGAAGTTCTACATCTCCTCCAACTGTTGAAATTATAAAGTTGGACTTCGGCTCCCTCAACTAAAATAATCACAGCATCCTCAGGGAGTCTGCCCTGATGAAGATAGGTGCTTGATAAAGGAGGAAGGACTTTTAGGACCAAAAGGACCAAAAAAGTTCTTTCTAATGGCCTCTGCGAGAACCATGAGATTACATATGATAATTTGTGATGTGCTCTTGATTTTAGGTGCATAAAATGACTCATTCTAAGTTTTGAGTTAATGGAGTGCTGGTAGATGTTGAAGACTTATTTATAATAGAATATTTGCTGATGTTACATGATCATGGTTGGAACAAAAGATTAATAAATTAATGTCCTTACAAGAGACAGGACAAAAACTACCATATATTTGATGAAGTTTGGGCATATTCTCAAGGCCTACTCCCTGTTATGGCTATAATGATATTCGAAGATAGTCCTTGTCCAGCACTTAGTAGAGGGGAATTCATTCTTGGGTTGGAGGAGAAAGGGGAATTGATCTTGGGCACTGAGATATTAAAAGAACTTTACAAAGCAACAGAATGGTAAAGATATCAGTAATAGCAGTGCTCCGGAATGTAACAGAGAGAATGGTCACAAGAAATCAACATGGTCAGGTGGAGACAGGGTTAGTAATATTTCCAAGGGAACCACATGGTTTCATTGGGAGGATAACACTGAACAATGTGATCCATTCAGCATTCCTAGTTGTTAGGGCAATAATACTCCTCAGTCACTGTGGACAATCAAATATTCCTCCTTCTAAATGCTCACTAGGGGGATGATGCAGACCTTCATTTTGGGTCACTGGTAGATGTTCCAGAATCTTGGCTCTAGGCAGGGTTTTGCTAGCAATATCCTGTGAATCTTTAGAAAAATAATTATTGCCTATATAGATCTTAGTTTCCTCACCTGAAAAATGAAAGGATTGGAAGTTCTATAAGATTTCTTTCAGCTCTTATCATTTCTGTATTGGTCAGATTTCCATTCTTGTGACAAAATACCTGAAACAGTCAACATTTAAGGATGAAAAAGTAATTCTGGCTCACAGTTTCAAAGATTTCAGCTCTTGGTTGCTCGACCCCGTTGCTCTAGGCCTGTAGTCAGTCACACAGTACATCATGGTGGGAGTGCATGACGGAGGAGGCCTGTCCACCTCATGGTATTCAGGAAGTAAAGAAAGAGAGGGGGAGGAACTCAGGCCCCAGTATTCCTTTCAGGGTACTCCCCCAATGAACTCAACTCCCTTCCATTAGGCCCCACCTGTTTAAGGCTCCACCAGATCCCAAGAGCAACACTGGCAGGCAACCAACCCTTTAACACATGGGACTGCAGGAGGGGGCATTCAGGATTAAAATTATAGTAATTCCTAAGTAAAAGAAATATAAATGGGTTCCTTGCATTCTAAAAAGAGACTAAATATAATTCCCCCAGAACACAGGGAAAAACTAAGCCTGAGATGACTAACCAAGAAACTAAACATAGGCTCTGAGTTGGAAGCACTGTTGATTCCCCAGAGCCGATGGGAATCTTTTCCTTTTTTTTCCCCCCAGAAAATAGTGGCTCATTTCTATATGTATTGGGTGGGAATGGGAAGGAGATCAAATCAAAGGAGAGAGTAAAAATGTTTCATGGTTTTAAGTGAGTTTTATGAGAAATAATTTATAATGTCATGGGTTGCCTCTTGTTCATTTCTTTTTTAACTTCTCCCCTCTTCTATCTTAGCCTTCCCTCCAAGGGCCAGGCTTTTATCACTGGGATCATTTGTTAAAAGTCCTGCTTTGCTATGTGAGATTGCAAAAAGGATCTGTGTACCCAGGAACATTCTCACCATTTTCCAAGTATCCAATTTTTGTCTCACTTGCTTGGTAGAAACGTTTACCCTTGGGGTGTTCTTACTCACTTGAGTGCTTTAAGTCTACATTAATACACTTATTTCAACCAGACCTTTAATCAATATTTCATGGGATGTATTGAGGAGACCCATTTAATCTGTTTTAGTCTCTGCAGGTGTAGGAGTGAGAGAAAGCACTGGCCCGGGAGGACGGGCATCATTTACACACAAATGAAGATGTTCTTATCGATCATAGGCTTGTTGGGATAATAATACTTCTGATGAATCATTTATGGGAAGGGAACTAGGCATTTTATGTTTTACAGAAAGGAAATTTTGGACCCGTAAGTGTGTACCAGAGGCCCCTTTTTTGAAAGAGTCAAGGATAACCATCAAATTGATTTCTTGGCAAGGAAAAACACAAATAAAAATAAAAAGCTTGAATAGTCAAGACAATTAGGATCACAAATGATTCCAATACTTGTATATTGGGACATTCTGAAGAGTTGTTGGTCAAATAACTGAAGAGTTATTTCTGAAGAGTCTATGGTCAAATAAGTATCAATAAAAAGGAAGGTTGAAGTGGCCTTTGGAGTGATAATTTATTTTTTGGTAATATTTATAGTATGGTGGTAAATAGTCTGGGATTTGGAATCATTCAGGGGACCTAGCTCAAATTTTGTCTCCAAAACTGTCTGTATGACTACAAGCATTCTACTTTACATCCTTCAGACATCACTTCCTGAACTGTAAAATGTGTGATTAATTGCTGACACAATTTAGTACTTCCTAGGTGAAAGCATTTACTCATCTCAGTTCTTAATACATATTATCTTTCATAATTCTAAAAAATAACCCTCAGACTACTGATTACTGTAGCTGTGAAGTAAGTCTATAAAGGAGATGGATTTCTCTCACTTTTTTCTTGTTTTTCAAAATTATTTTAGCTGTTTTAATTCCTCTGTGTTTTCATATAAATTTTGTCATATTGTTTTGCTGGGATTTTGATAGAAGTTATACTAAACTTAAGGGTTGGTTTGGGGAAAAATTAGTCTTTGAATCCATGAAAATGGTCCATCTACTTATTCAGATCTTCCATGTCTTCCATCAGCTTTTTGGAGTATTCAGCATATAGATCCTGCACATGTTTTGTTAGATTTACATGTAACTTTTTAATTTGGGGAGTGATTATAAATAATGATATATTTTTTAAATCTCAGTTTTCACATATTTATTTCTATAGAAATATTGCTGATTTTGTTTATTGATCTTGATTTCTGCAACCTTGAGGAACATACTTAGTTCTAGAATTTTTGTTGGAGAATCTTTGGGATTTTCTATGTAGACAATCATTTTTATCTACAAACAGAGGATGGGGACATAGCATAGTGGTAGATTTCTTGTTTGGCATGTGCGAGGCCCAACACTACAAAAAGCAAACAAACAAACAAAAAAACCCAAAATATTTAATTCTAATAAATATCCTGAACATCACAGCTTAGCCTTGTCAACCTTAAATATACTCAAAGCACAAACCTACAGTTGTGCAAAATATTCTAACGTAAGTATCTAATGTCAATTGTTAAATATTATACACCATATGATATAATATGTATTGTTTACCCTTCTGTATGCATGGCTGACTGGGAGCTGTGATTAGCTGCCACTGCCCAGCATTTTAAGAGAGTATAAGTACTTGATCCATTTTGAGTTAAGTTTTGTACAGGGTGAGATATACAGGATTGATTTCATTTTGCTGCATATGGATTTCCAGTTTTCCCAGCACCATTTGTTGAACAGGCTATCTTTTCTCCATTGTACGTTTTTGGCTCCTTTGTCTAGAATGAAGTAACTGTATTTATGTGGGTTTGTCTCTGTGTCTTCTATTCTGTACCATTGGTCTGCCTGTTATTGTGGTGCCAGTACCATGCCATTTTTGTTAATATTTCTCTGTAGTATTAAACTACTACCTTAAACTAGGTCTCGTATTGTGATACCTCCTGCTTCACTTTTCCTGCTCAGGATTGTTTGGCTATTCGAGGTCTCTTATTCTTCCAGATGAAGTTCGTGATTGCATCCTCTGTTTCTATGAGGAATGTCATTGGGGTTTTAATTGGAATTGCATTGAATCTGTATAAGTATTAGTAGCTGAAAAAAGATCCAAATTCAAAATCAAAGTACAGTTTCTATTGAATGCATGTCACTTTTACATGACCATGAAGTCAATAAATTGTAAGCTGAGAACAATCTCTATTTCTTCCTTTTCAATTTGTATGACTTTTAATTCCTTTTCTTGCCTTATTGTGCTGGCCAGGACTTCTAGTATAATGTTGAATAAGAGTGGTGAAAATTGTATTATAAATATTTTCAACTTTTTCACATAATGTTTTGACCTCATAAACAAACTAATCAATAAACATCTTTCTGGTTGAGAAGGACTGCACTTCCTGGGGTTAGCCAATTCTCAGAGATAGCAAAGTGCACAACCAGAAACATGACTTTAACATGCAGGCTACCAAATTCAGGACCAAGTCTCCTCTACCCCAGGAAGCAATATTTCTCTCTCTTTACCATCCTGGGCCCAGGTGCAAGGCAAGTAGAGGTCACCCTTATAGTTCAAATCTTGTCAATTATTGAAACTAGCTAATCCTGAGCAGTTTACTCTGCCCTGCTTTGCCTTCCCCTTACAAACCCCAGTAAAGGCTCTGCCCTATACCTTTACCTTTTTCCTATCTTCTGCCTCTTTACCATCCTGGTGCCTTTCACTTGTGGTCCCTTTCTGGCTTATCCTTCTTTCTATCTGTAGGACCTGTGAGTATGATAAACTTTGTTTTCCTGATTCTGTCTTCTGCCTGATCATCTCATGAAAGAAAACAATGTAGCTGACTTCCTTTCTTTTGGTCTTACAGAGAAAACATTTAGTTTTTAATTATCAGTTGTAAAATTTTTTAAAGATAGATACTCTTTATCAAGTTAAAGAAATTCTCCTATTTTAGATTTGCTGAAAGTCATGTATTGCAAATGGACATTGAATTTTTATATATCACTAGATTTAATTTATTAATATTTTATTGAGAAAGTTTGTACCTTTGTATGTGGGAGATGTTGATCTTTAGTTTTTTTTCCCATAATGTCTGTCTAATTTTGATATTGGTATTTTAAAGATTTTAATGAACACTCGAGTTGGTATGCAGGAAAACTATTAATTTTTCAATTTTCTTCTATGTCTAGCTACCTCCCTGAATTTTTTTTCAGTTCTCATAATTTCTAAATTGGTTTCTTGAATTAGACAATTATGACTTTTTTATTTAAGAAAACACTTTGGTCTCTCCCTCAAACCCCACCTGATACTTCTTTTTTAGTTGTTCTTATATTTGCATACTATCTAGTGCCTCTCAAATCCTTACAATTTTAGTAATTTATATTTTTATAAATATAATATTTTTCATGATACTTGTACATAAAATTTACTAGTAAATGTAACCTCCTTTATACATATAGTTGTATTGCAGTTTTCATTCCTAAATTTTGCAATTGTGCATAATCTTTTCCTCCTTTCCTCTTTCCCTTGCCCTCTGACTGGATATATCAGGACTTTAACTTTTTAATCGACCTTAAAAATAACAATGTATGGTATTATAATTATCTATCATTTATGGTAATTTATATTTATTAATTTATATCCTTTTAAATTGATCTATAATTTTTTGCTTAATTCATTAAATGCTTAATTTATTTGTAGGCTGTTTACTTTTCTCTGAATACCCCTTTGGTTACATTTCATAGATTTCAAAATGTCCTATTTTCATGATCATTATTGTGGAATAGCTTATAATTTCAATTTTGTTTTTTCTTTAATCCAATAATGTAAAAGCTTTTTTAAAATTTGCAAGTGAATAGATTGCTTTTGTCTAAACTTAAAAATATTCATTTCTAATTTCATTGCTTTGTAGTCAAAGAATAGGCTCAGTTTTTATTCCCATAGATATTTGCAACAAATTTTCTAATTAGGAGATAGAAATATCTTTATCTATCTATCTATCTATCTATCTATCTATCTATATCTCAAAACTACTAAATTGTTCAAGTCCTCTGTACATATACTTAAATCTGTCAAGTTTTTTCACTATTGTAGTTTTGTGGATTTGTACTAATGCTGCCATCAGCATTATATATTTTAATGTAATAGTTCTTGTACACAGCCATTTTATCTGTATTATGAATTTTCTCTTTTGCTGTTTTAAAAACATTTTTAAATGAAAAAATTTTTAATTTTTTAATTTTTTTTAATTAAAAATTAAATTTTTAAAAAAATTTTTAAATGAAATTAAAAATTTTATTTTTAATTTAAAGCCATTCACCTTTAAATACGTTTTATCTATTATTATAATTGCCACCTCTATTTTCTTTCTGTTAACTTTTTCATGGTATCTCTTTAACTATTTATCACTTTATTTTCAATTCCTCTGTGCAAGTTGTTTTTGTTGTATTGAACATGCAGTATGAGACAGTTTTCTGAAATAGAGAATTATCTATTCACATTTATTTTGATCATTAATATATTTGGACTTAATCATTCCCATGTTATTTTATATATTCTATTTACCATATTTTGCCCTTCAATTTTCCCACTTTCCTGTGTTTACTGATGGTTATATGGAATTTCTCTTTTCTGTCCTTCTCCCTTAAATGAGTTGAAAACTTTGCACTATTTTTCCCCCTTTTAAATGGACTATTTTAAAACACAGCTTTAGGTTCATTGCAGAACTTTTCACATCCCTCCACCCCTCAGATGCACATCCTCCCCCACTGCCAACATCACCTCCTCGCAGAGCAGTATGCTTGTTACAGCTGATGAACCTACACTGATGCGTCAGTTACCCAAAATCTACAGCTGACTTGGTACTCTACGTTCCATGAGTTTTATCAAATGTATAATGGCAGGTATCCACCGTCGTGGTATCATACTGAATAATTTCACTGCCATAAAAATCTTCTCTATCCCACCTATTCATCCTTCCCTGCTCCTTAAGCCCCAGAAACCACTGATCTTTTTACTGTCTCCACAAATGTTGTACTTTCCTGAATGTTACATAGCTGAAATCATATGGTATGTAGCCTTTTCAGATCAACTTCTTTCATATAGTAAAAAGCCTCTAAGTTTCTTCCAAGTCTTTGCATAGCTTGAGAGTTCATTTCTTTTTAGCACTGAATAATACCTCATTATTTGGACATACCACTGCTTACTTATTCATTTACCTACCAAAGGACATCTCAGTGGCTTCCAAGTTTTGACAATTATGATTTAGGCTGCTATTAATATCCATGTGCAAGTTTTTGTGTGAACTTAAGTTTTCAACTCATTTGGGTAGATAACAAGGAATGTAATGGCTGTTATCATAAGGTAAGAGCACGTTTAGATTTGTAAAGCATTGTTAAACCATTTGTTAAAGTGGCTGTACCATTTTGCACTCCCACCAGCAGTGAATGACAGTTCTTCTAGTCCCACATCCCCACTAGCAGTGGATACCAGCAGTGTTCTGGATTTCATCCATTCTACTGGATGTGTAGGGGTATCTCATACTGTTTTAAGTTGCATTTCCTTCATCATATATGATGTGGGCCATATTTTCAAATACTTATTTGCCATATGTAAATCTTTTTTTATTGTAGTGACTATTAAATTTTTAATGAATGCCTTTGGAAATGTATTTTTTATTTAAAAGCAGCACAAACTTGTTTTAAAATACCATTAATATAGAAGTCTAAATAATAAAAATGAAAGTTCATGTATACCCCTGGGGTAATCATTAATAAATATCATACTTTCAGAGCTTTTAAAGCATAGCTAAGTACACATCCAATTTTTTCTACAAGTGTGACTATACTATATATGTATTAATATACTTAAGCTTACTTTATTTTCTCTGCCCCCACAAATTTTATGTGGAGTGGAAAAGTCATATCTAATTTTAGTTCGAGATAAATCACTTTATGTTCAACATTTTGCCTCAATATTTCTTAGCAATTGCATCAAGATCACAACCACATCACAAACCTTTAGATATAATTATCCTCTTGCTGTTATCTTAGCTTACCAAGCATAGCTTTTTATTTCAAATCACGTTTTTTGTTTATTTTACTTTCCATTTTGCTGGAGAATTTCCTTTCATAATTTGTTTCAGAAAGGGCACATGTATAAGCTTTCAGAGTCCTTGACAAAATAACTTTCATTTTATATTACACATTAAGTAATAATTTCTTTGTTGCAGACTAAAGTTGAACATTGGTCAAATGCTAGTTTCCTTGCAAATAATTTTTTTCTTTTATTTTCAAGATGTGTTCAGAAATTTGTCTAGTCTATGTCTAGATAAATATCTTTATTCATTATTTTTGCTCAGAGGTCAATAGTGTCTCAAGTCTTTGCTATCTCAATTAAGTTATCCTCTATTATTTCTTTTCTTGTATCCCTCACTTCTTTAGTCTGTTTTCTCTTTCTTCTTTTTCTATTAAGTGGGTACATAAGTGCATTTCTATTAAGAAAATCTTCTAAAAATAACCCCTAAGTAGATTTCTCTTTTCTTTTTTTATTGTTCTATTTTCTGGGAAATTTCTTTTCTTTATATGCCAGATCTCTAATTTGACCTTTGAATGTTCCATTTTATTACTGCAACTTTAGTATTTCTTTTGAACAACTGCTTCTTATTCTTTGATTTCTACTTTTAAAATGGTACCTTGTTCTTTTTCTCGAATGCTAGTTAGAGAATATAAAATTCTCTTCCATTTTCATCCTTTTTGTGTTTTTCAAATTCTTCAAGATTGTTCTGCTGATTCATTGTGGTTCTAGATTCTGGAGTTTCTCAAATGTCTGATGACCTTCAATTGCCTGTTTATGTTTATAAATCCATTGATTTCCTTTTTGGTTTTTTCCTTGTGTATATCAATTTTCATGATTGGCTTCTCCCCTGAAATGGAAGGGATGGTGTTTTAGTCAGCTGTTTCATTGCTGTGACTAAATGATCTGACCAGCACAATTATAGAGAAGGAAAGGTTTATTTGAGGGCTCACAGTTTCAGAGGTCCTAGTCCATAGAAGGTCGGCTCCATTCCTGGGATCTCCAATAAGGTTGAATATCATGGTGGAAGAGTGTGGCAGAGGGAAGCAGCTCACATCAGCAGGAAGCAGAGAGAGTCTCCACTCTCCAGATTCAAAATATATACACCAAAGCCACGCCCCAATTCCAACCTCCTCCAGCCACAACCTATCACTTCAATTAATCCCATCAGGGATTAATTCCCTGATTAGGTTAAGATTCTTACAACCCAATCATTTCTCCTCTCAACTTTCCTCCATTGTCTCACATGTGAGCTTTTGGGGGACATCTCACATCCAAACCATAACAGATGGCTAAGTTTGGCCTACTGATAGGCATGTTTCTTTCTAGAGTAGAGGAGAAAAACAAGTTGAATTCTAGTACGTTTGCCAAAGGAGGAAGACTTTCTTTCCCTGCTAGTAGAACACTTTCATGATTCAATTTCTGAAAAAGTCACCTTTCTTCCTTACCCTGTATGGTCTATTATATAAAACTAGAATGTCCTGGAACTCTATTCTACTTTTCTCTCTTTGCAAACTCAAAATACACCCCCTCACCTTCCTGTGGGTGGGGTGGGGGAATCATGGGGTGGGGGAACTTTCCACCTTGGGAAATGTTCTCAGGACCTTGTCCTAGAGGTAAACACCGTGGATGAGTCATATACCCAGGTGGGAGGGGACAGCAGCCTCTGCTGTTCTGCAGACCACCCTCTACTTAATTTTGCCATTGCCAAGTTCTCTCCAGGTCCCTGCCTTTGTCTTCTCCACCTTTGGAGACTCCAGAACCTTGGGGAAGAGCAGCTCTCTTCTGCAGTAACATTCCCCCACTCCTCACTGTTCGTCTTGTACTTTCTTTTACTCTAATTTCTTTATCAATCTGAGTTTACTAGTTTTTCAACTTCCAGAAGTTCCCCATAGTTGTTGGTCAACTGTTGGTCAATTCTTGCTTTCCATGTTGTTGTAAATAAATTTTGGCATTATGTACATTGTGTCATTTCAAATAGATTTTGGGAGGGAGGGGAAGTAAAGGGATGTACTGGTCTGCCCCATTGAACTGTAAGTCTTCACCATTTTGTAATTCACATTTAAGGTTCATTTAAGACTAATCAATTAGAAATTATGACCAGAATTTGGATTTTCATTTCAATTATCTTTTACCTTCTAAATGTAAATGTAAATGTAGGATGGAATTTCCATCCTAGGGTTCATGGATCCCTAGCAATCAATTAATTCCTATGTTCCTAAATAGGTTCCAATCCTCTCTCTAGAGGACTTTCTGGGGGAAAAAAAAATAGAATAAGGCCTTGTGTAAATATTTTCAGTGGACTTCTCAAAATGGCAATGGACAGCTAGTGAAAGGAGAATGAAATATAAAACTATGCATATCCTTCAGGAAAACTTTATACAAAGTGATTTCCCCCAGCATTATATTATTAAAAATTTTAAACATTACAGGAAAGTTGAACATCCATATACTCAATATAAACATCCATATACTCACTTTAGGTTCTATAACAAACTTAAGTTATTTGCTTTATCTCAGATCTATCCATCCCTCTATTCATCCAACTTTCCTTTTTGATATATTTCCAAGGAATTTGAAAATATTAATGCACATTAGAAGATATTTTTTAAATGACAATGCTTTTCCTTTGATTTCCTTCCCCCTTATTTTCTTTCTTTTTGTCCTCATATTCTCATACCAGTAAGAGGTGAGCTTTCACTGGACCTCAGGCCTTTGCCTGCTTGGTTGGTTAACTGGTTGGGTGTTAGATATGCAAACAGACTGACTGATCTAAGGCGCAGCCGAAAGGTCCCCTCTTCTATAAAGCTGTCCTTGACTGAATGGGTTGACAACCCAAGATCTTCTGTGATCTTGGAATTCCTGAACATAAATCTGCTGAGCTTTACATCAGATTGGTAGTATGGTTCTCCTTCATATGAACGTGTCCCTTTTTGACTATGGAATCCTATGTATATATATGTGTCTGCATTTGCATGTGTGGCTGTGGGGGACAGTGTATTAGAGACTAGGTCTTATTTATGTCTGTATTCAAAAGCTGAAACAGTTCCTGGAACATATGAAGTGAATAAATCAGTGGATGAACAAATGGTGTGAATAAACAAAACAACACTGTTTTGTGACATTGATTTTATATTACCTTGACAGGTTAAATTAAATGGATTTTTGCTTATGGCTACTTGCAATTCACACAATTGGTATGGTTTCAGTATAATGCTTACAGAAGGTAAGAAAATAGTCCAAGAAGACTTTATTTTATTCCAGGTTTAATACCTCAGGATCAGGGGGTGGATATTTCTGTGTAAAACTGGAACGAATTTATCAAGTCACCAGCCCCCACTCATGGCCACACCTAATATCTAATGTCTGGTTCTGCTAACATCATTACAAACTTTTCTTGATTTTGTTTCAATTGAGAATGACAGAAACATACCAATGGCAGACATTGCTTCTGACTTTGACTTTTTCTCAATTTCAGAAATGTTCACAAGATGAATTTTAATAACTGATCTAACAATATCTCTCTCTAGAGCTGGATGAGACCTTGCATTTTTTTCCATGCTACTCCCATGACACTCCTTCCTCTGAGCCCAAGGGACCGAGGGGTCACCCACAATAAAGCAACTCATGGCAGGTGTTAATCAGAAACTAGTATTTGTTGCCAGTGCGTGATAGGCTTGTCAGTATGCTAGGTAGTATACATTGGTTGTTTTTGACTTAAATGGACTCCCACTGAGGGGAAATTAGATTAATTAAAGACACTCAGTTGAACTATCCACATGGCTGTGGTCGCCAGTTGCTTGCTGGCTTGAAGCTAAGGAACTGTCCTTGCTTGTCATATGTGTCTTTAGGGTTTAACACTATAGTGAAGACAGTGCCAGAGAGCCAAGCCACCAGGAAGGCCTGCAGAGCATATTGGGTTCCCTTCACTATTTACTGTTTAAACAAGAAAACATTTCAGCACATGCCCTGGATGGACAAGACTGGGAAGATCTTTTGAACTGAGCTCTTACTTTGTGCTCAAATCACAGATTTCTGAGAACTAGATCCATTCTTCCTCCTTCCTCACTCTCCACAAGTGGCTCTTGCTTCTTTTTAGTAGCCCTGGGAGTGCATTTGACTGGATATAAGAAATGTGGTCCAGGAGGGGACAAAAGGAAATAAGTGTAGTTCACTCTGGGAGAAGCCCCACTGCCAGGTCCTTCTTAGGCCCAGGGCACCTGCTGGAAGTGCTCCAGAAGCGAGTCCTGTCCTATGGCTCAAAGGCAGTGCCCAAACACCATTGCATGGCTGTGTTCTTTGCTCTCTGTGATGTAGTTGGGTAGTCCATGCTTGTGGGAACAGATAAGAAGTGAGCTTAGAGGGGCCTTTTATCAGCTGCTTGTGTTCACAGGGGCCAGATGATCTTCAAGGAGTTGCTTAGAGATTTAAAGCACTGATGTGACAAGGATGCTTTGATTCCAAGTTCCAGCTGGCTCCCTGCAGTCACTGTTTACATAAACTTGAAGGAAACCTGCCACTACAGCTCATCACCCTTGTTTTTCAATCTTAATGGTAATTACATTCCAAGGACTAGAAGAGATCTAGCTTACCAAATCTGGGGGTGGATATTCCCCTTCAACATGGTGTTGAAGCCAACACTTCAATACACTGGAATACAGTGCTGGGGGGACTTTGGCAAAGCATGTTCCAGGAGACAGAGAATTTGGTATCCAGTGGGATTTTTATATTGGTTCTGGGAAAATTTTGATTTATTCATTTGTTTATTATTGTGTATGAAAAGTTCTGACTTAAAAGACTTGAGCTTTTTTTGGCTTTAATATATCAAAATGTATCAAAATTTGCATATAATCAAAATTCAAGAATTAGAAGTGGAAGCTGGGAGGGTCATGGATCATACCTGTAATCCCAGTGACTCAAGAGAATGAGGCAGGAGGATTGCAAGTTTGAGGCTAACCTCAGCAATTTACTGAGATCCTGTCTCAAAATAAAAAGGCTGAGGCTATAGGTTGATGGTAAAGCACCCCTGGTTTCTATTCTGAGTACTGCAAAAGAAAAAAGAAAGAAAGAATGAAGGAAAGGAAGAAATAAGAGAGAGAGAGAGAGAGAGGAGTCATTTACACTGAACTCAATGAAGAAAGATCTTTTTCCAAGCTACCAGCCTCCTCTGATTTTTCTTGCTCTTCTTCACTCTCAAATTCAGATCTCATCTTATCTCTTCCCAATGCCAAAGATGGTGCCATGAAGTACAGACTTAATCCATAGGTTCAAAATTCCAAAGCAAGACAGCAGGAGGGAAACATTAAGACCTCAGACTGTTCCTAAAATGTGAAGGATGTTGCTTGTCCTTAGGCTAGCTTTATTTGCCTCTCCCTGCCCTTCACTTCTAAGGGGACTTAGATGTGCCTACCATCCTCCTTTTTTTCCTCAATCTGTCTTTTCTCTTATGCTTAGTTTCCTGTAAGAGCAAAAGGAAACAAAGACTTTGGATGGGCGATAGAATGGTATATGAGAATACTATTGTGTTTTCTCTCTTCTTCACTTCTTTTCCCTAGTCAGGCCTAATTAAGATGAGATCAGGACCAGATCCTGGGTCCTGAGCATCCAGCCACACCCAGCACAACTCTGTTATCTCTGTTTGGCAGCTTAGGTGCCTTGGAACCTGTTCCTGGCATGGCACTGAGGTGAGCCCTGCTTCCAGGCTGATCATTGGAATAGTGCTGAGGGCCATGGACACGGCCACCCAGATGAAAGGAACTTGGGTCCTGTTCCTGGAATCCAGAGTGAGGATCCTAGTGGAACCTTTTCTTCCTCTCAAAGGTCCAGCCTCTGGCAGACTTCTCTTTCCAGGAAAGCCAGCTGTCAACAACACAGGGTTTCAAGAAGCATCTTCTTGTTCTCCTTTCCAAGAACAGGCCTAGGGCAGAGCTTTGGGCTTTTCTCAAAACCAACCCTGCTTGGCTGGAAGTATGAATTCAGTGGCCAATGTGAATATTGTGCAGGCCTCAAATCTTACACAATTCTTAAGGGTTCTCTTTAAGAAAAAATAGAAAAAACAAAATTAGGTATTTAACTTCCTGTTAGGCATATACTAAAAATGCCCATGATATTTCAAAACTACTCACCTGATCGGAAGTGTGATGAAGCAGGAGATGAAGTGGAAAGAGACAACAGTCTTGTAAATTGGGTTAAGATGTCGTAGGTTAGACACTTAAACAAACACCACATGATCAAGTGAGCCTGTTTCTGAGGATCCACCTGTGACCTGGGAAGAGGCCTGCAGGAATGAGGGGACCTCAGCGGAGACCTCATTAGTCTCTCTGTCACACCGCCTCTACAGGAATGTTCTACTCTTGAACAAATGAAAACACACCCTTCCCTCCCTTCAATGCACATTATTTTATCTTTCTGAAAATGCTTTTCAAAAGATCTTCACATAATTTGACAATGTGTATCAAGAGTCTGAAAAAAAATTCATGGTTTAGTCCAGTAATTCAACTCTTGGCAATCTAGCCTAAGGAAAGTGTCTAGGTCATGGCAGAACTTTGTGCACAAAGTCCTTTGCATCATTATTTATAATAGCTCAAACAGGATCAACGTTAATGACCAACAAGATGAAAATAACTAAGTAAAATATGGTATATCCATCCTGTGGAATATTATACCAGTAGTGTCAATGATTCTTCGAACAAAATGCTCTTAATAAACTGGGAAAATGCTAATGTTATCAGAAAATAACAGCACACAAAAATGATATAAAAATAAACTTAAAAAGCCAGTTTACAATACAGTCATTGAGTTTCCAGTTCTTTGCACATATTCTTGTCTTGCAAATATCTCCTTAGGACAAAAAAATCACAAAGTTCTGAACCCTTCAGATCCTTGAAATTTCCAAAGGTGAGGACTGACACTGACCACACTAGATGAAATTCTCATTTTAAAGTAGCATCCAATTTCATTTTTTAAAGATCATTCTTGACATTGGTGTAACCATGAAGAAATCAATAATTTTATTTACTACTTACAGAAGAATGACATATTGCTACAGCCTTTTGGCAATATTAATCAAAAGTCTTAAATGTATTCATATTCTTTGATGTAGTAATTCCAATTCTCAGTATCTATTCCCAGGCAATTACCCAAAACATAGAGATACTATGCACAAAGAGGCTAATTGCAATGAAAGATATCACAAGAAGGTATTATTGACAACTTAAAGACCCAAAGATGGAAGAATGTTTTTTAAAAAAAACATTGCGAATATCTATAATGTTATGTTACTTATGAAAATGATGACAGGTGAGAAAGAAAAAGCATAAAACAAAAACAAAGATACACAATGGAGCCAAAACTGAGTTTAATACAAAAATTCTTATTAAAGGTTTTTTTAAAATCTCCAGCATGTACCAGTTATTGTTCTAAGCTCCCCCAACCTTTTTATTTTTTGTGGCATTGGACCGAAACCTTGCACATGCTAGGTAAGTGCTCTACCACTGAGCTGCACCTCTAGCCTATGCTTGGAACTCTTTAGGAATCCAATTAATCTTTATAAGAACCCTATGAGGGTAGTTCTATAAACATTCCCATTTATGGTTGATGAAAGAGTACAGAAAAGAAATATAACTGGGCTCCAAATTGCACAACCAGTAGAACCACATTTCTCATTCAGCAGCCTTGTTCCAGAAGTCCCTGCATTTATCTTCTATGCTATGCTAGTTCATCTTCAACCCTAAGCTTTCTAGTAACCAACATGAAAATGGAAATCAGATCAGTTACTCAATTCAATGTTAGCAGCAGGAATATAAAATAATTTTGTTTTAGCTATTCCTGATACATAAAACTAGAATGTGGTATTATTTAATGAATGCAATCTTTGGAGTAGACCACATACCATCTTTTATGTGCCATTGGGTTTTTTTGCAGGGAGGGGCGCAGATCTTCCTCAGTTGCCAAGGCTGGCCTTAAACTTGCAATCCTCCCATCCCAGTCTCCTGAGTAGTAGGGATACAGGTGTGTACCATCATGCCTAGCTTCTACGTGCCATTTTTTTGATACTCCCCTCCTTGTAGGCTGAGCCATTGATGCCAAAAGACACTCCAGCAAGAAGGGTAGTGGGTAGGTGAGGGCAAGGGAGCAGTATGGTATCCAGACATTTAAGAATTCTTGATGATATTTAAGAGTGGAGTGGGGAGGATATCAGGAATTCTCTGTGCATGGATGTGGGCCCCAGCTGACCTTTATCTCTGTGATGTGAGGAGGTGAGGAATGCTCTCAAATGCCAAGAAGCGAAGAACTGATTTACTCTTTGGTGTTGATATCTATGTGAACTTTATTAATTCACATCAGGTATATTAGAACTCTTTCTTTCTTTCTTTCTTTCTTTCTTTCTTTCTTTCTTTCTTCTTTTTTCTTTCTTCTTTCTTTCTTTTTTTCTTCTTTCTTTCTTTTTTTCTTTTGTTAAAAGAAAAATTCCCCATATTTTGACTAGGGACAAATGCCTGTCCTTTTGAGCCTTTTGCAAGAGTAGAGATACTCTGCTTCAAACCACAAATGCTTCTGAATTTAATCCCTATTTCTGGAAAATTAGAACTTCTTGTCTGTTGAAAAGTTCCCTCTTATTCTCTTGACTGTTACAAGTTTATGTCTTCATTACTTGTGATCACTTTGCAGGATCTGGAGATGGAGATTCCAACATGGAGGGTGGCATAGTCTTCATCTTGAAGCCAAGTCCCTTAATGTGCTTAAGAGGAAGCATTTAATTTTCATGGATGATGTTTGATTTAAGGCCAACTTGAAAAAGAAGAATTAGTATAGACACAATCATAGAAGACAGAGCTCATTTAGAATGTGTTTGAGTTGTAGTGTGGAGACAGGTGTGATCATGCAAGGTTTCAAAGAACAATGAGCACAACAGCTTACTCAGATCCCAGAGTTCCAGAAGGAGAGTCACAGGAAATAAAGTTGGAAGAGGAATCTGGATCTAGAACTTTTAGTTCCAGGGGGTTGGGGTGGAGTTTGGCTATGGGATTTTGAGTACAACAAAAAAGCAATGAAATCAATATTTTAGAAAGATTCATTTGGCAGGACATGAAAAATGCTTTGGAGAGAAGATAAATTGGAGGCAGAAGGCCAGTTAGGAAATAGCCTTAACCATCCATTTTTGAAATTAGGGATGATAGCAATGAGGATGGAAAAGTAGGAAGAGATTAGAAATTAGAAAAAAGTATCTCTAGTACTTGGTGACTCAGTACGAAAGACTGGCATTAATGATTAGCTGGAAAATTAATAGGCACCCATTCTACTTCCACCTCTTCTGTCTTCAAGATTAGTTTGCAGTAGAAATATTGTTCTTGGCCTAGATTTTTATAGGTAATGGTAGCAGTGCTGTTTTGTGGTATTGACAACAATGATGGTGATGGTGATTGTGGTGATAGAGACAGAAAAAATGATGGTGGTAATTTTAGTAACAGTGAAAGTGGTGACAATTATAGAAGGAGTGAGGTGAATACTGGCAATGATTTTGGTGGTGGTAGTGGTGGTGGGGATGGTACTGATAGAGTTGGTTGACATTGATGGTGGTAGTGGTGCTTGTAATAGTGGTGATGGTGGGAATTATGGAGGGGACTGGTGATGGTAATGATGGAGGTGGTGATAGTAATGCTGAAATAGTGGCAGTGATGGAAAGAGTGATGATAATTATCATCAAAGTAGGGTGATATTGTGGAGGTGATCATGGTGGTAGTACTGGAGGAGGTGGTCCATGTTGAAGGACGTAGTGATAGGGATGTTGGTGGTACTTGTGATGGTGATAGTGGTAATTATGGAGGGAGCTGGTGATGGCAATGATGGAGGCAGTAATGGTGATGGTGGTGGTGATAGAGGTGGAGGTAGTAGAGATGGTCATGATCATGGTAATGGTAGTGATGATGATAGAGATGGTGATAATAGTGGTAGTGCTGATGATGGTGAGGGAGTGGATGGATTTAGAGATGAAGGGAATGGTGGTGGGATGGTAATAGTGGCAGGTGATTGTGGGAAGATGGTAGTGGTGACTGCTTGTGGTGGTAATGACAAAGGTGGTGGTGGTGGTTGGTGCAGTGGTGATCATGGTGTGGGGGTTGAGTGATGAATACCATCATGGTGGGGGCCACTGTTGCTGTGATGGTGATGGTAATAGTCCTCGTGATTTTGGTTGGGCATGGTGGTGACACAGCTTTGTAACTGTAACTAATTCTTTAACTGCTTTTCTTTATGCATATAGTGACTCTAGGAGAAAAGGAGCAGGCTTGGTTCCCCACAGAGCTATGTGATCCTGCTCTACGAGGAGTGGACATCTGTCTCAGGAGAGCCAGTCCTTAAACTAAAAAGATTTTCAACTTCTAGAATTTAATAGAAGGTTTGGGAATCATAGTTTTAAGATGTGAACCTTTGAATTTAAAAGACTAGTAGAGTCACAACCAGAGTCATCACCAGGGCAATGGAATGCACCATGCACCAGAGCTTAAGAAAGAGCTCACAGTCAGGAGTAAGTAGGAAAAGTCATTGTTCTGGGAGCAACAGGAGATAAAGTGGTCAGGCAGAGAGAAGCAGAAATGAGGAAAGAGAAACAGCCTCAGTCCCAACAACCAAAGTCTAGGCCTCAGGGTTCCTTAAAAACCTATGGCTGCCCATAGGTTTTTGGGTGTCCATGAGATTGCCAGTTGTATCCTTCCATACACTTCTCTTTCATTTCAATTATTATGTGTGTGTGGGGGGGGTTGTAGGGGTGGGCTTACTTCTATTCCTTGCAGTGAAATATTAGGGGCAAAGTATTCCCAACATAAGCTGCTTATTTTCCATGCTGTATGCAGACTTCTTTAAGAGTCACCAGCCCCTCTATACCTCTAAATAGAGGCTTTTGTGTTTGGATCACTCAGCCCTCTTCCAGGCACCTTATGCAGAGCAGATCAGATAAGAATTTTATTTAATATCAGGTCTATTTCAAACAGGGTCCAGACTTTACTTAATATAATCTGGTATTTAAGAGTACCTTCCTAGTATTTCAAAACCAGTGTCTCCTTCTCCTAAGGGACATTCCATCCTGCTTCTCCAGCTGAGGGAATGCCTCTCGGTTGTGTCTCCCACACCCTCTTGCTGTGTTCTTGTTTCTCTTGTTCACATCCTGACCTCCTCCACTTGTTCCCTTCAGATGTCTAACTCAGATTCTCCCTCTGATTTGGGTTTGGCTCACTTGTAAGAGCCTGACTCTGGAGTCTCTCTATCAAGGGCAATAGCTCATGGGCAAGTTGAACTTACGCCTGATGCCCTGTGGTTCTGCTGGTTGAAAGAGGGTAGGAGAGAACTTTTATGTACCGAGTTCCTTTCGTGAGCTAAGTATTCTAGATCTTGGGAGACAAGCATTTTTTCCTGCACCCTACACATGGCAAAGTTTCTGAAGCTCAGAGACTTTAAAGTGACCTGTCCAGGTTTATATAGTGAGTGAGTGACAGATCTGGGATGTGAACTCAAGTGTATTTGGACTTCAAAAGTCATTTTTCCTTTTTAAACTGTACTATTTTCTCAAAGGATGAAATAACCCCAACATTTGTTGGGCACTGTGACAATGACTTTAAGTGGATCCCCCATGTCCTTTTTCTCCTGTTTTCTTAGTAGTAAACCCTAATTTGTTTTGGTTTGGAATTGTGTCCCTCTGAATGACTCCACGTCCTAGGCTTCCTAAAGCAAAGTATGGCTGTATGGAAGCTGGTCTGATGAAAGTAGAAAGATCCTATTAGGCTTCCAGCAAACTCTTGGAGGTTAGAGCCCATCTGTCTGGGAGGTACTCTCTTCCTTCTTTCTCTTCAAAACATGAAGAGGTGAGAACACCCTGGAGGTGAGAAAATCTTGAAAATAGAATCCATATTCTAGAAAAGCAGAGACTGAGTCACTGAAGGCTGCATCAGCCTCATTAGCTCTGGACTTATTAGCCTCTGGATGTTTTTAAGTGGGAAAGAAACACCTATTTCGTTTAAGCTCTGTTTATATGCAGTGGGATTCCAGCACCTCCTCTATGTGAGACACTGAACTAGCACTTTGACATTTAGTTGACCCTGTTTCAGATGAGGACCCCAAGTTTCAGAAAGTTTAGGTAATTAATTTAATATCGCTTAACTAAGTGGAAATGTCTCAACTTTAACACATATTGCTCTAATAGAGTAAAAATCAAAATTCTTAATCACAATATATAAAATATCCACAATCTTCCTACTGCATAGCTCTCAAGTCTTATATTCTGTTTTATGCTTTTGAAAAGTGCTCCTGCTGCCAACAGTTCTCTGCCTCTACTTTTCTTCTGAGAAATTCCTACTCATCCTTCAGGGCCCAGCTGAAAAGTGCTATCCCCTCTTTGAAGAGTCCTAGACAGCTGTCCCAGGACACATCTGCCTTCTGTGCTTCTATTGCTGCATATAAAGATGTGGCATTGATAGAGTATGGTAATTGTTCACATGTCTTCCTCCCCTTGAAAATGTTGTCTTCTTTAGGAGCAAAATTTTCCCATCTTTGTTCTCTGCTTTGGTTCACTGCCTGGCAAAATAAATAAATAATAAATAAATAAATAAATAAATAAGCAAACAAACAAATATCTCTCAAAATGATCGGCCACCTGAATAAATAAAAGTAGGTTATCAAGATGACTAACACATTTTAGTAAGCTTGAAGGACTAACTATACCACGTTAAGTCTTATCTCCTTGTCTGTCTCCTAAGCCACCTGGGAGGGGTATGAGATACATTTTGCTGGTGGGTTGTCTTAAACAGAGACTTTTAAGGACTCAGGTTTCTATGGAGACCATTCCATTCACTCAGCTCTCATTCCACAGTCCCTGTATCTAAAGAGGACTGTGGTATATTTCCAATTTAAAATATTGTTTTGTTGTGGAATGTGACTGAAAAAACCATAAAGGAAGATTTGATTCTTGTTTAAATCCTTGTAAGAAATTGAATCTGCTCTGACATAGCATCCTTTTTTCCAGATTTTGAAACCTTTGAATCCGTTTTATACTAGATTGTGATGGACAAACCCACGGGAACATTAGCGAACAGTTAAATACTAATTAGCCAAACCCTTGCTAATCTCCCAGCTGTCAAAGGCAGAGATAGAGACAAAAGCTTCAATTAAAACTGAGTTGGTCCCTGAAGAGGAAGAGGTCAAAGGGGAGTGTTCAGTCAACTGTGAGATTTTGTGAACTAAGTCCTAAGTAATCATCATAAAAAAATCCAATGTCCCTTTTACTCATTTAAAAAGACATTATATTGACATGAAAATTCTCCTTTTGTCATTTTCCTTCCCCCAATCTTGCCATCATTGAAATGGTTCCCATTATTTTTAGGATAAAGTTCAAAGCCTTTCCCCCCATGTTCTGCCCCAGGGAAGATTTCCAGTTAGGTTTGTGGCTTCCTCCTCCTCCTGGAGCTTCTGCTCACAGGCCCAAAGTGCCCTCAGCTGCCGGAAGTTCAGGCTGAGCCCCACTCTAACCTGTGCTTTGGTTCTCCAAATCTGAGCTACCTATTCAGATTCAAGATTCTACCTCTTCTTAGTAATCCATTGCATTAAAAGAACAGTTGACAAAACACTGTCACTTATATAATCACTTCCCATCTTCCCCACAGTTTTAAGAAGCAGATGTGGGAGAAGATAAATGTACACAAACCGAGAAAGACTTCAGTGTCATGTCCAAGGTTACACAGGAGCCAGGTGAAGAGTCAGGGCAGGAGCCCAGAGATCCACCTCCCAACCTTACCCCTCTTGTCACATCACTGACTCCCAGGTGTGGGTCCCGGGAGGTTTTCCTCAACCTGATGAAAAATGTTCCTGGATTCCCTTTTTCTCTAACATTATACTTTGAGGGTGAAAATGTACTTTCTTTTTATTAAATAGTAGTAGAAGTAAGTTATAGTTGTTGTTTTTTTCTTTTCAATACTTATTTAAAATCCTAATTCCAAACTGTCAAACTGATGTAGACCCCTCCATTTTATTTGTAAAATCCTAAAATTTGGAAGACACTGCACTTTCTGTATTTTGGGAAAGATTTCTTTGGCTATATGGTCTCAAATTAATCCCTATCTCTTTGCTCCTTGAAAGGAATAATTTATTGCATGCTTCATTTGACAATTAAATTAAATGATGTATTACATTACTATTACATTAGTAGACAAGCTCTGTGTTTATCATGAGAAATTCCCCCTGTGACTCCTTATTGGCTAAATGGCCTATTCCTTCTTTGGCCATCCCTGTCTGCAGAACATGCCCCCAGCAGAACATTTAGCACTACCTGGCTCCTGTTTGTTCACTGGCCAACTTCTCTTCTAGTCCATGAGTTCTTTAGAGTATAAACCTCGTATCCCAGCACCAGGGTACCTGCCCCATCAATACTGAGTGTTCACCAAGCATACAACTGACATCTGGATTTGGGAAGCTGAACAGTAGTTCAGTTGAGTCAACAACATCAGTAATAACATCTGCCATTTGTGTGCAATAGTATACATTTGTTTCCAATTACACTTTCTGCTCTCTAAGTATTGTTTCATTTTAGGTCAACATCTGTGAGCAGTTTCAAATAGGAGTTCCATTTAATCCAGAAAGAAAGATTTTCACACAGTAGATCATGCTTGGCCTTGAAGATAGGTAGAACATGGGGCTAAGGTTGTAGCTCAGTGGTAGAGCACATGCTAGCATGCATGAGACCTTGGGTTTGATTCCCAGCACCATGGAAAGCAGAATGAATAAATACAATCTGTAAGAGGCCTCCTTCACCTGTCCTTTCTAAACTCTATTGTTAAAAGTGCATCACTTTTTCAGTAATTCATTAGCTTTTTCTCTAGGGGTGCTTGCTTCAGCAGCACATAGACTAAAATTAGAATGATACAGAGAAGATTAGCATGGCTCTTGCGCAAGGATGACACTCAAATTCGTGAAGACTTCCATATTTTTGGAAAATGAGGGGTGGGGATAGGTGGGGGGAAGAAAAAATAATAGAATGAGACAAACATCATTACGCTATATACATGTATGATTACACAAATGGTGTGACTACTTCGTGTACGACTAGACAAACAATAGTTGTACTCCATTTGTGTACAATAATCAAAATAAAAAATATACATATATATATAAAATAAAATGCAAATAGTCTTGGGAAGGTACTTATAAGGCACAAGGAGAGAGAGACACTGTGGTTGTGAATGGTGGTGGTGTGGGAGGTGTCAAGGAGCCAAGGTACAAGAAGCTGCCCTTTGAAGACCCAAATCCTCTGCAGAAAAAGTCTTCTACTCTACCACTCTGGATTACTTTTCTATGACATTCATTGCCACCCCTAAAAATCTTTCAGTTGTTTTTCAAAATTTAAGCAGATATAACCCAGAATTCCAGGTCCCCTATCTTAGTGAGGCCTTGCTAACACCCAACTTTCCTTTCTGTAAAGAGGTGCATTTGGGGGGTGTTCTATAGCTTTCGCATGAGTCTCACAGGCATCTAAAAGTCCCTAAGGTTAAGAAACATCATTTTAGAAGAGATTAATATGAAGAATTGAAACAAATTTTTATAAACTACTGTTGGCCACTGGGTGTCAGGATCAACTGAGGGCTTTCTTTTAAAATACAGATTCTTGGACCCCCTAGTGCAAAACCCTTGATTGAAAAAAAGTGGTGTGGGAATTTAATTTAATTTTAATTTAATTTTAAATCCATAATCTGCATTTAAAATCCTCCCAAGAAAAATACATTACAATTTGAGAACCAATAACTTTAAATCAATTAGGTTGATGTTTAGTGGTATTTTATAAATTTGTAGGCATTTTATTATTATTCATATTCTTGAATTCTAATTGTTGAATAGTTAATTCTTTAGTTTTCTAAAAAGACAACCATAGCATCAGAAATAATTATAATCTCCCTCCTATTTTTAATTTCTATGATTAATTATTTCTTTCTATTCTCTTATTGCACTGGTTATGTTCTAGAACAGAGGTTGGGAAACTATGTGTCAACATAGTTTGTATGACTCATTAAGAATCCTTTTTACACTTGGAAATAGTTATATTAGTACCTACACTATGTCTTTCGTGTTTCTTCTTGGCCTGCAAGGCCTGAAATATTTACCATCTGGCTCCTTACTGAAGCAGTGTGAAGGACCCTGGTGTAGACTTGCAAATGCGCCACCCAGATCTCACTTCAGGGAAGGATGAACTGCACCATAGAGAGTGTGTGGCAGGGAGGAGCCTGGCCTCAGCTGGAGGAAACCAGCTTTCCAGGAGAAAACACTTTTGGGGCAGCCTATGATGGATATCCCAACAAACTGGGGTAAAAAGGCCAGGTCATTTCAGCTCTGTGAGGGATGCTCTATGGCAGTTTTTGCTCCAGATCTGCCACCAGGGTAGCTAAGGCTTTGTCAGACTGTCACATGTGAACTTCTTCTTGCTTTCCATTCCTTACCTTCACAGGTGTTGACCCCTTAGTAAACATCCTATACTCCAAGCCCTGCCTTGATATCTACTTTCAGAGAGCCCAAACTTTAGCAGTCTGTAATTTTGAATGTGACATCAATAATGTTAGTAAAAGCACTGTCATCTTCATTCTTTTAAAATTTTTTTTGTTTTAATTAGTTATACATGACAGTAGAATGCATTCTGATACATCATATATAATGGAGTATAATTAATTTCTCATTCTTCTGGTTATATAAGATGTAGAATCCCATTGTTTATTTTTTATTTTTATTTATTTTTAATTTTTTTTGTAGTGCTGGGGATTGAACCCAGGGCCTTGTGTATGCAAAGCAAGCACTCTACCAACTGAACTATATCCCCAGACCCACGATTAGGCTTTTGTGTGAACAGAGTTTTTGTTTCTGAAGGGCAAACAGTTGCAAATGCAATTCCTCACTCATATTGTAAGTGTATGTTTAACTTCATGAAAAGCTGCTAAACTATATTCCAAAGCAGTGATTGAGGGTTCCTGTTCAACCAGCAATAAATGAGAATTCCTGTTATCACTCTACATTCCTGCCAGAATTTGAGATTGTCAATTTTTAAAATAGTCATTACAATAGGTGTGCAGAAGTATTTCCTTGTGACTTCTAATTTGTGTTTTTCTAATGACAAATAAATATCAAGCATTTTAACAAATCCTTTTTTGTTATCTTCTTTGGACCATTAAAAAATTGAATATTTGTTTTCTTACTGATGGATTTTGAAAATTTCTTATATATTCTGGGGACAAATGCTTTGTCAGAAATATGGTTTGCAAATAGTGACTTTAATTCTAGTAATGGTGTTTTATGCAAAGTACAAGTTTTTAATTAAAAAATGTTTTACCATATTGTGTTGTTGGCATCATTTCCAATAACTCTTTTCTTCACCCAAGGTCATGAAGATTTCCTCCTATGATCTCTTCTAAAAGTTATATGGTTTCACACTTAGATCTATGATTGAGTTAATGTTTATATAAGGTGTGAAGTGAAATTCAGTTTCTTTTTCTCATATAGATGTCAATTCTTTCAACATCATTTGTTGAAAAGACTTTCAAAACAAATAGCATAATTATGTGGATCTACTTTTGTCTGAGTCTTCCAACTTAATTCTTCTTTTTCAAAATTGTTTTGACTATTCCACTTCATTTGCCTTTTAACATAAATTTTACAGTCGACCTATCTGTATTTATCAAAATCTTGGTGAATTTTGATTGCTATTGAGTTAAATCTATGAATCAATTTGACATGTAAACTTGTGTTGAGTTCTGGTTTATGACCATGGTAGGTATCTTCATGTATTTAGGTCTTCCATGATATTTCATGAGTATTTTGTGGTTTATAATATACAGATTCTGCAAAGTTTTATTAGTTTTATACTAAATTTTCTTCTCTTTATTGAGCTATTTAAATACTACTTAAAAATTTCAGTTTCCAATTGTTATTACTAATATGTAGAAAAGCAATTGATTTTTGTATATTGATCTTGTATCTGGTGATCTTGCTAAACACACTTATTAGTCTTAGGACCCTTTTTGTGTTCAGTTTTGTTAAAGCTTTTTCTGCAGCAGTTGATACATGATCATGTAGTTTTTATTTCTTAGTAGGTTTATATGATAGATCACATTGCTGTCTGAATATTAAACCTGCTTAGTATTTCCAAATCAAAACCTAGTTGTTGTGATGTATCAGGAATTTCTGGAATTAATTTGGTAATATTTTGTTGAGGATTTTCATGTACATATTCATTAAGGATATACATCCTTAGTTCTATTTTCTTGTACTGTCTCTGGTTTGGATTCAGGTGAATGCTGGTTGCATGCAATGACTTAGAGAATGTTTTCTTTAATCGTCTGGATGACGTCGTGTACATTTGATGCTATTTCATCTTTAAATGAAACCATGTGGGCCTGGTTCTGAGGGAGGCCTTAAATTACATTTTCAGGGCTGGTGATATAACTCAGTGGCCCGATGCTTGCTTAGTATGCACAAGGTCCTGGGTTTAGCGCCCCCAAACAACCACACACTCAATGTCTGTAAGGAGGCAGGACTAGTCAGATTAGTTATTTCTTTATGAGTGTCATTTTGTGACTTTTAAGGAACTGGGCCATTTCATCATAGTCATTGAATTTTTACTTGTAGGATTATTGTAGTGTTCTCATATTATTCTTTTAATGTCTTTGGGATTAATGTTATTCCTTCTTTCACTTCTGTTGTTAACAATTAGTGTGGTCTTTATTTTTTCATTCGTCATCCTTTCTACAGGTTTATCAGCATTATCCTCCAAAAAAACACCTTTTGTGTTTATTAATATTCTCCATTGTTTCTCTCTTTTCCATTTCATTGATTTATACTCCTTTATTGTTTCTCTTCCTCTGCTTGGGCTTCTCTATTTTAACTGTTATGTCATATCTCAATACTTAACCACTAAATTTTGTTCCAACTCTTAAATGGTGGCAGTATGTCTTCAACAAATCATTCACCAAGAAACAGTATCATATTTGTTTTTTGATCTCCTGCCTGTCTGAAAATCTCTATGTTAGGCATACATGAAAACCAACTTAGCTAGGTATAAAATTCTTAGGTTGTAATATTTTTACTTAAAATATGTAGATTTGGCTTTGTGTTCATTTAGAATTTGGCATATAGGGATATTTTTACACTGTCATAGGAAACTGATTTCCCCTTCTGCTAATAATTATTCCCTTTCTCCTCCTTCTCCTTCTTCTTCTCCCCCTTTTCTCCTTCCTCTCCTTCTCCTTCTCCTTATCCTCCTTCTTCTTCTCACCCTTTCTCTCCTTTCTCCTCTCCTCCTCTTCCTTCTTCCTCCTCCTTCTTCTCCCTCCTCCTCCTCTTATTCCCTCTTCTCCTCCTCCTCTTCCTTCTTCTTCATAATTAAAAGTTTTTCCAAGATGTTTAAAAGTGTGTGTCAGTTTTTAATAATTTTTTCTGGAATGTAGTGAAGATTGTTACTCTATACAACATTTCTGGTCTATGTTATGTACAGTTCTGGTTTTTCACTTGTAAATATCATTATCTAAGTGATGATTTGCCATTCCTGATTCTGGATCTCTAGTGACTTTGGATTTTTATTGTTTTTATTTGAAGTTTATACTGCCTTCTTATTTGTTACTTTTCCATCTCATAATTCTCTTGATTTCAGATTTTTTGCTCATATTTACTGAGGATATTTCTATTTGCACTGTTCTGAATATGGCATTACTTTTCTGAAATTATATTCTGGCTTTTGCAGTATGTATTTCCTAGATTTATATTTTTAATCAGAGTCTTTGTTGTGTTATTTTTCCTTTGTTTTTCAGTACTTAAGTGAAATTAACTTACATAGGTTTTCTTTCTTTACTCAGTACTATCTAGAATTGGGCCTGGTACATTTGTTCAATGGACATTTGTTGAATGAATTAATGAATGAGAGGTAAGGAAAGTGTAATCTGTCTAGGCCTTGGGCATGTGCATTACCCTTCACCCTGCTTTTACCCTAATTATGAATGATTTAATTTCTCTTCAATATCTTAGCTGCAAGCTAATCGATGTGCAGTTTCCAATATAATTCCCAGACTTTCAATTAATGTGGCTCTCTCCTATTTCTAGGTCTGATGTCTACTTGTCTAATACTCTGACTGATGGAATGTATGAAAAAGCATAATTCCTTGACTTACAACTTCTTCCTATGTCTGCATAGCTATAACCATTTTTCACTGTGGCTAGCAATCCCGTGTACATTGCTGAAATGAAAGTTTCCTATCTGTACTTTCTGCCCAACTGATCTTTGACATTAGCTCTTTGTAGGAAGATGTTAGCAATATCATAGAGGTTGTCAGATAGATGGGAACAGTAGTCCAGCTGTGTTCAGTCTTCGAAGGAAAAACTAATGTCCAATTTTTGGGGTGATACAAACTGGAGGCTCTAAGTCAGTAGTAGCATAAAATAACTAATTTTAAACATGAAGTAACTAATTTTACTTTTTATCTTTTTTTATGCTCGTTTAATTTATTGGGAAATTAGGAAATATAAAATACAGACCTACGCCAACACCATTTTGAACCAGACTTTTGAACCATTTTGAACCAGAACTCTATTTCTATTTCTATTTCTATTTTCTATTTTCAAAGTATTAGGATTTATTGTAAAATCCTGTCCAAATCTAAGACACTTATTTTGAATGAAGACACATTGCTGGTTTTTCTTATCACATATACCTCCTCCTACACACTCTTAGACATAAATGGGCCAAAATTAAATATACTAAACACTCACTTCAGACGGTTGATAAAGGATTTTAAAAATAATTTATAAATATTTATTAAAGTAAAACAATAGCAGCTATTACTAAAAATAGCATCTACTTCAGAATATTCACAACTGTTGATCTCCAAACTGTTGATCTCATTTTATGTTGACTCATATTTTTATTTAATTTTAATGCTGACATGGTATTCTTTCCCAAATCACTTCAGAGTTATTGACTTTTCTCTCTGATAAATTCTCAGCCCAATTAGCAAACGCTTATGTATTCTATTACACTATCTTACACAGTGTCTTGATGACTTCCATGTCCAGCACAATCTGTCTCTAGTCTGCGGTTCTTCCCATAGGAATTTTTTTTTTTTTTTTTGCAATTCTTAAAAGTCAAAGAATTTATTTTCAAAATAAAAACTGATAAACAAGTCATGGAAAAATGTGTGTTTTCCTCCCAAGAAAGATTACTGCAAAATGCAAGGAAAACTCCTAAGTCTCTGATTTATCTTCTACAATAATCCTGCTTTACATATTGACCTCAATTAATACCATACTGTTTGCTTCCTAGATGAGAGAGCATAGCTGGGGAGAATGCTTTGGCTACAGAAACAAAGGAACTGAACTTCTCAATTAAGAGGAAAAAAAGAAAAAAGAAATTAGGAAGATGTAGACTGTGTACACGATTATGCATTTTTTATTTGAAACATTTTTGGCAGTCATTTTTGTAGATCTATTTTCTTCACTCTATTGGCGTTTTTAAAGAACAGTTAACAAGGTCCTAACCACGACATTTACTATTTTGAGGTTCAGTGTTTTTCTTTGTTTGAACAATGGCTGTAATCATGTTTTCTCAGGTCTCTTAGAACTTATACTAATAAGAAGTAGCAGACAGTTTTGTCCAAAGCATTCTAAAAGCAGATTTCTCATGTGGCAAGACAAGAAAGGGGAAAAAAAATCATTGAACATATCTGAGACCCTGTGAGGTCATGTCTGTATCACAGATTGGAGTCCCGCTTAAGTTTTCCTAATGGAGGCAGGAGTGATTTGGTGATGACATAAAGGGGCCCTGATAGGGGGCTGTCAACTTTTTCTTAGGTGACAAGACCAGTTCAGAAAAACAAAAAAATTATCAATCAACTCTCTCCCACCCTGCTTGCTCAGGACAGAAATGGAGTTGAGACTTGCCGAAATGACCTCCACAACTTTGCTCTGTCCCTTTTAAAAATAGGTGCTGATGTAAAAAGTAGTAGGACTCTGGCTCTTACCATCATCACTGGAAAAAGTACATTTTCTTAAAAGTTTATTTCCAAGCTAAATCCAAATGTAGCTATGCCCACAGTACCATCAGTGGGCTCATTCAACCAACATTAGGAAATAGACACCTGCATGCACGGATTTGGAGAAAAAAAGTTGATTTCAAAACTGGTAGGAAAATTTGTCAGGGGAAAGTCTGCCTTTGTCTTGAGGACATTTTGATAAAGAAAGACCCATAGTGGTGCCTGCCTATAATCCCAGCATCTTGGGAAGCTGAGGTAGGATTGTGAGTTCAAAGTCAGCCTCAGCAACTTAGTGAGGCTCTAAGCAACTCAGCCAGATCCTGTCTCTAAAAAATAAAAATAATTTTTAAAAAGGAGGCTGGGGATGTGGCTCAGTGGTTAAGCACCCCTGGATTCAACACACACACACACACACACACACACACACACACACACACACACAAATAAATAGATAAAAAAGAAAGAAAGGCCCATAGCAATGGCCTGAGTAAGGGCTGAGGGAGGCAGAAAGGAATAAACAAGTTCAGGGTTGGGTTTCCAGAGCAATCCTAGAAGGATAGCAGGTCCTATAATTGTAGAAAGTGGGATGGAATGGCAGAGTGGAGAGATATGGGCCAGGGAAATAGCTGGAGGTTGAAAGCTAAAGAGACAGTCTCCTGAAGTTCCCTGTGGTAGCAGAATAAATATAACTTTGATAATTGAACTGTTTCATGTCTAGTCTTAAGGTCTTTAGAGTATTTTTAAATGCATTCTCTTTATTTGTCATAGTTATGTTTAATAAAGTTGCCACAATACTGAATGGGTGAATACTGAACCACTGCTCCTAGGAGATCAGGGTTAGGTTCCCGGTCACATTTCAATGGAGCAATACAACCTTGCTTTTTGTATTTTGTTTAAAGATGCCTTATTTGATATGCATGGTTGATTCATTAACAATGAATGCACAGACAACAGTTTCATAATTCATGCCTGCACAAAGCTTATTTAATACACATAATTTCTCCATGAGGCATGTTGCAGGCTTCCTGTGCTTAGGTACACTAGACTATGCTTGGGGGGCGGGGTGCATTTTAAATGGCAAAACCACCAACTAATAGCTCAAAATGTAAAAACATGTCTCTAAAAAGACCTCAAAACGGATATTATTTATCTCAGCTGAGGACACATGCATCAGGTAACTTGAATGTTTTGCGATTCTGTAAGGGGCCATGAATGACAACAAATAAATATTTAGTATAAGTATATCCTATTCAACATTTGGGACATACTTATGTTAAAAATTTATTTGTTGTTTCTTTGAAGTTTAAATTTAACTGGCTGTTCTATAGTCTGTCTGGCAACATTACTATAAGATCTCTAGTAAACCTAATATTAGCCATTCAATTAGATGAGCAGAATCATTGAATTATAGAGTAAGAGGTTTAGTTCAATAGTTAGAATTTACACAACTGTGGAAAGAATTGGGGAAGTGGAAGTTCAATAAAGAAGTTGAGGATTAGGGCCACCAACCAGTCAATCTGAGAGATTGAACACCTAACAGCCACCAAGTGAAGCACAAGCTCCTAGGGAGATTATGGGCAAGTGAGTGTCTGCCCAGCCACCATCTCTCAGCATCTACCATTAAGCATCTGTGGGTACTGATGGTGCCCTGCATCTGCCTGACAGATGCTGCATCTCGCCATGATGACCTTCAGGGAATAAGGGCTGCTGCTCCACTTCTACTTCCAAATATTGTCCATATTCCTCTTTTGGCTAATTCTAAAATGGAAAACACAGAGGATTCTGGAGAATACAGCTCCAACTTAACTACCTTGACACCATGTAGACCATCATACTCGGGGAATACTCGGGGAATCCAAAGGAATCTATTGAAAACTATTGGGATTAATAACAGAATTCTCAGGTAACAGGGAAACAAGCCAGTAATTTTCCAATAAACTAGCAACAATAAATTAGAAAATATATTGGGGAAATATCATTTGACTACCTAAAGTATAAAACACTTAGGAATAATATGAAAACGAATTAGGTGATGCCTAAGGAACTGTACTAAGGAATATAAAAGCAAATTTGACCAATAGAAATTAATCCATATTCTTACATGCAAACCCAGTATTCTAGAGATGTCAATTCTTTCATTTGTAAATGTAATACAATTCCAACAAATTTCAATAACATTGTGTTTTAAAACCCCATAAAGATTATTTTAAAGTTCATCTGGAGGAATAAACAAAAGAGAAAAACTAAGAACACCCAGGAAGAACAATGAAGGAGAACTGGCCTTACCTGTTTTTAAGACATACTATAGAATTACAAAAAGTAAAACAATACAGACAAGCCAATCACTGGGATAAAATATCAAGATAAAAAGCAGAAATATAAAAACTATTTGATAAAAGTGGCATTTCACAAAACTAGGTACAACTGCAATCCTAGTTGTCTCTGGACAGGTGATTTGATTTTCATTTCTTCACTTATTTCTGATTTCTAAATTTTGTATAGTGAACCTGTTATAATAAAAGTCATAAAAAGTTGGTTATTGTTCTGTTTGATTTTTCTTTCTTTTACATTTTCTACCTTTTGCATTCTTTAAAACATTTTCCCCTTCACTCTCGGTGTGATATTTGGATTTAGAATCAGAAGAGAAAATCGATTTCACCTCAATCAGTAAAGAAGCCCAAGAGAGAAACTGAGGTTGAGGAATTTCACAGGCAAAGAAGGCTGCACACCAAGGAGGCTGACCCCCTGTTTATCCAGGAAGAAAGGAGAGCGGTGCACACTGGGTTAGGGATTCAACATGCAGCCAAAAGCTCTTTTGAGCACACCCTTCTGTCCACTCTTGCTGCAACTTTCCATTCACCCCCTCTGGCTGTTCTTCTCTCCACTGCTACATAATAAAATCCCTGCTCCTCAGCCCAACACTCCAGGTCCCCTCCATCTGGCCTCTGTCTACCAACCCCTATTAGCATCATTACATCTTTCAGTGAAACTCCACAGGTGAGTTCCTGCTTCCTCAACCTGCCCTGCCTGTCCTCATGCTCAACCTGCTCAAAGTCATCCCATCATTCAGACCTGCTTAGTTCATACTTTTTCCACAAAGCTTTTTCAGTATTCTTCCTGCCAGGTTTCCCCAGGATTAGATGTTTGCACCTTGTACATGTCTGCCTTACCTTACAGTTTTTTGTGTGCAGGCCATAGCTTTGTGTGTGTGTGTGTGTGTGTGTGTGTGTGTCTTCCATAATGCACAGGAGCTGAGTACACTTTTGATCAAATGAATTCACACTAAATAGGAATTAGTGGTTTTCAAAGGATTAGAGGGCATAAGTGCACTTGCCACTGAATAGTCTAAATATTACATATTTAACAGAATAATGCTTTATTTATATACTGTTCTACCATTTATTTACAAATCTCCTTTTCATAATGAGAGCCAGTCTGGGCAAATATTTTTATTTGCATTTTCCTGCGAAACTGACTTATCTAATGCTACATATAGATAAAGAGCAGAATGGAGATATGAAATCTGATTTCTTTATTCTCAGTGCTGTGCCTTTTGTTTAACTAAGGAGTCAACTCAGAAAGGACCTCAAGATCTTGCAATACAAGAGGCATCATTTTAATATCCATTGTCATTACAGAAATTCTGATGATAGGAGCTTTTTGATTATTTCTAGTCTGAATAGATTAAAACTTTATTTTGTGATTAATTTGTTGCGCACACCAGTATTGTTAGCAAATGAGGGAACCCAGCTGGTCCCCTGGTGCCTTGATTTGAGGAGCAACCTCCCAGGTGGGGCAGGGCTGCCCAGCATCCTGGCTAACACTGGGCTTGCCCAGCCTCCTTTGTGGAGGTCGTTGGGCCCTGTATGTTTTCCTACAAATGTCTCTGGCATTTGGGAGGCGAGTGAGCCCCACAGAGCCTGCTAGTTCACAGAGGGCCTTATCAGTTGTTGATGAGACCCTGTCTAGGCTCACAGACAGGCAGTTTCCTCCAGCCCCAGAGCCCGAGCCCACTGTGGAGCCAGAAGAAGGTGATAAGCCCCCGAGAAGATTTTTTAGGAGCCTTGCCTATCTTTCACACCAAGTCGCCAGGGTACATTTTCCATGGTCGCCATTTACAGATAGGGTGGCGGCTCTGGGATAAGTCTGGGGGTGGAGGTGGGGGGGTGTCCTTTAAAAGGGGCAAATGGTTTTCCAATTAGCTCCCCTTAGGAATCCCTCAGGATCTGACGAATTTTTTGTTTTGTTTTGTTTTTAATTTTAAAAATCCCTCTCCAACTAGCCAAGCAAACCCTTGGTGGCTGGTTCCATAGCAATCAGACAGAGTAGGCCTCATGGTGAAAGAGTGGGGTCTTCTTGGGCCCTTACCATTGGGAATAGTCTGTGTGCAGCTGCCAGGCAGGAAGGCTGTAGTGATAGGGTTGGTGGGATTGCCATAGAAAAGCCCAGTGTAAAGCTGGGCATCTAAGACCAGTCAGGTTACAGGAAACAGGTTCATAGACTCCACCACGAACCGAACCCTTCATGAAGCCTCCCTGTCAAGTGTTCAAGTGAGACCAGAGAAGGACACAAAGAGATGGACCAGGGCTTGGCTGGGAAGCAGAAGACAAGCTCTTATTTCCCAGATCCAGAATACCTATCACCTTTTTGAACACTTTTTTTTTTTTTTTTTTTTTTTTGTGAGTGGGAAATGAACAACAGAGAGGGCATACTGCTGATTTACAGCCTTTATAAGTTAATTGAGGGCTTCAAATAATGGTTAGAAAATGCATTATTTTGGTTTTGTGTTTGGACAAATAAAGAACTGGTCAAGCTTTACAAAGAAAGCTGAAGTACAATGCATCGTAAGAATGTAGTATTTTAAAGTTATTTATTAAGTTCTTATCCATTACCAGGAAGATTGTACACATTGTCTCATTGAATTGCTCTCAGTACCATTTTCCCATGAAGAATCAGAGGTGCAGAAGTTACGTTGCCCAGTTTCACACAGCTAGTAGGGAGCAGAATTGGGATTTCAGCTGGTCTCTCTTTCCCTCATTCATATTGCTTTCTGTTTTTTTAACTCTTAGTTTTAGTTTAGTCATTTTCCCAAATGAGCCAAGAGAGTGTAGCCTTCTAGGGTCAATGTGAGAATAAAGCCAGAGGTTTGGTAATAATACAAGGTGCGTGTTGGTGAGTGAGTGGGGGTGGGGAGTGGTTTAAATTTGGCTACTCTGGGAAATAGGCAAAGATAATTTGTAGTGTGCCACCCCAAAGACTGCTTTCATTCTTTTTTTTTTTTTTTTTTTTTGCGGTGCTGGATATTGAACCCAGGGCCTTGTGCTTGCAGGACAAGCACTCCACCAACTGAGCTATATCCCCAGCCCTGCTGTCATTCTTGACTCGGGTTTTCCAAGGGATAACACTCTGACCATTATCAATGCCCTGAAATACACTGGCATGTTTCCCCCAATGTTGGCTCACATCAGGATGTCACTAATGTGTCTGTCCCAGATACCATGGCATGGAGCAGGCAGTTTGGGTCTGGCTCACATACTTTGTCAAGATGATTCTTGTACTACCCACAGACACATGTAAAATGGACCATAAGTGGCAGCTATAATTGTCATTATCATCTCCAGGAAAGAGCAATGGTGTGAGAATGAACAGGGTCTTTTACCACAAAGAGAAGTATATAAACAGAATAAAAACAGAAAATACAAAGGGTAGAGCTCATTTAAAGCTCATTACGAGTCACAACGGAAAGGTTCTGGTACCTGTGGAACCACTTTGTAAATATAATTGCAGGGCAGCCGTCCCTCTCCTCCATGGCCAAAGCCTGGACACTCTTCTTTCTGGTTTTTATTTATCTTAAGAAACCTGAACCTTGGGGGAGACATACATAGGTGCAAAGAATCAATGGTCTACAGAGTAGGCTCCCAAGACTAATATTTACCTTCCTGCCCAGCTTCTTTATTTTGGAACTTGATAACTCAAGGCAACCACCAGCAAGACCACCAGCTACTTGCTCTCTACGTAAAATTTCACACTGGATCATGGGGGTCTTGGTTCACTTTGAGGGTAAAAAGCCAATGTTGAAGATTTACACTTCACCATGTTGCTGGATGCTGCCAGATGCCAGGCAGCTCTCTTCTTCATCTCCTTCTCCTTCTTCTCAGATTTTAAACTGGTGTGTAATAATTATACAGAATAGTATTATAATAATAATAATAATAATAATAATAGCATAATGTGATCCATTTCATTCCCCAGTACTTCCCTTCTCCTTCTCCCTCCCCCAATCCCCAACCTTTCCTCTACTAATTTCATGATATCACTTCTATTTTCAGAAGATCCTTTTCCCCCCTCTTTTTCTGTCTAGTTTCCCCATAAGAGAGAAAACATGACCTTTGACCTTCTGAGTCTGGTTTATTTTGTTTAATGTGATGCTTTTCAGTTCCATCCATTTTCCTGCAAATGACACAATTCCATTCATTATGGGTGACTAAAATTCCTTTATGTATATATGCACCATGTTTTCCTCATCCATTAATATGTTGATGGACACCCAGACTGGTTCCATACTTCATTATTGTAAATTGTCCTAAGCAGTTGCCTTCTAAAGAAGGAATTTGGGATGGACACGGTGGTACGTTCCTCAATCCCAGCTACTCCAGAGGCTAAGGCAGGAGAATTACAAGTTGAAGGACAGCCTGCACAACTTAATGAGAATCTTATCTCAAAATAAAAAGGATTGGGGATGTGGCTAAGTAGTAAAGCATCCCTAGGTATAGTCCCCAGTACTAAAAATAATAATAATAAAATAAAATAAAGAGGCAACTTGGACATAACTGAAGTGATCATAATATTGCTCAGAGACCCCTTTGAACTTTGAGGTCAGACTCTGGCACTAAAGGTGCCTCAAGAATCACTTATATCATCAATGTTTTTTTTCAGTACAGTGATGGCAGAACTTCTAGGAACTTTGGTTGTTCATGGAAGATGCTGAGATCTTAGCAAGTCTCTGGATTCATTAAAAATAATAATAAGGTCAGGACAGAGTGGGTGGTAAGCCTGTTTATGTCTATTTTATAGGTGAGGAAATAGAAGAAGAGAGAAGTTTACCTAGAGCTCTGGGAATCTAAATCCAAGAAGATTCTGGATCCCTGAAGCCACACTGCTGGGGTTGTCTGGTTGTACATTTAACACAGCATGACAGGCTGTCGTGGGGCTGAGGGGACGTGAATTTCACAGCTTTGTGCTTTGCTCAGGATAGTTTGCCTCGTGGGGACACTAAGGCACCACATGAATCTTCCCAGGGTCCATGAGTCTGTGAGTCAATACCCTCTTGAGCCCTGACACTAGCCATGCAGATATCCCACCACTCTTCCTATGGTGCAACTTTACCTTAGAGTCTCTCTCTCACCAAGATGGAATGCAGCCAGCTGCCCTGGGGAATCCCCATCATTTGAGTTACTACCGTCCTACATTTATGAGTTTTCCTTTTCACATATTTTTCCTATTAAAACTGAGAAATAGAAATTATCCATTGGGAAAATAAATACAATATGTAGTTTTCTTTTTCTGTAAATGAAAGTCATCTTTTAGTCTCTTTCTAAAAGAAGTCCCTTCTAGCCACCATCTAATCAATCAGAAATTCAGCAACCCAAGATTTTTCAAAACATATTGATGGTTTTAAGAAGAGTAAGATAAATAATAATGTGAACAATCCTCCACTGGGAAAAAACTTTTAAAAGCAGCTCCCTGTGTATACAGTGGTAGGACCAGTGTACTTTCACTCAGTACTCATTTCCCAAATCGTGTTTCCCTGGGACAATCAGGCCTCTGAGGCCCTTCCTGGATGACCTTGCTTCCCTGAGTCAGAAACTCTAGAAAGCTCCTGCCCTGTCCCTCCCACATCTGCAGAACTTAAGACCTTAAGGCATAACTCATAATTCTCAAAACTACTTCTAAGTCATTAAGGCTCATTTAAATGGCAAATGTTTGAGAATTAATTTGCTTTTTGGTAAAAAGTGGTGTAACTCGGATTCTCAGAGCACTCAGATTTTCTATCATTCTGGAAAATCTGAGGGCTTTCTGCAAGTGTGAAATGTAGGACAATTTATTTTTTCCTTTCCTACATTTGCAAAGTTGCTTTCAGTGAATGTCAAAGATGGCCTCATTTTTGTTCACTGCTCAGGTGTAAGCCACAGATTTTGTTTGCTTGATGCAGGGACTTCAGAAATTAAGGTCCATATTTATCTTTAAAAATCCACATGCTAAGCAACCCATGGATAGACAAAATGTGGTATATGCATACAGTGGAATATTATTCAGCCTTAAAGAAGATGGAACTACCAACACATGCTACACATAGATGAAATTTGAGGACATTATGATAAGTAAAATAAACCAGTCACAAAATGACAAATATGGTATGATTCCACTTACAAGAGGTACTTAGAGTAGGCAAACACAGAGACAAAAGGTTGAATGATGGTTGCCAGGAGCTCTAGGAGGAGGGAATGAGAAGTTAGTGTTTGATAGACACGGAGCATTTGTGAAGAAGATAGAAAAGCTCTGGAGATAGATGGTGGTGATGGTTGCACAACTATGTGTATCACTTGATGCCACTGAACTGAACACTTAAAAATGGTAAATGTGATGCATTTTATGCTATATGTATATCACACTTAAAAATAAAGCTATGTCATGTGGATGTGTCGCCCCTTCAATGTGGTTGATCTCATTTTGAATGGAGGTGCAGTTTTCTCCCCAGCACCCAAGGCAGCTCTGAGCTCCAGGTTCTGTTAGCGCTGAGGAGAGGTGCCATCAAGCAGATGCCAGAGTTCAGTCGCCTGCAGTCAGCATTCCCCATGTCCAGGACACTTACCAGAGGCTTTTTCCTGGGTTTGTGTTCTTGGCAAAGTGATAATGCTCCCAATTAGCACAGAGACCTACATCCAGACAGCCTGACAGGCCAGGCCCTTGAATGCAGGGTTGGGGAGGGAGGCCAGAGAAGGGCTTCCCAGCAGGACCTGCTCCAGAGCTGAACCAACCCCAGTCAGCAGGAGTGGCTCAGCACATAGAGATGACTCTTGGGAGGCGGGGCTGGAAGGAACAGGAGCCTGAGATAGAGAGGGCAAGAGGAGAATGTTTTGCTGACAGAAAAGAGACATATTTTAGACCAACTTCTAATGCTAGTGAGGTTTTAATCTCATTGCCAGAGAACAGTGCTTTCAGGATAAGCTGAATTAATTTAGTGTCCTCTGTGCTCTTCTTCCAATGAGGACCCAGGAAAACTTAAGAGTCAGTCTCTCTCTCTCTCTCTCTCTCCTTCTTTACAACTCTCTCTCTCTCTCTCTCCCCTGCCCCCTTCTCTTATCATTAAAGCTCATGAAGATCTTTATTGAATGATCTAAAACAAATAGGAAGACTCAAAGAGTGGAAGCTCATCTATAACAACTTGCCATCCAGGACTTTCTCTCCCCCTGTGACAGACCCTCAAATGGTGAGGACTGTCTCTCACTGACCCTTATGATGCTGTAGTTGATTCACTGATGGCCTCCCCCAAACATACATTCACCCAGAACCTTGGAATGTCACCTTATTTGGAAAAATTTCTTTTCAGAGGTAATGAAAGATTTCAAGACCTGTTCATCCTGGAATGTCCAGGTGAGTTCTAAATCTAATGCAGCAGAAAGGTAGAAGGCTTGAGACACAGAGAAGGCCAGCTGAAGACAGAATCAGAGATTGAAAGGGTAGAGCTGCCAGATGCTGGAAGAGGCACGGAAGGGTTTCCTCTGGAATCTTCAGAGGGAGCGTGGCCATGCTAACACCTTGACTTTGGATGTCCAGACATCAGAACTGGGAGAAAATAAATTTCTATTATTAGAAACCATTGAAGTTTATATTTTGTTATAGCAGCTCTAGAAAACTAATACAAATGCCAACACTTAAAACCAGCATGGCAGTCTCCACTGTTGAATCATGGCTGGTGGGACTCCTTCTTTCTTTGCCTGAGAAAGAGACACACCTATGCTATGTTAAAAACAGGACTTCCGAAATTCTCCCATGCACCCCACTATGCCCCTTGTTGCGAGGCTGGCTGTGAGACATCAGGTTGGGGCTGGGTCCAAGATTCTCATACCACATTTTGAACCCACAAAAACTGGTTTGAGATATAGACTTTCAAACAGCAGCACAATAAATAAATGTGTTAATTGTGTCGTGCCGGGAGCCCCTGGCTAGTATTTGATCTTCACCTGGACCTCCTGTGCTCTTTACCTGCATTTGTGGTTTTATTATAGCAGTTGTCTTAGTGATTTCAGTGCTATATAAAATTTGTTAAATGGACTTAGGGTTGCTCAAGTTTCTTCCAGCTTAAACTGAGTATGAGATTGTTTTTCATATACAGACAGAAGATTCTGTGGGTCCCAGTTGTCTGCCTGTGTCTTTGAACACAATCCTTCACTTTCAGCCTGACACCTTTCTTTGGACATAAAATATCTCACAAGTGGTAGAAGATGCCTGTGTTCATTGCTGCTGTGGTTTTTCTCATTGATCAGCTGAGGTGGCCCGAGTAAAGTTTGAACTTTTTTCCAAGTAGCTAATTCTCACCAACTAGTTGTTGTTGAGTCTGTCTAATCTGTCCTCCGTTTTCAAGGGGAAGTATGTGTGTTGAATCTCACTGACCTCATCCCTCTGTTTGGCTCATGCACATAACTAAGTGTGAATGCTGACTCTACCCAGAGCAAGCAACTGTATTTTGTGGGTGTTACTCTAAGGGCATAAAAAGATCACTGCCTCTGTCAGAATGTCACTCCCTTAACAAGTGGTTTTTACAAAAAGCACGTTAGTCCCAGGATGGACACTAGAATTTTGCAGACACTGTACTGGTGTCCTATGATCCCAGCAGGACAGCCATTTTTAGGAGCCATATTTCAGTTCCTCTGAATTCTTACTGTGAAATCACACTTACAAAAGCAAGCATTTAAAAGATTTGACTTTTTAAAACCCCCCAAAACTGATAAGGCAGGAGCCATCGGTCAATGATACAGATTCTCTAGCTCATAGAAAATGCACTTACCTTCCTCAAGGTGCAGTGGTGTGTCCTCACTGACCTTCATCGGGGAGCTGGACTCAGAGAGTGGTGCTGGAAATGCAGTGAGAGGCCTGAAAATACGTCCCCAAATGTTTGCACTGGCCAGTGAGCAGTGACCACCTTTTTTACTTGGATTAATTTTGCTTTTCCTCTCTTCCCCTCACTATTTTGGTGAAACTTGTTTGGTGATGAAAACAGTCATTCTTCATACTGTGGAAGTTGGTCGTAGGAATGTACCAGGGCAGGAGTCTGTCTGTGAGCTAAGGACAGGGGGACGTGTAGGACCACTGTTCTCTCAGCTACCTCTGTCTCATCCGTGTGACTCCAGGCTCCATTCTTTACCAAGCGACTTCCTGCATGCTTAGGATGACTGCTTTTCTGTCATTGAAGCTTTTATGTGGCTCTTTTCAGCCATCTGAACCTTTTCTTTTTTTTCTTTTTTTTTTAATTATCTTTTTTTTAATTTAATTTTTGATTCATTGAACACAAATGGAGTACAGCAATTGTTTTTCTGGTTGAACACAAAGTAGAGTCACCCCATCTGTGCATTCATACACGTACACAGGGCAATGATGTCTGTCACACATACTGTTATTATTCTTACCTCCCAACCTCAACCCCACCCCTCCCTTCCCTCTATGCTCTCTATCCTTTCTCCATTCTTGCCATCATTCCACCCCACATTATGCATCATCATTCATTTATCAGAGAGACCATTCGGCCTTTGGATTGTGGGGATTGGCTAATCTCACTTAGCATAACAGTCTCCAACATCTGAACCTTTTCTTACTGTCTGGCTTCACTTCTGACTGCATATTGGTGAATTCTTTCCATGTATTTTATTTCAAATTATCAAGAGAATTTGAGGGTCTTATCTTTTCATGGGGACACTGGGAGATTTTTGGCCAACCTCTGGTGCTTCCAGATCCTATGACCTGAGGTCATGTGACTTTCATGGACACAATCGGCTGTGGTGCAGATGTCACAGGCTAGGGCTGAGACCTGTGAGGGGGACTTGGACAGGGCTGGCAGTGACTCAGTTTCTGTGCACACACTTCTTGTTTCCTTACTCTGACAGGGTTTTGTGTATGAAAGCCAGCGGGGAGGTTCAGGGGACTGGTGGGTAACAGGACACAGAGCTATTCAGAACATACCAGCTCTCTTCCTGGTTTCAGTCTTCAAAGGTGAGACAGGAAGCCAGAGTCAGGGAGAACTGAAGCTGACCTCCTTGAAAACAAGACCAAGTAAGTATTCAGGAGGCAAAAGTGAGCTAGTGCCCTTGCAGATACTCAACCCAGCATATCAAAACACTGTCAGGGAGCACAGGCTGAGCACTTGCTGGGAGGCGGTGGGTGTGAAAGGGCAGGAGGGGCAGGCTCTCAGCTGTGAATGTGTGCACTTGGAGGGGAATCAGGCCGCAGTCCGCCATGCTGCACATCAAGGGTCATGGCACTGTGTGAATTCCATTTGCAAGTCCCCTTTTTAAAAGTCAAAGTTGGCCTTCCTGGCTCTAATGGAGAAAAACAGCTTCAAGATTACAACCAAAGAGGAGGAGATTTCCCCACACTTGACAGATGCTTATGGTCTGAGCTAGGCACCCACTTTGCTTCTGCTGTCCTAAGCTTCCTTTTCATTGCCACCTCCTTCCCATCATCTATTCTCCACTTCTTGTTCACTTTTACTACAGATTTCTCAAGTCTTAATAGCTATATATGGCACAGACTGACTTGAGTTGGTTGCACATCATGGCACACACCTGTAATCCCAGTAGCTAGGGAGGCTGAGACAGGAGGATCATAAGTTTAAAGACAGTTCTCAGATCTGGAACCCATTGACTGAAGTATAGGCCAGGTCTGTAGATGGAACAATTTTTCAGGCCAATGCATGCATATTCAGTAGTGATTTTTTTTCACTCCTTTCCTTTAGCCATTTCTTCAAATATCCATACGTGGTAGAAAGGGGAGCACATATAGATTTTTCTATATGTGGGGCAACCTAGAGTCTTGACCTAAGGAGTTGACATTGATGTCCAGGAGCCCCCCAAATAACCATGGTATATCTGTTAGAGTTTGTGCATATGGGGACCAGATAATAATTAGATTCCCGCACTTAGTCCAACTCACTATGGAACTGCCCAGTATTATTTCCCCAGTCCCTGAATGTGTAACTGGAACTGTCATACTTGATTGTTGGCATAACCTTTGCTCCTGGATGTTGCACACCAAACTTCACCTCCCAGTTTCTCCACAATGAGGTTCACTTCATTGTTGCTCCATGAAGGACTTGGCTCCAAACTAGTTGGTTCTTCCCAGTTTTGTCTGTTTGCTCAACCCATATAGTTATAGTCCAGAGACCCTAACTCTCACCTGACAAACCCAAATAAACTCTCCTGCTCCTGATGGAGATTATACACTCTTCAGCCCAGTCTCCCAGTAGTCCAACTTTCCTATTCAAAGGCAACCAAGACCTGGCTTATACATCTTCCATTTATGCTTAGAGATACTGGATGTGAGAAACTGTATTGCACTCTAATATCAGTGCTAAATACATAGACAAAATAGGTCTTGGGTGCCACCAGTGCAAGCAAAACAATCAAATACACAGATTTTTCATAATACACCAATGAAACACAGGGATATATAGTTATTTGGAGATAGAATGGATAGCAGATTTGCTTGTCATTACTAATAACAAATGATAATATTAGTGACAATGTGTTGAACAACTGCTATAGACTAAAAAGTTCACATCTGCTCTCTCATTTAATATTAATGACAATTCTGTGAGGGAAATGGCAAGCCCACTTTATAACACTTCATAAAGAAGAAAACCGAGGCTGATAGAGCTGAGGGAAAAGACTCAACGTCATAAAACTTGTGAGGGGCAGAGTCAGAATTCCATCCTGGTCTGCTGATTGGAGCCAGTACTGCTTCTGCCACACCAGACTGCATCCTGGTTGTGATCTGTAGCCTAAGGACCTCAAAGAATCGTTTGACTTCCAGCAACTAGGCTTAAGAAAATATGCTTTTTCTTTCATGTTTTTGAAGACAGAATCAGTCATAAAGGGCATTCCTTTAAGACCTCTGCTTTGAAGTGATAAAAGCTAGATTGAGGGAAGGCTCCCAGGCCCCTGATCAGGGCTCACCCCTGCCCTTGGAGCCAGGAAATGTGATTTCTTCTGCCATCCCTTTCACTTACAGCACTTGCTTGCTCTGTGTCTTGGGTCTCCAATGATTTTTTTTTTCCTTAAGAAAAGAAGATAGCTTGGGTTAATTTCCAGTTCTCCACAATTTATCTGTACTGAGCTGGAAGAGTGTTGAGTGGGAAAGGGTTTCATTGTCCACGAGGGCCTCACGGCTCTTCAACACCCACCACTTCTGCCTCATGTCAAAGGAAAGCAAATAGGTTTATTAAATAGCTGTCAAACTGAATGAGCCCGTGCCGAGAACACACAGAGGGAAGATTGGATTAGAGGTAGAGGACATGCCACACTAAACAAGGGCACGGATTTATGGCCTTGGCCATGCCGTCTTCGAAATGATGCCCGAGGTAGATATGAGTAGGGGGGAGGCTGGGCCAAGGAAGTGAATGGTGACATTCAGAGAGAAGGACAGAGGCCTGAGGAGCTTCTAGAGAGGTCAGGCTTCTCGGTCTGAGCCCCTGGTATGTGCACTTGGAGCATGCGTGAGAACCTATGCAACGACATACACTTGTTTGATCGGTGACTCTCATCCCTGCCACAGTGTCAGCTTGCCCCAGTGGGGGCTGGTTGAGCTCATTCACCGTTTCCTAGTCCGGGACACAGGGCTGGCATCATGAGACTGAGACATGGCCAAAACGTCACCTTAGCTGCACTGAACTCAGCAACTCCAGGGCTATCATCAGTTTAGTAGGTATTAATGACGCTTTACTCACCAAACTTCCCAAGCTTGAGAAATGACCCATTTCTGAATCAACCTGGGCTGATCTGGTAATCTCCATTTCCTATAGTAATTGGTACAGTTTTGGTAATGTGATCCAGTGTGAACCCCCAGGAATGGAGGAGGTGTTTGCTGAGGGTTTCCTTACTTTTCTGCAAGATCATCCAGGACCATCATTCTTTTTCTTTCCCTTTCTCACTCAGCCCCCAATTAGTCTGGTGATTGGCAAGAACTAAATATATGAGCAGCAGTTCTTGCAAAGTAGAGTAGCTGGAGAAAGCCCTAACTGCCATGTATGCACCAAAATAGAACCAAAGGCCGCATGTTTTCCCTGATAAGTGGATGATGATATAGAATCAGGTTGGGAGGTGTGGGGCGTGAGAGAAGAATGGAGGAACTTTAGATTCCATAGAGGAAAATGAGAGGGGGAGAGGGAGGGGGTGTGAAAATGGTGGAACAAGACAGATATCATTACCCTATGTACAAGTATGATTACATGAATGGTATGAATCTACATTGTGCACAACCTTAGAAATGAGAAGTTGTACCCCATTTGGGTACAATGAATCAAAAGGCAGTCTGTAAAAATAAAAAATAAATAGTTAAAGGAAATGCATCAAGGACTGCTCTGGTAGCCAATTATTTATCATTATCTTAAGGTCATAGATGGCACTGTCATTTTAAGGGCACCAATATTATAAAGTGAAAATATTAAAGGAAGTGGAAAATATTAAAGTAAGGAAGGGAAAACAAAGCAATCTTTGAGGGGGAAAAAAGGTAGCAATTTGGAGTGGGTAGTTGTGTTTGGCCAAGAGGAGAATGGATGAAAAGCATAGGGATTGTTTTATTAACTATTTCAACTTTCTGCCTTCCACAATAAACACAAAGCAACATATTTTTTGCTGACTCTTTTTTATTCACAGTCTCACTTTACTGCTACAACAGCTCTGTGAGGTAGGCATTATCTCCCCATTTTACAGATGAAGTAACTGAGGCTCAGCATTTGATGATTTGCCAAGAGTCACATAGCTAACAAGTTAACCAACACCAGGTTTGTTGACTCAGGAGTCCTGCTCATTAACCTTTACATGGTTTTGCCCAGAAAACACAGTGGGAAGCTTTGTCCCCTGAAAGACTGGGATTTCAGCTGGAGTCCCAAGGAAAGGCTAGAAGAAGCCAGGAAACATAGAGAGCTGTTGCAGATTCTAAGTGGCCTCTGATCGCCATGTTCCTGGGCAACAGCTTCGGTGTCTATCTCTGCTCTTGTGTGGGCTGCTCTGGGGTCTGGGACATCACACGTCTGACCCAGCAATTAGCCTGTCGTGCTTCATCCTCCCCCTTCACCAGACTAACAGAGAGGAACTGCTACAGCCAGGCAGTCAGCCACTCCCACCTAGACGTGACCAAGGAAAACAGATCAATGAACAAAGAAATGGATAGATAAAAAGGGGCCTGGGGTGGGGCACCAGCAAAGTTGCCTGTTTTTAAGCATCCACTGCTCTTAGAGTGACTAATTGCAGAGGAGGCAGACCTAGTGCAGCCTGGTTTGCGGATCACTAACTCAATTACTTAATTTTCAGGGAAAACATTTGCCTTCAATGTATAAAAACAGAAGAAACCACAGGTCTTAATCGCTCCTTTCAGATGCCAAGCCCAGTCTACAAAAGGGAGCCATCAGTGGGGAGAACTGGACTCAGGGTGGATGCTGACCCCACGGAACAAAGGAGCAGTGAATGTTAAATCATTGATGCTGTTTGAAGACACGTGCATGTTCTCACCTATCTATTCTTCACAAAACCCTCTAAAGTAAGTACCATTATTAGCCCCATTTTCCAGATGACAAAACTAAGGCCAAGAAACTTCACATGGATTGTTCTTAAGGTTGCACAGCTGGTGGTGTTGGGTAAGCATCTAGAAGACAGTCTCTGGTCGCAGACTGCTTGAGTCCAAGTCTTGCCCCACTGTGATTTTTCTCATGATGAAAATGAGGTGTTATTAGAACATTTTCTTTGAAACAAAACCTCAGTAATTTTTAAAAAATAAGTTTTGGAGTTTGGGGACCATTCTCATATAACCAGTACTATTATTTTCTTAGAACATTTTGTGAACTGTAAAAATTTTTTTGAAAGTTTGAAGAAGTGTATTTAATGCAGGCACACACCTGCAATTCCAGCAACTCAGGAGGCTGAGGCAGGAGGATTGCAGGTTCAAAGCCAGCCTCAGCAAAAGCGAGGCACTAAGCAACTCAGTGAGACCCTGTCTCTAAATAAAATACAAAATAGGTCTGGGGATGTGGCTCAGTGGTTGAGTGCCTCCGAGTCCAATCCCCAGCAACCCCCCTCCACCCACCAAAATAGATTGAAAACCAACATCTCTTGTCTCAGTAATCATAAAAGTAAATGTCATGAGGAAAAATACTACTGCCTGAGTCTGAGGCACAGATATGTTTTCTCCTTACAAAGAGAGGTTAGCAAGTGTCAGAGAGATGTGAGGGACCTATTAGTTTCAGGTTATAATTTTCCTTCTGGATATAATCAGAAGGACTGAAAGAGAACAGAACAGGAAATGTCTCACTCATGATTGCCCTTGAGGAAATGTATTGCTTGCTTTGTGGGTCTTTCTCTTACACCACAAGACTACAGTTGCATGGCCCAGGCTGGGTCTCAGAAACTTAAGGAGCCCTATGTGAGCAAAGATGCCTCTGTGGCTGCCACACCCAGGTATTTGTGTGCTGAGCTGGCAAAGGGAGAAGACAAGTACACCATCTTCATCCCATTTGGAGGGATCCCCCAGCAAGGTGGCCAGAGATCAAACAGTATCATGGTAGAGGATATAGCCAGCCCATCTCTCCTCTGGGGCACATGGGAGCATTACACCCCATTGTACCCTTTAACATAACCGTTTGACTCATTAGGCCAATGAAACAAGAGCAGAGGATGTGTGTCACTTGATAGGAGCGTTTGAAAGCTGGTGCATGTATCTCCATGTTTGCTCTTCACTGGCAAGAATAAATTGTAGGCCTCATGTAGACATGGCAGCATGAGGAGATGGTGGTACCTTCATTAGTCCTAGTCCTTAAGTAATCATTATATGGGGTCAAACTTTTTCTCCCCTTTCCTATCTCTTTACTGGCCTGAGAGAGCTTTAGTTTTTATTTTAAGCCACTTTGCTTTGGGGGTCCTTCATGACCACAGCATAAACCAACTCATCCTGACTGATAAAAGTACAATGCTCTTACATGGGCAGCCACGCCTACAGATTCAGGCTCTGAGGGTCTACCTGGCTGATCCTGAGAGTCAGAAGTCCCTCCTTTGCCACATGGCTGCCTTTTTACCACCAGTGAAGCTGGAAATCCACTGGTGCCTCCAGTATTCCTGACAACTCTGTATACCAGGCCCTTATCGACCCTGGGACTTTGAGCCTCCTGGTATCACTGTCCCTGGGTACTGATTCTTGACCATTCATCTCAGTCAACAGGGTTTTGTGACATGAGACAGATCCTCTCTCTGTATGTTACCCTCAGCTAGAGGATACCCCATAAGCAAAGGTGCTCAGCAGCAAAGGATCCCAGCACCAAGAGCTGAAGGTTTTTGGATTCGCACATGCAACCCTTTACCCCAAATGCAAGCACAACACCAAACTAGCTGTATCACATCTCTTTTGCCATTTCCTGAACCTCCATACCCTCAGCCTCCAAGAGGATCACCCCAAACCATCAGATAAGTCTATATCTGTTGAACCACATGATCTTTCCTCCTGGAGTCACCTCAGCTGATATGAAGAATAAATGGGCATAAGTGAACACTTGGAGGGAAATCTGAGTGTCTTTCCTGGCTCATCCAGGGCACTCTGTATGAGGTGGTCCTGTCCATAGTTTCTGTATACATCATGTCTCATTCTTTCTGCTAGACTGAAGGTTCTCTGAAAAAATCCATCTTGCATATGTTTGCATCTGTCTGGTTACCTATAGCTGTAATAATTCACCTCAAACTTAAGATGTAAAATAAAACCATCTTATTACACTCAGATCCTGTGGATCATGAATTCAGACTGAGTGCACCGGAGTACAAAGAACTGTGAAGAATCTCAGTTTTTTTATTTTCCCTGCAAACTGACAAGTTAATCTGACACAATTTTATGGATGCAGATAGAAAATATGAGACTCCCGGGTCAGAGACAATTTTATTACTTACAGCAATAGTGGTAGTTTCAGTACCAGAACTTTCTTGTGTCAATTTCTTCTGGCCCAATTCCCACAGGGTGATGCACAGAGGGCTGGTGGCACCTGCACACATGATGGATTATATTGCAGGAGAGAAATGTGAAGCTTTGGGAACCTGAATCTTTTATATTGGGAGGTAAGAAGTAGGCATGCCTGTCTTAACCCCAAGGAAGACAGTGCCTTAATTAAATAGGACACTGCCTTGGTCTTCCAAGTCTGTAAGTGAAACTTGGCTTTAGAGGGTAGCACAATCCTTACTTCTGCTTTAGAGGGTGGCACGATCATTTATTTCTTTTAAGTGATAATCTGAAACAAAGGCAGTCAGTGCTTTTGCTGTAAGATGTGTAGCGAGATACCCAGGGAGAAGAGTTTCCCAACATGGCGCTGCAGTCTTCCCAACAGTCTTCTCCAGACTGTCTGGGCCTTGACCCAGAAGACTCACATGGCTGAGGGCTCAAATTATCTAAAGGCTTCTCTTTCTTTTATCTGGTGGTCAGCAGACCTGAAGGCTATCCTCAGCTGGAACTATGGACTGGAACCACACTCTCTGGAGTTGGGACTCCCTTACCAGCTAGGTATAAAAGGAACCATTTCAAGGGGCAGCTTGTGGAGAACAACTGAACCAAGGGAATCTGGCTAGAAGAGTGGTGTTTGCATGACTTTTTCTGATTAGCCTTGGAAGTCATGCAACATGGCTCTGCCACAATCTTCTGATTATAAGCAAGTCACGAAGAGCAGTCCAGATTCAAGGGGAAGGAAATTAGACTTAGTCTCTTGGTCAACCCAAGTTTGTGATAATTACAGAAATGAAAACAGGTAGATGTGAACAAAAATTTACCTTACATAGGCTGCTATTCATGCTGCCAAGTGAGAATAATCCAACCTAAATGTCCACAGGGCTGGCTGTGTTCTAGTTTCCGCTGTATCACAAAACTACTCAGCTGTGGCCTTAGGCAAGTCACTTACTTAACTGACCTCTGTGTCCTTGGCACCTTGGAAAGCTCCTGAGATGTACAGGAACCTTTCCCTCCTGCTTCACAGAGCTGGAGAGTCACGTGAAAAGTCTTGCTTCATGCCAGGCAATTGGGCAAGGGGTTCTGAGGATTCTCTGACTGAAGTATGACTGACCAGGAGGAAGAGGGTCTGCAGACCATTTGTATGGAAGGTTCCTCTGGGTCCTCACTGACTTAGAGGCACACAGCTTCAAAATTAATAGTGTAACCAAAACCTTTTAATTGGTGTAATTGAGTTACCCAGGAGGAGCAGTGGGAGCACCTGGCTTTCAGTCCTTGAAAGGCTAGAAAACAACAGAAGATTTAAATGTGCTATTAAATCACTTGTGGACTATTCCTAACCAGGGGCCTCTCCCACCTAGTAAAAGAAGAATGAAAAAGGAGTGGGGGTAGGAGAAGATAGAAAAGGCCATAAGATTGTGGAGGGAGAGATGAAGAGTAGAAAGGATAACTGACCCTGAATGACAGAGACCTATATCCCACTGCTGAATACTGAGTTTCAGACTCCAGGAAGACTCAGGACCAGGGATATGTTGTTTGGGTGTTCAAAAATCACAATCTGGGTACTAGGAATGGGGAAAAGAGAAACCAAGTTGCAGGGAAGGGAAGCACATTGCCTGTGCACAGCCTGGATAGAAGCAAGCCTTACACTGAAGAATACTTGGCTCCCAAGTCCTGCTTCCTTCACTGTTCCCACTATTTCTCTGCCTCGTGGCAGAAGTGGGGGTGAATGGAGAAATGAGAGGGAGTATGAGGGCAGAAGCTGGAGTAAGGCTGTCCCAGCTTGCCAGCAGAGGACTTAATGCCCCAGGGCACTCTGCCATGTGCCCAGCATAAGGCTGACTCACAGAGGAAGAGGCAAGTGGCAGGCAGAGGGAGAGTTACCTAGCCAAGTGGGTGAGTTCTTTGGAACCACACTGCAACTCCCTGTGCATGTATTTTTATAGCTGCTATCTTTTTTATAGCTCAAGAACAATGTGTTCTAGCCTTAAAGAAGAATGAAACTGTGGCATTTGCTGGCAAAAGGATGGAACTGGAGAATATCATGCTAAGCCAAGTAAGTCAATCCCCCTCCCCACCAAAAAAATACGTCGAATGTTTTCTCTGATATCCTGATTCTCATAAGGCAGAGAGGTAGGAAAGAACAGGGGTACTTTAGATTGGACAGAGGGGAGTAAAGGGAGGGGGTATGAGGGTAAGAAGGATAAAGAATGAATCAGACATCATTACCCTGTGTGCATATATGATTATATGACCTGTGTATCTCTACATCAGGTACAAGCAGATGAATGAGTTTTATACTCCATCTCTGTATGATGTGTCAAAATGCATTCTATTGTTATGCATAACTAAATAGAACAAATTAATATATATATATGTATACATATATGTAATACTATGAAAAAAAAATGAATGATGTTTTCTGAGCAAAGTGCTCTTTTGGGCCTCTTTTCATGCTACTCTTCTTTGATTGGTGAGCTAGTGACTGGGTCTGCCGGGGCCTGTCTGGGTCAGGCAGTCTTGTGGGAAGTCAGAGACAGGGCTGAGAAGCTTCTGGACACTGATAGAGAGGTTGTTCAATTTTCCACTGGGATTTATTTTATTTTTATTTTTTCTTCTCTAGCATCTCTCTCCACCATATTTGGAGCAGGGTGCTATTTGTCTATCAGTTTGTTGAGGATGGTGATATATGCATGGTGTTTTGCAGTTCTGCTGTATATTCTTATATTTTTAATTTTTTCTCTTTATATGTATTCTTCCTCTTGCTTGTCTGTCTTCCTAGATTCCCCTTCTACCTTTTCTCCACCTAACAGCCAATCTCTGTTGGTTCCTCTTCCACTCTTCCTGTGGATTTTTGCTTCTAGCTTCTCTCTTTCTCCCTCATGGACATGATGTCCTGCACTGTTTCTGTTCTTTCCTTGTTCACTATTTGGGACTCTAAATCTGTTTGCAAATTTTCTGTTCTTATTATGGACAGTGATTGAACTCATCACTGCTGTTTATAGTGAGAGGGCAGTGGGTGCCCTGCTGGGAGCTATTAGATTTGAGGCTGTATATTATTTGCACTGGGTGCTATTGACATTGGTCTCCCTCTTAAAGGTGGGATACTGGAAATATTTAGTGACAATATAGTCTACAGGGTAGAATCTGTATTGCCTTAGATCCATACAACTAGAATGGGAAAACACACAAACTACATGAAAAATCAAGGGAACAAAATGCCACAAACAAACCAAGATGCTCCAATAAGAGAAACCACTGACAACACAACAGAAGAAATGTCCAAGAAAGAGATTAGAATGTACATAGTTAATCTGATCTGTGAAGTAAAGGATTGTATAAAGAGTGAAATAAAAAAGAAAATATTTGTGAAAGATCACTTCAATAAAGAGAAATTGTGAAAAAAAAAAAAACAAAGCAAGCAGAAATCCTCGAAATGAAGGAATCAATAAATCAAATTACAAATTCAATGGAGAACATCAACAGGCTAGACCATTTGAAAAACAGAACCTCAGACAATGAAGACAAAATATTTAGTATTGACAATAAAGTAGACCATGAAGAGAAGATGGTAAGAATCCATGAATAGAACTTCCAAGAATTATGGGATAACATGAAAAGATCAAGTTTAAGAGTTATTGGGATAAAAAGAAGGAGCAGAGATACAAACCAAAGGAATGCTCAATCTTTTCAATGACATAATATCAGAAAATTTCCCAAACCTAATGAATGAAATGGAAAATCAAATATAGGAGACTTACAGGACTCCAAATGTACAAACTACGGCAGACCCACACCAATGTGTCATCACATTATAATGAGAATGACTAAAATCAAGAATAAAGATAAAATCTTAAAGGCCATGACAGAAAAAAGCAAATTTTATATAGGGGGCAAACAATTCAGATCTCAACTGATTTCTCAACCCAGACCCTCAAAGCTAGGAGGTGATGGAACAACATATTTCAAACTCTGAAAGAAAATGTTTTTCTAACAATTGTTAGAAAATGTTTTTCTAACAATTTTATATCCAGCAAAATTAAGTTGCAGATTTGAAGGTGAAATAAAAACCTTCCATGATAAACAAAAGTTAAAAGAATGCACAATTCGAAAGCCAGTACTATAGAACATTCTCAACAAAATATTCTATGAGGATGAAGTGAAAAAATATGTGAAGACCAGCAAAGGGAGGAACTACACTAAATGAATAGTTAAAGGGGAAACTAAATCAAATTAAAAACCAGAAATAAACCAAAATGACTGAAATACAAATCATATCTCAGTAATAACCTTGAATGTTAATGGCCTAAACTCATCAATCAAAAGACATAGACTGGCAGATTGAATTAAAAAACAAGATCCAACAATATGCTGTCTCCAAGAGACTCACTTCATAGACAAATACATCTACAGACTGAAGGTAAAGGATGGGAAAAATACATATCACTCCCATGGACTGCATAAACAAGCAGGGGTTTCCATCCTCATATCAGATAAAGTGAACTTCAAGCCAAAGTTAATCAGAAGGAACAAAGAAGGTCATTTCATTCTACTGAAGGGAATTATACATCAGCAAGACATAACAACTGAAAATATTTATGTCCCAAACAATGGAGCATCTGTATATATCAAACAAACCCTTCTAAATTTCAAGAATCAAATAGACCACAACACAGTAATACTGGTTGACTTTAACACACCTCTGTCACTACTGGACAGACCTTCTAAACAAAAACTAAATACAGAAACTATACAACTAAATTTAGATTTAACAGACATATATAGAATATTTCATCCATCAATGAGTGAATACACTTCTTTCTTGGCAGCACATGAATCCTTCTCCAAAATAAACCATATCTTATGCCACAAAACAACTCTTAGTAAATACAAAAAAATGGAGATAACACTCTGCATTTTATCAGATCATAATGGACAGAAATTAGAAATCAACAATAAAATTAAAAAATAGAAGCTACTCTAACACATGGAGACTATACAATACAGTATTGAATATCAAATGGATAGTAGAAGAAATCAAAAAATACTTAGAAAAATACTTAGAGGAAAATGAGAATGCCAATACAACATACCAAAATCTTGGGGACAATATGAAAGCAGTACTAAGAGGAAAGTTCATTGCATTAAGGTCATTTATTAAAAGAATAAAAAGTCAACAAATAAATGACCTAACATTACATCTCAAAGCCCTAGAAAAAGAAGAACAAATCAACACCCAGAACAGAAGACAGGAAATAATTAAAATCAGAGCTGAAATCAATGAAATTGAAAAAAAGAAACAATTGAAAAGTTGAAAAAACAACCAATGTGATTCTTCAATATGTATAATCAGAAAAATGAGAGATTACACTCTTTATGTATTAACTATCAAAATGTACAAATGAATTCTACTGTCATGTACAACTAATTACAACAAATAAAATAAAATAAATTTTAAAGTTGGTTCTTTGAAAAAAATCAATAAAATTGATAAATCCCTAGTCACACTAACAAAGAGAAAAAGAGAGAAAGCCCAAATTACTAAAATACATGATGTAAAAGGAAATATCACAATGGATAAAACTGAAAAACAGAAGATAATTAGAAACTACTTTGAAATTTTATACTCCAATAAAATAGAAAATATTGAAGACATTGACAAATTTCTAGAGACACATGACCTCTCTAAATTAAATCAAGAGGTCATACACAATTTAAACAGAATAATTTCAAGTAATGAAATAGGTAACACCATCAAAAGCCTAACAAAAAAGCCAAGGACCAGACAGATTCTCAGCTGAGTTCTACAAGATCTTCAAAGAAGAATGAACACAAATACTCCTCAAAATATTCCATGAAATAGAAAAGGAGGGAACCCTTCCAAACTCATTCTGTGAGGCTAGTATCACTCTGATATCAAAGCCAGACAAAAGCACACCAAGGAAAGAAAACTTTAGACCAATATCCCTGATGAACATAGATGCAAAAATTCTCGATAAAATTCCAGCAAATTGCATACAAAAATATATTAAAAAGATAGTGCACCACAACCAAGTGGGGTTCATCCCAGGGATGTAGGGTTGATTCAACATACAGAAATCAATAAATGTAATTCGTCATATCAATAGACTCAAAAACAAGAATCATATGATCATCTCAATAGATGCAAAAAAAAAAAGTATTTAATGAAATACAGCACCCATTCATATTCAAAACACTAGGAAAACTAGGGATAGTAGAAACATACCTCAACATCATAAAAGCCATATATGCTAAACCCAAGGCCAAAATAATTCTAAAAGGAGAAAAACTGAAAGCATTCTTTCTAAAAACTGGAACAAGACAAGGATACCCTCTTTCACCACTTTTATTCAACATTGTCCTTGAAACTCTAGCCAGAGCAATTAGACAGAAGAAAGAAAATTAAAAGCATATAAATAGGTAAAGAAGAACTCAGACTATCATTATTTGCTAATGATATGATTCTATATTTAGAAGATCCAAAAATCTCCACCAAAAAACTTCTAGAACTAATAAATGAATTTATCAAAGTAGCAGGATATAAAATCAATACCCATAAATCAAACACATTCCTATACATCAGTAATGAATAAAGAACACTACCCTATTCACAATGGCCTCAAACAAAAACAAAAACTTGAGAATCAATCTAACAAAAGAGGTGAAAGACTTCTACAAGAGGTGAAAGACTTCTTTCTTCTCTAAAATAGACCATATGTTATGCCACAAAGCTACTCTTAACAAATACAAAAACATAGAGATACTACCTTGTATACTATCAGATCATAATGGAATGAAATTAGACATCAACGAGAAAGTTAGAAACAGAAACTACTCCAAGACCTGGAGATTAAATAATATGCTATTGAATGATACATGGATAACAGAAGACATTAGAGGGGAAATTAAAAGATTCTTAGAGGTCAATGAGAATAAAGAAACAACATATCAAAATCTCTGGGATACTATGAAACCAGTGCTAAGAGGAAAGTTCATTGCAGAGAGTGCATTTAATAAAAGAATGAAAAGTCAACAAATCAATGACCTCACATTACAGCTCAAAGCCCTAGAAAAAGAGGAACAGATCATCACCAAAAGTAGTAGAAGACAGGAAATAATCAAAATCAGAGCTGAAATCAACGAAATTGAAACAAAAGAAACAATTCAAAAAATCAACAAAACAAAAAGTTGGTTCTTTGAAAAAATAAACAAAATTGATAAACCCTTAGCCACGCTAACAAAGAGAAGGAGAGAGAAACTCCAAATTACTAAAATTCGTGATGGAAATGGAAATATTACAACAGACACAATTGAAATACAAAACATAATAAGAAGCTACTTTGAAAATTTATACTCCAACAAAATAGAAAACCTGGAAGACATCAACAGGTTCCTAGAGGCATATGAGCCACCCAAACTGAATCTGGAGGACATACACAACTTAAATAGATCAATTTCAAGCAATGAAATAGAGGAAGTCATCAAAAGCCTACCAACAAAGAAAAGTCCGGGACCAGATGGATTCACAGCCGAGTTCTACAAGACCTTCAAAGAAGAGCTCATTCCAATACTCCTCAAAGTATTTCATGAAATAGAGGAGGAGGGAACCCTTCCAAACTCATTCTATGAAGCTAATATCACCCTGATACCAAAACCAGAGAAGGACACATCAAGGAAAGAAAATTTCAGACCCATATCTCTAATGAACATAGATGCAAAAATTCTTAACAAAATTTTAGCGAATCGCATACAAAAGCATATTAAAAAGATAGTGCACCATGATCAAGTGGGTTTCATCCCAGGGATGCAAGGTTGGTTCAACATCCGGAAATCAATCAATGTAATTCACCACATCAACAGACTTAAGGTCAAGAACCACATGATTATTTCAATAGACGCAGAGAAAGCATTTGATAAAATACAGCACCCCTTCATGCTCAAAACACTAGAAAAAATAGGGATAGTGGGGACATTCCTTAACATTGTAAAGGCTATTTATGCCAAGCCTACAGCTAACATCATTCTAAATGGAGAAAAATTGAAAGCATTCCCCTTGAGAACTGGAACAAGACAGGGATGCCCTCTTTCACCACTACTATTCAACATCGTTCTTGAAACTCTAGCCAGAGCAATTAGACAGACCAAAGAAATTAGAGGAATACGAATAGGAAAAGAAGAGATCAAACTATCCCTATTTGCTGATGACATGATTCTCTATCTAGAAGATCCTAAGAATTCCACCAGAAAACT